>JAUESO010000036.1:0-395229 GCA_030914385.1 Drosophila antonietae | reverse complement strand
CCTCATTTTACTAACAGTTTCAGATTATTACAATCCCATTAACTACCAAATATATTCAAAACACGAAACAATACTAATGGAGTCTATTTAAGTGGATATTGTTATATAATACTTTTTACTATAAGACATTGGTCATTAAGTATAAGTTCCCGTTGATTTAAATAATACAATAATACTACAATTACATATATAAGTACACATATATATATTTATATATATGCAACATATATTTATCAATTACCAAGTGAAATACTCAGAAATGAAATACAGGACAATAAACATACACAAATACTATCAAAAGGTATAAACAAATACATATGTGAAATTCAAATCGTTCTTATGTTAATCAATTATATAATAAAAATAAGTATATTCAACTTTGTCTACAATGTTTTATTTGGGTGTAATCAATTTCCATTATAATTTTATGATTTGGGGTTAAGTTAATTTGAAAGATATTTGGACGATATAGATACGCTATGAACAAAATTGAAGCGTTGATGCGGACGAACCGAAACTGACAGACAGTCAGGCAGCCTTTTTCTGCCTGTTGCAAACAATTTCGCAAAACCATTATACCAAGAATAACCTTCTCATAACAACATTCAACGCGCAACGTCTTCATAATTCGTCTCTACCAACGTTGCTACTTCATTGCTTGCTCGTTAAGTAGTAAATGACTGAATTTATTGCAGATAATTCATTCATATGTGAATGTCACGCCGAACAAAAACTTTATTTGGTAAAATGGGGTTGAATTTCGGCCGATATAAAAAATAACGAAAATCAATATTTTAAAAATTATATCAAATACATATTTGGAAAATCTAGCTCAAAAAATATAAGTGATACAATTTTATAATTGATTTTTTATAGGGGTTTTAATCGATAACCATAAAACAATCTCGATATGCGCGTGGTATACACTCACCTACAAAAACAAGTAAGAAGGCGAGATACCTTGAACCACGATGGTTTTGTTAAAAGCTCTGTTAAGAGTATTTAACAGGCAGAAGGGGCATGGCGGACCCCATAAAGTATATATATTCTTGATCAGGGTGACGAGAACAGTTGATATAGCCATGTCCGTCTGTCCGTATATTTGAACGCGTCGATTTCCGAAGATAAAAGAGCTAGAGAGTTCATTCTTTTTGTGTTAGGTTCGTACTAATTTAAAACAATTTCGGTTTTTGTCATATTTTGGATTCCGGTCCCCAATTCACCCCCACACCCCCAAATCTGTAAACAAGTATTTCAAATACTAGAGACACAGTTTGGTCTGGCATTTAGATATGAATGTCATGATCATACTCCGAAAGTTTGATTACAATTGTGTGTCTAGAAACAGAAATATTAATCAAAAAGCTCTAGCAGCAAAACCCACCTGACAGAGCAAGCGAGACAACAAGACGCCTGCAATGCGTACACATATACATGCCTACAAACTATTATCAGCGTGTGCCTGCGTGCGTGTGGTACATGTATAGTTTTTTACGCTTCCAGAAACGAATCGAATAATTCTTATTCGTTCGAAGAAGTGTTCAGGGGGTAGAAGGGTTCAGGGCGTAGTCGAGCAGTCTCGATTAGAGCTTTCTTACTTGTTTTGAATGGGTTTAGTTTATATAGTTCAAACAAGATTGAATTTAAATGTATGTATAAGGTTGAGTACTACGCGGAGAGCATACAGTTATGGGTATATCTCTTACGCATTTCATGACATATGAGAAAACTGAAGATTATTACATTTTGTTTGTTTGCCAACGGCTTGAATGTATTAAAAGTATTTCGAAGAATCAAAAGAAGTTTTTAGTTTTGTAAAAGATTTGCTCCACTTGACAAATTTTTGTTTTCACTGACCCGAATGTTGACGCATCTATTTCCAATTGTCGCCATATGTTATCAACAAGCCAATTGGAAAAAGAATTAAAATCACTCACAAATTGGAAGCAAACAGAAAAGGAACAAAAATACTGTTACAAAGACTTCCCAAATGAAAGGTACCCTATAAACTTCCAAGAAAGAAAGCAGTTATTCAATATTTTCAAAATTGTGTCCTGAAAAAAATATATACATACATATATATTTAGATATACATTTTTTTCGACGTGAATAAAAAATACTTCCGAAAGTGCTGTAAAAATATAAAAATCATTTTATACTATTTAAACATCTATATTAGATATAGGATTTAGTCTTCACAATAACATTAGACGCTTTTTTCGAAAATGATAATTATATTTGACATTGTGTGATGTATGTACAGTACAGTAACCATAATTATATGCATTTTCTCTACCATCAATTACTGCAGGGTATAAAATCAATCCGAACAGCATGCAAAAAGGCAACAAAAGAAACCGGCTGCACGCTGTCTGCACTGCTAAGCGATTAGAATGTCAGTGGTCTCTTCGTTGCCGAGCAAAAAATATGTCAGCGCTCAAAAGGATTATGAAATATGGCTCTCTGTGTGTTATGCTGACTAGAATTCTAGCATTGGGTAAGATTAAAGAATTTGAGTAAGTAAAAACCGATTAAGTTAAGGAACTTCTAGTACGAAAAGTTTACTTCATTCGATTTTAATACGAAATGCTTTTAAGATTTCATTTAATTTTTATTAATAATTAATCTATGTATTGGTTTTAAAGACCTTTAGACCATAATATACTAATTTAGACTTGGATTACTCCTTTTTTGATTTTACTCCGTGTACAAAGAGAATTTAAATTCTCTGTATACTTACTAAATATTTCATTTTTATAATCGTTCGACTAGTGAAAATATTGAGACTAATGACCTTACCTTCACACCTTTTTAAGCTTTCTGAGACTTTAACTTTAGTAGGACATGAGTATACAATTTAGTGAAATTGAGAGAAAACGCAGTGAGAAAGTAGGATATTTACATTATTTACCTTTATATTTCTCATTTTCTTAATATACAATATATATCTCTAATAAATAACCGACATACGATTCTTAAATATGATAAAAGCATGTACTTTGTATGAAAGTGAAGTGGTATTTGATTTTAAAGGTGTTTGTTTAAACTAAAAATCGTAAAACTGCAATAATTTTATTTAATATACTGTTAGGAATTTAAAGAGCATTTCTGCTTGAGGCGGGATTAGCATCTTCTGCACCGCTTGGAATAATTGTATTGTTGTCTGTTGCTCATTCAGTTCAGGCAGCAATTAACGCTTTTCAGATTAACTTAGCCCACGGGGTCTTTCTTTTAATTTTTATAACCCCTCCAACAGTTAGAATCATCCTCAGCGGGGTGGAGCACTGGTCTTTTGACTGCTTTCTGATTGCTATGTTCCGTTTTGTTGCGCCCAATTATAATTATAATTGCAGCATTTTAATTGCATTTTGTTAACTATTTTGCAAGTCATTTCCCGCATTTAAAACGATAAAAATTCTTTTCACTTAAGAGTGTCGCCAAATGTTGCACTCTAATGACTTTTTGCACTAGGTATTTAGATGGCTTTCTTTATCAACTTGAAATTTAAAATTCAGCTGCATCAGCATTAAGAGATGTCTTATACACCTAAAAATAACAATAACAAGTAAGAAGGCTCTAGTCAAGACGACTCGACTGCGAGATACCCTGAACCCTGCAAAAGAAGTGATACTCCTCATCTTTACGCACTTATGAGCGCGCACTCTGCTAACTGCGCAGTTGCTGCCGTGGCTTGGGGCTGGGTCAGGCTATACTTTGGACGCTTATAACTCCATTTCTAAATGGACAATCTTCATAGGCCCATCGAAAATGGAAAACAAGGGTATAATGATTTTGTTAAAAGTATGTTACAGGCAGATGGAGGCGTGGCAGACCCCAAAAAGTATATATATTCTTAATCAGGGTGACGAGAAATGTCAATATAGCCCTCTCCGTCAATCCGTCCGTCCATCCGTCTGTCCGTCCGTATGTATGAACGTGTCGATTTAAGAAGATACAAGAGCTACAGAGTTAATCCTTTTTGTGTTAGATTCGTATATTACACGCGCAGTACGAGTTTGTTTCAGAAATTCAATAACTCGTATATTCTCGGAGTTATCGATAAAAAATTATCGACGATCAGTTATAAAATTATATCTCGTTCATCTTTAGAGTTAAAGTCCCCAAGTCTTCTTCAAATACTAGAGACATACAGTTTAGTTTGGCATATAGATATTAATGCCATGATCTTAATATGAAAGTTTGATTACGATTGTCTGACAAGAAACAGAATTATTAGTCAAATAAGCTCTCGTAGAATAACCAACGTTGAAGAGCAAGCGAGACCGCAAGCCGCCTGCAATGCTTACACACATACAGGCGTACAAGCGTAGATCAGCATGTGTGTGTGGTCGTGTTGTTGCATGTATAGTTTCTTACGAGTGGAGAATCGAAACGAAGTATTCTTGTAATATTATTCGTTCAAAGACGGGCTCAGGGACTTCGTAGTCGAGCAGTCACGACAAGAGCTTTCTTACTTGTCAGATTTAATTTCTAAAGCTAGTTTGATAGTATGTGCATTCTGATTAATTAATTTTTTGAATATTTGAATTTTCTTTATTTATAATTGAAAATATTGTATAGCTCCACCTTATGATATAACTATGGCTTATACCCATTTGGTTATGCCAACAAATTGCATTTGGAAGCTAACTAGAATAGTGGAACACTAGCTAGAAACAAATGCATGTTTAAAGCTTATATATAAATACATGTACTTTATTTGCATGTATGTACACTCATATAACATAGTTCGCAAATAACTGCTTGAACAGTCTCGTTCAGTCACGAAAGAAGTAAGAAGTCTACGAGATTCAACCCCGTATTAAAGCAAGCTTTAACTGAAGAATGGCAAAAAAAATGGTGAAGAAGTGACTAAAAAATTAGTTAATTCAATGCCAAACCGCTTACAAGCCGTTATAAAAGCAAAAGGCTTAAATACAAAATATTAATTATAATTTGTATAATTTGAAAATGGGAATTCAGGGTATAATGTTTTTGTGAAAATGTGTGTAACAGACAGAAGAAAACGTCGCAGACACCACAAAGTATATGTATATATTCTTGATCAGCAGAATAAAATAAATAGTTGATAAGTTGAGCCCTGTCCGTCTGTCGGTCCGTTCGTCCGTTCGTCAGTATGAACGTCGAGATTTCGGAAACTACAAAAGCTAGAGAGCTGAAATTTCACATTTTTTTCGATAACTCATCCCATTTCTAAATTACCGATAAAAAATTCGAAAATTCGTTTACTTTTTTAGGTTTTTTGGGCATAACTTCTACACTGTTTTAGCCAGAGACTTCAACTTTATCTATTTAGATAGATATTATGGATACACAAATTTTTTAATTTTCAGATTTTGGATGCCACTCCCCCTTCGCCACCAATTTGAAACAAGTAAGAACGTTGCAGTTAGCCGCAACTAACTGCGATATACTTTGTTCCCATAGGTGCATCTTATTTATTTAATAAACATTTAATTAACGAAATATTTCGGCAATTAGAAAACGTACATGGCAAGCAAACGCAAACGGTTTTCTTACACATACATACAGATTTACACATGTACACACTATACGAGTATACACAATTTTCTATGTATACATACAAAAGTTTGCATGCCAGAATATTCTAAGAATTGTGACTGAATTGGGAATTTTTCGATCGTTACTTTAGTTTTGTCAGAGACGTTCTAGCAATGCCTTATTTGGTTTTAGTTAACATAGCCCATGTTAGGTCAGTGGCGCTGATGGTAAGCGCTATGCAAGCTATACTTGGGTGCGTGGGTTCGAATCCCGTAAAAAACTTTTCTTTTTTTTTTCAAAAATTATTATTTTTTAATTTTTTTTATATTTGTATATTTATTATAAAATGCTTGCTGCCAATTGATAATAATTTATAAACATACGCATATGAATTGTGCATTTAAGCTAAAACTAAAACAACTTTTCCGATTTGCCACGCTGCTTGCTTGGCAAGCAGTTTTTCTATGCATGCATATATGTATGTATGTATGTATGTACACAGATGTTTGTATTTGTGTATACACATCCAAGTGTGTATACATATTGCAAGAAGTGCGATTGTATTGTTTTGTTTTGTCACAAGCTGCTGATCAGCTGTGAATTTATTTAGGTTTAGCTAACGATTACATGTTGTTTTCAAAAGACCTGGGTTCGAATCCCGCTGGAAACTTTTTATTTATTAATCGAAAACTTTTAAATTTTATTTTTTAAATTCATTAATAATATTATATTTATGTTAACATGCTTTCTGCCATCATAGCAATTGCTACTAAGCTATTATATGCATGAATTATGCAGTTGCCCACAATAAACTTCTTTGCCGATTTGCCACGCCCCCAGTGGGCGTAGACGGATAATTTTTTGCCAGTTCTTAGAAAAGGCCGAGGCTAACATGCCTGCAAAATTTGGTTGCTTACATTCCAAAAATGCGAAAATTACAGGGTATTTTTCGATATGCCACGCCCCCAAAGAGGCTGAAAAATTATTTTTGGGGCATCGATAGAGGAGAACATTAGTAACTCAACCATCCAATTTTCAAGCTTCTAGCTCTAAAACTCTAGGAGATATATACTTTTGCGGTTTGCCACGCCCCCTGTGGGCGTATATATATCTACCATAGCGTATTGGTCTTGGGTTGTCAACCCGAGTATACATGCAAAATTTCAAGTCTCTAGTGTCAATAGTGTTCAAAATATAGCACAATTTGAAAAATCACTATATATTCAGGTCCGATTTGCCACGCCCCCAATGGGCGTAGACATATCACTTTTTGATCGATCTTCTTAGAATCATAACATTAACTCACATGCAAAATTTCAGCGTTCTAGCTTTAACGGTGTAGAAGATACGTATTTCCCAATTTGCCATGCCCCCAATGGGCGTAGATATATCCGCCATAGCTTTTTGAACTTGAGTTGTCACCCCGAGTATACATTTCAAATTGCAACTCTCTAGCTCATCATCTAGTATGATAACTTGACTATGGGCGGAAGAGTTTTCCGATTTGCCACGCCCCTAGTGGGCGGATCGGGAAAATTTTTACACTTTATAATTCGGGAGCATATATGAGTATATGTTTAAAATTTCAAGTCTCTAGCTCTAATAGCGCCGAAAAATATTGCGTTCATACGGACAGACGGACAGACGGACAGCAAGACGGACATTGCACAAACCCAATATACTTTTTCCCCTTCGGGAACAAAGTATAAAAAAAAACAAGTAAGAACGTTGCAGTTAGGCGCAACTAACAGCGATATACTTTGTTCCCATAGGTGCATCTTATTTTTTTAATAAACATTTAATTAACGAAATATTTCGGCAATTAGAAAACGTACATGGCAAGCAACAAACATTTTTCCTACACATACATATAGATTTACACATGTACACACTATACGAGTATACACACAATTTTCTATATATGCATACAAAAGTTTGGATGCCAGAATATTCTAAGAATTGTGACTGAATTGGGAATTTTTCGATCGTTACTTTAGTTTTGTCAAAAGGCGCTCTAGCAATGCCTTATTTGGTTTTAGTTAACAAAACCCAGGTCAGGGCAGTAGCACTGGTGGTAAGCGCTATGCAAGCTATACTTAGGTGCGTGGGTTCGAATCCCGCAGAAAACTTCTTTTTCAAAAATTATTTATTTTTTATTTTTTTAATATTTGTATATTTATTATAAAATGCTTGCTGCCAATAGATAATCATTTATAAACATACGCATATGAATTGTGCATTTAAGTAAAAACTAAAACTGCTTTATGCTTTCCGATTTGCGACGCTGTGTGGCAGACAGTTTTTCTATGCATGCATATATGTATGTATGCATGTGTACGTGTATACTCATCCAAAAGTGTATACATATTGCAAGAATTGCGATTGTATTGTTTTGTGACGTCACAAGCTGCTGATCAGCTGTGAATTTATTTAGGTTTAGCTAACGATTACATGTTGTTTTCAAAAGACCCAGGTTCGAATCCCGCTGGAAACTTTTTATTTATTAATCAAAAACTTATGAATTTTATTTTTTAAATTCATTAATATTATTATATTTATGTTAAAATGCTTTTTGCCATCTTAGCAATTGCTACTAAGCTATTGTATGCATGAATTATGCAGTTGGCCACAACAAACTTCTTTGCCGATTTGCCACGCCCCCAGTGGGCGTAGACGCATAATTTTTTGCCAGTTCTTAGAAAGGGCCGAGGCTAACATGCCTGCAAAATTTGGTTGCTTACTTTCCAAAAATGCGAAAATAACAGGGTATTTTTCGATATGCCACGCCCCCAAAGAGGCTGAAAATTATTTTTGGGGGATCGATAGAGGAGAACATTAGTAACTCAACCATCCAATTTTCAAGCTTCTAGCTCTAAAACTGTAGGAGATATAAACTTTTGCGGTTTGCCACGCCCCCTGTGGGCGTAGATATATCTACCATAGCTTATTAGTCTTGGGTTGTCAACCCGAGTATACATGCAAAATTTCAAGTCTCTAGTGTCAATAGTGTTCAAAATATAGCACAATTTGAAAAATCACTATATATTCAGGTCCGATTTGCCACGCCCCCAATGGGCGTAGACATAAAACTTTTTGATCGATCTTCTTAGAATCATAACATTAACTCACATGCAAAATTTCAGCATTCTAGCTTTAACGGTGTAGAAGATACGTATTTCCCGATTTGCCACGCCCCCAATGGGCGTAGATATATCCGCCATAGCTTTTTGAACTTGGGTTGTCACCCCGAGTATACATTTCAAATTGCAACTCTCTAGCTCATCATCTAGTATGATAACTTAACTATGGGCGGAAGAGTTTTCCGATTTGCCACGCCCCTAGTGGGCGGATCGGGAAAATTTTTACACTTTATAATTCGGGAACATATATGAGTATATGTTTAAAATTTCAAGTCTCTAGCTCTAATAGCGCCGAAAAATATTGCGTTCATACGGACAGACGGACAGACGGACGGACAGCAAGACGGACATTGCACAAACCCAATATACTTTTTCCCCTTCGGGAACAAAGTATAACAAGTAAGAAGGCTCTAGTCGAGACTGCTCGACTACGAAATCCCCTGAACCCTGCAAAAAAGTGATACTCTTCTTCTTTACGCACATATAAGCGCGCGCTCTGCTAACTGCGCAGTTGCTGCTTTGTCTTGGGGGTGGGTTGGGCTGAACTTTGGACGCTTTTAACTCCATTTCTAAATGGACGATCTTCATGAAATTTTTAGAGTAGATTAAGAGTATATAAATCTATCTATGTGCCAAATTGCAAGTCTCTAGTATTTGAAATGCGTTTTTTCCAAATTGGGGGCGAAAGGGGCGTGGCATCCAAAATCTGAAAATTACATAATCTGCGTATTCATAATATCTATCTAAATAAATAAATTTGAAGTCTCTAGCTAAAACGGTGTAGAAGTTATACCCAAAAAACCTAAAAAATGTAAACGAATTTTTTTTTTTTATCGATAATTTAGAAATGGAACGAGTTATCGAAAAAACAAAATAAACTCGTATTGCGTAGCTAACATACGAGTGTTCATGTGAAATTTCAGCTCTCTAGCTTTTGTAGTTTCCGAAATCTCGATGTTCATACAGACGGACAGACGGACGGACGGACGGACGGACGGACAGACGGACAGGGCTAGATCAACTTATTTTTTTATGCTGATCAAGAATATATATACTTTATGGGGTCTGCGACGTCTCCTTCTGCCTGTTACATACATTTTCACAAAACCATTATACCCTGAATTCCCATTTTCAATGGGTTCAGGGTATAAAAAACTCATTTCAAATACTAGGCTAATAGATTTGGATACTCTTAATGTATTCTGAAAATTTCACGAGGATCGTAAATCTAGAAATGGAGTTATAAGCGTCCAAAGTTCAGCCCAACCCACTCCCAAGCCACGGCAGCAACTGCGCAGTTAGCAGAGCGCGCGCTCATAAGTGGGTAAAGAAGAAGAGTATCACTTTTTTTTGCAGGTTTCAGGGTATCTCGTAGTCGAGCCGTCTCGACTAGAGCCTTCTTACTTGTTTTAGCATAACTTCTACACCGTTTGAGCTAGAGACTCGAATTTATATATTAGATAGATATTATGGATACGCAAATTTTGTAATTTTCAGATTTTGGATGCCACGCCCCCTTCGCCCTCAATACGTTTTTTGATATATCTTCTACACCGTTTTAGCTAGAGACTTCAAATTTGCATATTTTCATAGATATTACGGATACGCAGATTATGTAATTTTCAGATTTTGGATGCAACCTCCTCCGCCCCAAATTTGAAAAAAAAAAAAAAAAAACTCATTTAAAATAGAGACTTGCAATTTGGACCAAAGATACATACATAGATACTCTTAATCTACTCTTAAAATTTCATGAAGATCGTCCATCTTGAAATGGAATTAAAAACGTTCAAAGATCAGCCCAACTACAGCAGCAACTGCGCGGTTAGCACAGCGTGCGCTCATACGTTCGTAAAGAAAAAGAGTATTATTTTTTTTTTTCAGGGTTCAGGGTATTCTGTAGTGGAGCCGTCTCGACTAGATCCTTCTTACTTGTTTTAAATTAGCCAATTGCTTAAATAAAAAAATAAAAGCAATTGGTTAACGATGATTTAGTGGATGCCTTTCGTTAGAACACTAACCATACAACACATAGACTGGACAACTAGAACAAACTTTTTTCACGAACCAGATTTTGATTTGGCGTCCTAATCATCTTCGTATTTGCTCGGCTCTGTCATTTGCTGCTCGGGCAGCGAAAATATCGTAGTTGATTTTCAGTTCGCTGCCAGCGCTCGAACGAAATGATTCTATTCTCATATGAAGCATCACTGTGTGCTATTCTTTCCTTATTCACTCTCTCACTCACTCTCTCTATGCCTCTCATATATATATGTATGCAGGCACAAGCCAGCAGTGCACAAAAATTGAAATTTGTCCGCGAGTTGCGATTCGCAACGATCCCGTCTGCCTTTCTTAGTAAGAGTATGCCGAACTCTTAAACGGCTTTGCCATGCTCATGCAAAATTTTAGTGTTTTCGTGATTATTTTTGGGAAGGGTATGAAAGCGTGATGTACATAAGCATTACTTTTTCGCGACGAGCATGCACACACACAATTACTGTGTCTTGCTACATGTATGAGCAGTTATGTGACTGTGTGCGAAACTTTTGCTGCCTGCAGGGCCCAACATTTGCAGTTTGTTCTCTTGCTACCTGCGCTATTCAGTAGTTTGTCTATTTTGTAAGGAAAGAATAGCACACAGTGATGCTTCATATGAGAATATAATCATTTCGTTCGAGCGCTGGCAGCGAACTGAAAATCAACTACGATATTTTCGCTGCCCGAGCAGCAAATGACAGAGCCGAGCAAATACGAAGATGATTAGGACGCCAAATCAAAATCTGGTTCGTGAAAAAAGTTTGTTCTAGTTGTCCAGTCTATGTGTTGTATGGTTAGTGGTAGAGCTGGCAAACTATCGATAGCACTATCGATATATCGAATTTTCACATTTTTCCGCCACCATCGATATTTTTATCCACTATCGATAGGGATCGAAAAGCATGTAAAAGCATGTGAGCTGCTCCAGAAGAGGCATTTACCATGCTTTGCACATTCGCTCAATTTAGTGGTGCAAGATTCTCTTAAAATGGATTGCCTTGTTGCTTTATTAAAAAAATGCAAGAGTATTGTAGCTTATTTTAAAAGCAGTACGATTGCGTACCAAAAATTAAAGGACACCCAACATACTGATATTAAATATGGCCTTAAACAGGAAGTTCCAACGAGATGGAATAGTGCCTATGTAATGGTTGAAAGAATTTTGCTGATTTCTCAAGAAATCAATAGTGCCTTGCTAAGTTTTTCAAAAGCACCTCAACCGCTGACAATCGACGAAATCAATACACTGCGAGATGTATATGATCTTCTGTCGCCGTTTGATAACGCAACAACCAAAGTATCGTCGAACACTACAGAAACTATATCACTAATTATACCAATAACATGTGGTCTACCACATAATTTAGAAAACTTTAAACAAAATCTTCGCACTGTTAGTGGTCGTGCAGTATGCACTTTTTTAATTGAATCAATAGTAACAAGTAAGAAGGCTCTAGTCGAGACTGCTCGACTACGAAATCCCCTGAACCCTGCAAAAACTGATACTCTTCTTTTTTAAGCACTTAGAGGCGCGCGCTCTGCTAACTGCGCAGTTGCTGCCGTGGCTTGGGGGTGGGTTGGGCTGAACTTTGGACGCTAATAACTCCATTTCTAAATGGACGATCTTTATGAAATTTTCAGAGTAGATCAAGAGTATCTAAATCTACCTATGTGCCAAATTGAAAATCTCTAGTATTTGAAATGTGTTTTTTCCAAATTGGGGGCGAAGGGCGCATGGTATCCAAACTCTGAAAACTACAAAATCTGCGTATCCATAATATCTATTTAAATATATAAAGTTGAAGTCTCTAGCTAAAACGGTGTAGAAGTTATACCCAAAAAACCTAAAAAATGTAAACGAATTTTCGATTTTTTATCGATAATTTGGAAATGGGACAAGTTATCGAAAAAACAACATAAACTCGTATTGCGTAGGTAACATACGAGTGTTCATGTGAAATTTCAGCTCTCTAGCTTTTGTAGTTTCCGAAATCTCGACGTTCATACGGACGGACGGACGGACGGACAGACGGACAGGGCTAGATCAACTTATTTTGTTATGCTGATCAAGAATATATATACTTTATGGGGTCTGCGACGTCTCCTTCTGCCTGTTACATACATTTTTACAAAACCATTATACCCTGAATTCCCATTTTCAATGGGTTCAGGGTATAAAAAGACTGACAAAATATAAACAAACAAGTAAGAAGGCTCTAGTCGAGACTGCTCGACTACGAGATCCCCTGAACCCTGCCAAAAAGTGATACTCTTCTGCTTTACGCACTTATAAGCGCGCGCTCTGCTAACTGCGCAGTTGCTGCCGTGGCTTGGGGGTGGATTGGGCTGAACTTTGGACGCTAATAACTCCATTTCTAGATGGACGATCTTCATGAAATTTTTAGAATAGATTAAGAGTATATAAATCTATCTATTTGCCAAATTGCAAGTCTCTAGTATTTGAAATGCGTTTTTTTCAAATTGGGGGCGAAGGGGGCGTGGCATCCAAAATCTGAAAACTACAAAATCTGCGTATCCATAATATCTATCTAAATTTATAAAGTTGAAGTCTCTAGCTAAAACGGTGTAGAAGTTATACCCAAAAAACCTAAAAAACGGAAACGAATTTTTGATTTTTTATCGATAATTTGGAAATGGGACGAGTTATCGAAAAAACAAAATAAACTCGTATTGCGTAGGTAACATACGAGTGTTCATGTGAAATTTCAGCTCTCTAGCTTTTGTAGTTTCCGAAATCTCGACGTTCATACGGACGGACGGACGGACGGACGGACGGACGGACAGACGGACAGGGCTAGATCAACTTATTTTTTTATGCTGATCAAGAATATATATACTTTATGGGGTCTGCGACGTCTCCTTCTGCCTGTTACATACATTTTCACAAAACCATTATACCCTGAATTCCCATTTTCAATGGGTTCAGGGTATAAAAATGTGGATATGCTCCTCTTTCTACAACACAATCAATGGATCTCCCAGTAAAATTGTTTTAACTTTAAGAAAAAAGTCAGTTATGAAGTAAAACTGATTGTTTGTTTAAGTTAATGTAATTTTTGTTATTTTTTTAAGTTAATATAATTTTTGTTATTTTTTTAAGTTAATATAATTTTTGTTATTTTGTTAAGTTTTCTTGTTATAATTTGTTATTTTTCGTTATTTTTAAATTTAAATGAAAATAAAGACGGTTTAGCGATAGTATCGATAGTATCGACTTTTTTTCTTGAAAACATCGAAAATATCGAATGGCGCCACTATCGATAGTTTGCCAGCTCTAGTTAGTGGTTAGAACTAGGGTTGTTGATAATATATCAAAATATCAATATATCGATACTTTTATACAAAAAAAATATATTTATATCGTGATATTTTTTTTGCCCAAATATCGAATATTTTTGCGATATATTTGATATATCGTTGGTCACACAAATTGTGAGACATTCTGAATCAAAATGGTTAAAACGAATTATTCAGATTTCAAAAATGGAACAGCAAAATGCATTTTATGCCCTAAAATAATAAAAAAAAGTTGTAACACATCAAATATGGCAATGCATATAAAAAACAACATTATGATGAATTTAGAAGACCAAACGACCACAAAAGGTCAATATTGAAAGTACACATTGCGGAAGAGGGAACTTGAGATGTAACGCAGCTTGCCCCAAACTTCTTGGGAAAGCAATCCGATAATTTTTTGGAATTCTCTTAAGGTCATGGAAGATCAATTACGATCAGCCCCTGGTAGCTAGGTGCCTTTGGAGCGACTTGCTTCGCCAATAAAATGAGTTGTTTGCGGCTCACGAAGTCGTATGACGGATTCTCACATATCAGAACGCGTTTTTTTTTTTTTTTTTTTTTTGTATTAAACTCTGAGTACTTAATACTGGTCATTATTATTATTATTATTATATTAAAATAGTTATTCTTATTATTCTTTCTTTTTTTTTGTCGGATTGTAAAGTTATTGTAGGAAAAAGTTTTAAAAATATCGAAAATATCGATATATCGATATTTTTAAAGTTGAATATCAAATATCATTTTGATATTTTTTCAAAACTTAAAATATCATCGATACGATATTTTAAAATATTCAACAACCCTAGTTAGAACCCTAGCACTTTAAGGATAAGTTAATAATAGCAACTTAATATATGAGTTTGAATACAAACACAATTCTATACATACAATAATAATATATAATATAAATATAATATAAAATATACATGATTAAACTCTAAGATATGTTTATGAACATACAGCATGTGAAAATGAAATTTAAGTTAAAATAAAGTCCAAAATATACCTAAAATTACATGAAATGGAATGTTGATTGTTTATCGTTAATTGCATTGCAGAAAAAACGAAAACAAGAAATTTGGTCGACGCGTTGGTCTTTCAGTTTTTCTTTAAATTCTCTTGCTGCAACTGGCGCGTGGTATTTCCTTTTGTGATTTCCATGACACGACAAACATGAATGGGAAAACAAATAAGCGTGCCATAGCATAGTGACGGACTATAAAATACCCTCCACAAAACCAACATTATCAAGCCGATTCGACTTCATTTATCACACGCATACAAAACATTTTTATTGTATTGTGAAGAATGAGAGACTAAAATATACCATGCATTTAACTTTGAGATATTGTGTAAAGTCATAAGAAATCGTTTCTAGGCACACAGAAATTAAGCCTTATTATACCATATTTAGAGACAATTTTTCATTTATTCTATTGAGCTATATCCCAACAAAATCAGCAATGATTGCATTTTTTAATGAAAGAGATATCCTAATCATACTTTATTGGCCTGTAAAGATTTCCTAAAATACAAACCACGAAATATAGTTCTAAAGCTTGAGTCTTTTGAGACAATTAAAAACTTATAAGACTGTTAAAAATTGAGAATCATTTTCCAAGCTTATTTACATGAGTTTATCGAAAAATTTTGATTTTGTTATAGTATTCATAGAATACTTACATAATTGTAATTACATTTACTTACATATACTATTTTGGCAACATAAACAATATTTACGTATATATGTATGTGTGTGCATATGCATACATTTAAGGATCGGAATACATAAACTTAAATATTTTTGTTGAACAGAAATTATACATTTGGATATGCTGTCTGACATATGACATATGTATGTACATTCGTGCAAATTTGCGTATATGTATATGAACATGCATACATATTTACACATATGCATATATGCATTGATATATATTTTTCCACTTACATACATATGTACATACATATATATGCCTGAAACGCGAATATGCGCCGAGATGTACGTACATATGGTCTTTTTATGATTGCCAATTTAACAATTTTTTGACCCGACATTCGGCTGGCATGCGGCACCCTTCGATATCATTCCATTCGTGAACTGCGCCCACACGGTCACAGTGTGACGTTCACTATTTACTGCCCAGTTGACCAGTTGTGTTCCGAATATTTCTGCAGCGTCAGTAAAAACATGCAAAAAGTCGTCTTATGTATATGTAACACCAAATATATACAAAAATACATACATACATATGTATGCGTATTCACAATGCACTATGGGCAAATTAGATCAATACTTGTATACAAAATCTTTTGCGAAAGCACTTTACATTCTGTAGGTGGTATGCACAGCAGTTGAGAAATATGTCAGCAAGTCCAAGGCTCATCAATAATATAATTTTCAGGTGTTTGTTTGTAAATTAATTTTACAGATATCCTATAGTTTATACAATTTATATATTAATTGGAATAACCTTTCATATCATTTGGAAGTCTTACTGGATTTCTTATTAAATGGGTTCTTACTAATTTACCAAAATTTCAAATTTCGAATGCTCCTTTTAATTTCGATCTGATCAAAATAGTTATAGTTGCATAAGACCATTGAAATTCAATCAATTCAATCAATTTAAATTATTTACTTATGTCGAAAACTGATATCAATTATTATACCCTGAGCCCATTGAAAATGGAAATCAGGGTATAATGGTTTTGCTAATTCAATATTTTTTGTTAGAAGTATATACAGAACAGAGCTCACGTAAATTAAACATATGAATCATAATAAACAAATTTTTTTTTTTGTGATTCTTCTATTTTCACTATGTTTTAAATTTATGTAATATATAAAAACAAATTTGCATCGATGTTCACAATTTTTTCTAAATTTTCTTTTAAATTACCATTGTAGAATGGCCGAGTGCGTATTGTCACTTATGTATACTTGATATTCTTTTTTGTCTTTTTGGAATCAAGGCAACAGCAGCTGGGCCACACATCGAAATCGTTTCGATTGCTACAGCCAAGGATGTGCTCAACTTTCCACAAAAATCGAACCCCTACATTCAAGAAAAGAGGAACGACAAGAGACTATAAGGGTCAAAGTAATTGAAAGCATCCTCGTATGCAAAACATAGCTATATATTTACGAGTATACAATATAATTCGATTAGCTGCTCGCTGTTAATTTGACGAAAATACTTCTGCACCCAATCAAACATGCAGCATTACAGAATATAGATAAAATATTCGTCGCTACACTTATACCTAGAGTTTAGTAATAATTTGATATGTAGCAAGGTGGCCATTTTGCCATGCGATCATGCTAGACCTCAAAATAATAAATTATTTCAGACAAGTATTAAAAAAATTTCGTAGTTTCTCAATGTTTAAATTATGTGTGCGTTTATTTTTATTCAATGATTCAAATCCCAATTATTGTATATAAATATAATTCGTATACCAACACATCTTAAAACAAGTAAGAAGGCTCTAGTCGAGACGGCTCGACTACGAGATACCCTAAACCCTGCAAAAAAAAGTGATACTCTTCTTCTTTACGAACGTATGAGCGCGCGCTCTGTTAACTGCGCAATTGGTGCCGTGGCTTGGGGGTGGGTTGGGCTGAACTTTGGACGCTTACAACTTTTATAACATTTCTAGATGGACGATCTTCATGAAATTTTCAGAATAGATTAAGAGTATCTAAATCTATATATGTGCCAAATTGCTAGTCTCTAGCATTTGAAATGTGTTTCTATAAATTAAGGGTTAAAGAGGCGTGGCATCCGAAATCTGAAAATTACAGAATTTTTGTATCCATAATACCTATCTCAATATACAAATTTGAAAAGAGTAAACGAATGTTCGATTTTTACCAATAATTAATAAATGTGATGAGATAAAAAAAAAATAAAATAAATAAATAAAGTCGTAAGCATGCGAGTATTCATGTGAAATTTCAGCTCTCTAGCTTTTGTAGTTTCCGAAATCTCGACGTTCATACGGACGGACTGACGGTTTATGGGCATTACTTCTACAACGTTTTAGCTATATATATTTATTTTAGTTATATATTTAGATAGATATTATGGATACTCAGATTTTGTGATTTTGAGATTTTGGATGCCACACCCCCTTCGCCACAATTTGAAAAAAACTCATTTTAAAGACTAGAGACTTGCAATTTGGCAAATAGATACATTTAACATTTAACAAATTTTGTAAGAATCGTCCATCTAGAAATGGAGTTATAGTTCGTAAAGAAGAAGAGTGTCACTTTTTTGCAGGGTTCAGGGTATCTCGTAGTCGAGCCGACTCGACTAGAGCCTTCTTACTTGTTGTACCCTGAACCCATTGAAAATGGGAATTCAGGGTATAAAAATATGATCTGTTAGCGCTTATATATATATATATATATATATATATATATATATTTTCTTCCTTTTTGTGCAGATGGCAACTATACCGTAAACAAAAAAATTGCCAAACATAATGCTCTAATATATAAATGTGCTTGTATGTGCTATAAATATTTTTATTTCGAGTCAACGCTCAGATCCCGCATTTATTTACCTTCCCATTGTTTTGGTTTCATATAGAATTTTTATTGTGTAACATGAAACAATTTCATCCGTTTGGAATTGCATCTGACAGACAATTTTACTGCAGCGTCTGCAGCTGCAGCTGATGCTGTTCTGCTACTGCGATAACACACTACCTCGTCTTTCCCCTAGCTCCGGTGCATTAGCACAACTAATGATGACTGTGGAATTGCATGAAACGCGGTTGTAGCTTTCTGCCTGGTCCCTTCGCTTTATTCTTCCACCCACAACCACTTGTTCTTTCCCCCTTTCCAACACAACGTCCTCTCTCTATCTCTCTCTCTCACTCTCGCTCTCTCTCACTCTCTTTCTCTCTCTTTCTTTCTCTCTCTCTCGGTGTCTGTCTATCTCCATCTCTTTCCATTCTATTATATGTTTGCTGTGGACGTTGATGATAGACCATTGCATTAGCGCGGTAGAGCGCAACATAATGTCGTTGTGCACTTTCCACAGCAATTGCTACGGCAGTCATGGCGTTAACGGAGACGGAGATAAAGGCAGGGAGTCTGCAATAGAGCTGATGGTGAAACTGTAGCTACAGCTATAGATGTAGATGTGTAGTTATAGCTAGGCCCGACCGTTTCTCGTTCTGTGATGTGGATTTTATAATTACGTGCGCTGAGTGCGATTATTATGATTGTTTCTTAATTCACAGATTTACAATATGTATATAGACACATATGAATGTGTGCCTCTACTCAGACACCCAAACAATTATATGTGCATACATATGGAAGTGTGTGCGGTTGGTTAATTGTGAATGCGAGCTTCTATTCCTTTCTAGCTTTATTACTTTATTCTTCCACTCAGCGAATGTGAAATTCTTTTTAAATTCCTTTAATTGTCGAATATTGCACTACACAGTTTGTGAACATACAAAGAGAAATATGCACGCAGATATGCAAATCTAACTTAATTATATGTTATGCTTTTCTTATAGCTTCACATTTTAACCAAATATGTTTCTCCCAAATAAGAGAAACAAGCAGGCATTAATTATATAGATGTAATCGAATGTAACCACACTTACTTTATGAATGCGTTTTTGTATTTCCTGGCCATAATAACTATAGAATATTCTCTAAAAAAAACCCGAGCACAACATACGCGCGAAATTAGCATATATGCATACATATGTACATATATATGAATGCTGTTTGTAATAATTAAAAAATCTGCTATATATCTGAAAGTGTTTATAAATTTCTGTGTGCATCTCCCAAGTAAGATAATGCCCATAGTAAAAAACCGTATTTAAATCTTAATCACCTTAAATCAATATTAATATTAGAGTTAAACTAAATAGCAAAATTTAGAATACACTTGAGATATTATCCTCTATGGCGTTAAAGGGACTATACTATTCAGAAACCCGAAATACAGTCCAGTCTCGATAATTCGAAATGGCAAGGGAACAGAATTTTTACGAATTACAGAGGTTTTCAATTTAACGGGTTTACCATATAACGGGGTTTAAAAAATCAAAATACGAATTGAAGGAGTTTTTATATTTTACGTCGATTCAACAATTTTAACTTATTAAATTAAAAACTCATATTAACGAAAAATTAAGATTTAAAAAAAAAGCTTGTCATTTTTCATTGTTTCATGTTCTTAATTTTTATTTTTATTGCGTTTTCCAAGCTTATCAAATGATCAAATGCATTGTTCGGAACATTATGATTTTTAAAAAACGTGTTAGTTGCTGAATTTCTGTTTTGGCTCGCAAGTTAGTTAAGATTGGTTCAATATCTCCAAAATGTCGTCAGTTAAAATTTTTTTCTCTATTATCAGTAGCAGTCTCGTTTTTGTAAAATTGATAGTGTTCTATGAAAACGTTTGCTTGACATTTTTACGAATAGTTTTCACTCTTCAATTAAAATAAGCAAACTAATGTAAATCCAATGAGCGAACAACGAAATTTCGCACATAAAGCGATATAAAGGCGCCATGCATAATAGGCTGCGAGACATAACAGTAGTTTGACTTCCAGGAAAATCAAGCATTGCGAATTATAAGAGGCAAGATCATCGCCGAGTAGGCAGAAAATCTTCGAATTTAAGAGATTTTTACGAATTAACGAAGTTTTTTCAAGGGTCCAGCAGTTTCTTACGAAATATTGAGGTTTTCTATTTAGCGGGTACGAATTATCGAGACTCGACTATACATACATATATATTTGTTATTTTTGCTTATAGGTATACATGTACATATATAGTGATATCGTTTGATATTGTCATATTTTTCGTTGAATTGTTATTTTAAGTTTGTTAATTCCGTAGATCTCATAGATCCCATAGTAAATCCAAAGATTTAAGTAAATATTATTATTGGTTTATGATTTTTTGCCGTTTGAATTGTCATCAACCTGATGCATCAAAAGTGGAGCCATTATACTGTAGCCATCTGGAGTTGTTTGTGAAAAAGAAGCATTATTACACGGAGAGCCAGAGGGTTTGGGAAATTCATTTTCGGGGAGAATGTTATTTAGACAATTATTATCAGAACTGCTCTTCTCATGTGTTAAAAGATCGAATGTGGACTCGTTGTTCAACTGGAAAGATTTGTGACAAATTGGAAGCAATTCCACTTCATCACATTCCGACTCTGACAGTTGTACTGCCGTTCCGGAAAAGTCTATCGACGGTGTGAGCAATCGTGGATAGTTAGAAATATATTCTATTATTTCCAACGCCGTGGGACGTTTGCTGACCTCCTGACTCCAACAGGACTTTAAAAGTCCCTCGAGCTGTGGCTTAACACCGTTTGGTATTCGTAGTGTATTACCGGCTTTTACAAAATCAAGTACTTGATTATTTGTTAAGCCCTGATAGGGATATGATCCAAATGATATAATTTCAAAGAGTACAACTCCAAATGACCATATATCGGAAGCAGGCGTAAATAGACCCAATGAAAGCGTTTCGGGTGGCATCCAGCGAACTGGAAAAAGTTTCCTTACACCTTTCCTGTTGAAGCAATAATAATCACTTTCAAATGTGGGTCGAGCCATACCAAAGTCTCCGATTTTAACAACGCGCTGAGAATTCACCAAACAATTTCTGCACGCGATGTCACGATGAACATATTTTTGATCTGCGAGATATGCCAATCCGCTTGCTACGTCCATAGCATACATTGTCAAACGCTTTGAAGATATATCAGATTCATCAGTTATTTTCTCATTTACCATGTTTCTTCTTGCCAAAAGATATGTCTTCAAATCACCATAAAGCATAAATTCCATTATTGTGTAAATTGGTTCCGTTTGCAAACAAACGCCCAAAAGTTTTATAATATTTTTATGATTAAACTTTTTCATCGCCTCTGCCTCTGCCAAGAAATCTAATCTGTCCTCCGTAGATTGCCCAGCCTTCAGGGTTTTGACAGCCACCGCAGTCCATTCATCAGAATCCAATCGCGCCTCACCACCATAGACCGTGCCAAAAGCACCTTCTCCTAATCGTCTATTGATCACAACGTTATCCTCTTGTACTTCCCATTTATCCAATGTATTCACTTTGTTTCTTGATGGTGATATCAAGTCAATGCCAAACATTTTCATTATTTGGGCAGATCGTCTTACTTTACGATCGAAGCGTTTTTTCCAAAAATAACAAGATATTAACGACATCAACGCAATCACTATCAAGCATTGAAAACTTATGAATATCATTGAAGCAATTTCACAGGTGACATGTAAACAGCGGGCCAAAGCCGAAAACCTACAGTCATATCGCCCATCTTCGGGCACCTGGCCATGAAACGCTTCTTCTGCTGATAAAATAAGTTTTCCTCCTTTAATATGCATATTTGATGCACTTCCCTCTATAATAGGCTTAAATAAACCAATTCTTTCATACGTGGAGTTCCTCCATTGCAATATATCCAGATCAATTATACGTGAGCCACCAAACTCGCCTGTGCCAAATCTGACGTTACCGGACAAGCCATAAAAATCTGTTTCCTTAATTAATTTGGACAATTGCTTTGTAACTTCTATTGATCTCAACTCATTGAAAGCATAAGAGTTGTTCTCCAGTAGTTTATGTGCAGCAAGAGCATATGTCCACACTGCATCGTAAACAAATCCCACATAACTTGAGAACTTTTGATACTTATTTTTATAAGCGGTTAACCAAGAATTTATGGAGATTCCCTCTTGCATTTCTTCTTTTGGATCACCAAAGGGGGTGTGCCTTATACTTAAGTGCCCTTCGATTGCCTATTAACAATAGAAAGTTTAGTCAAATTTCGCCTTAAATTTTAATATGAATTACTTACGTTTCGAAACTGCTCAATAGAACATCTATTACCAACTTTAATACTCCACATTTTAAAGTCTTTTGATAGCCAGGATGGTAAAAACCAAACATAGTTTTCAATTTGTGTCATCTAAAAGAAATTTACCGTTTTATTATAATGAAATGTATGTATTAAATAATATGGTTACTTCTAAATGAGGAACGTAATTTAACTAGATATCATTGTAGAACTCAGCCAGAAACTCATACTGAAATATTTAATTATATATTTATTTATTTATTAGAAAATGATTTTTGATATTACTACTAAGTTTATTTATATGCACCCGCATATGAATTTGGTATGTCCTCAGATTGACAACCCAAGATAAACAAGTAAGAAGGCTCTAGTCGAGACTGCTCGACTACGAGATACCCTGAACAATATAACTAATACTCTTCTTCGCGCAGTTGCTGTCGTGGCTTGGAGGTGGGTAATGCTATAGGTTTACCTTAACATATATACACAAAATTTATTCATCAAATAAATTGTCATAAAATAGCCCAAATTTCAGTCAAAGCGGAAAATTGTGCTTATATGTATACGCGTATGAGAAAGGATCTTTGAAAGGTGCAGGTGATCTCGTACTTTTCTTACTTGTTAACAAAACCGGATATTTTACCCATAAGACTATCATTATAGATAAAATTATCTAAAATAATCTTAGTTAAAAAATTTAGCATTTTGTATGATATATATTATATATGTAAAAACAGTAATAGTAAAAATACTAACGCCCAGACTTATAGCTTCACATATGGTAATTGCCGCATTGTCGCTTTGCAGTTCCGCAATAATGATTCTTGAGTAAGCTTCTTTTAAGTTGATCAAATGCTAAAATAAATAAATATTTTTGAATAAAATATTGTTTTCCGATATGATGGTAAAAAAAAATACCTCCCTCATATCTGGAGCTGTAACATCACTCGGAACCTTGCGACTGAAAGCTAAGGTAAAGTTATATAGCCTCAATTTATTCTCCATACGTGACAAATAGCCTGTATATTGCTGGGTATCTTCTGTCAATGTGGAGACACGACTCCAGCCCAGTTGCTGCATAATTTTGATATATGCATCCACATACTCGCTGATTGATCCAATCGTTCGAAAGAAGTAAGGATATGCTTCGCGGTCAACAAAAGAGTCACCCTCAGCTGAATATGATATAACCATCATATTTAAATGCTTCGAAATACCAGCAATTGGTTCAACAGTTTCACTGCAGGCAGGTCCCAGAACCCCCAACAAATTTGGCTCATTAAAATAATGTATAAATGATTTTAAAACCATATCCGACTTGCATTGCCCGTCTTTGAAAAGTATCTTTAAATGATAATTTGGTAGTATTGATTTATTTTCATTGATTACATCGACAGCTCTTTGCGATGCCTCAGTAATATTTTCATGTCCCCGATCTGTTATATGGAGGGGGAATATACCACCAATCGATAACGTTTTCACTGTCTTTGGCAATACCCATTTGCTGTATGTCTTAAAATTGTGGTGCAACCAATTACACGCGACATTGTTAAACAATTCTTCAGAATTTGTTGTACGCTCTCTCTGTATACTAAATTCTTTCTGAATATTCTCAAAGTCCTTATCGCTTATATAAAAATTTCGTAGAGCGTACATCATTCGTTTATCATAAATTAAACTCCTGGAATAATATTTAAGAATCGGTGTTAGCTCATATCGGCAATTCGACCTTTTTAGGCATTCATAGTCTTCACATCTGGGCAGTGTTATTTGGGTAAATTTAATTTCAGCATCAATTATCTCCGAAGGAACCCAATGTAGAACGACAAATCTTTTTTGTCCACGAGTGTAACTCGACTTATATATTGTATCCAGTTTCTTTATAGTATCTCTAAATTGATGTCCCAACCAAACTACATTTAGATAGCTCTCATTTAATTCGTCTGTAATGAAGTATGAATCATTGCGCCATTCTGCTATGAGTGTAGCACATTTGATTTTCTCACATTTTGGATTTGCATATTCTTCAACACTATAAAAAATCAAATAGTTTAATCTTTACCGCTCAATGAAAAAGTTGTACTATATATTTTACCTTCTGCTTGTTAATATTGACAAAGTATTATTGTCCATTATATATAGAGAATAATATACACTATAAATATCTCTAAAGACTTCATAATGTAAGCTACAGTTATTTGTATCCATCGTAATTTGTGATCTTGGCACAAACCAACTGAATCGACCAGGAGATGTTGAAGCACCAGCACTATATACATTTTGTTGTGGATTCTTATGCACAGTATACGGCGTCCACACCTCCAAATTTATCATAGAAATATTATTTAATTCCCTATAGCGTCTGCAGCAAAAATATAAGAATTAAATTGTTCTCAGGAAATTGTAAACTATAAAATAGCTTACTCAACATATTTTAAGGTTCGCTGAACATTTTGAGGATCTGAAGAATATGGAAATTTTAAGGGAATGATTTCCACATCCTTATAGTTAAGTACTTCCTTTAAAAATATTGAAAATATTCGTGTCATCACTTGATGCGTCGATCTATTTGTAACTTGAAGTCCAATGCCAAATTCATTGCTTGATGGATCAATTGAAAAATAATCTAAAAACAAATTTTTTATAAATATGAGTTTCAAATTTTTCAAATTTCATATTTAAAGCTATAAGCTATATTAAAGTTATTTGACTCTCAATACATATCTTAAGTGCTCACTTTAATTTATTTACTGATATTTGTAAGAATAAAATAAAAATTAAGTTACCAAATGTCATTGGCAACACAAACTCGAGTCAAAAATTTGGCAGTGATATGGAGTAATGGAACAATCACAAAATTAATTTAAATGAGACTAGTTATAAGATTAACTTTTATTTATGTTAATTTTTTTTTTTTTTTTCATTTCTATTTATTTATTTTTTTTTCAAAAGTGGGAAATTAGTGTAGATTGGTTTTGTTGAATGTATGTAACAGGTAGAAGTATATATATTCCTGAACAGGGTGACGAGCTGAGTCGATATAGCGTTTATTTTTTAAATATAAATCAAAGCAACAATGAAGTGTAACAAATATTTAATATGAATATAATTATAGTACCTTAAAGATATTATTCAACAATTATCGCATGTTCTTAATTTCAATAAATTTGTTTCATGTATATATATGATATATATATATAAATGTATCGTACGGAATAACTGAATTAACTGTAACCTCATTTTCATATTTTTATATGCAACTTCAAGAAAAGTAATTTAAAATTAAAAAGACATACCAGACAACTCCATCAATGTAAAAATAAAAAACCTGTTCGGATGATCAATGCTCAAAATAAGTTGAATTAAGAGATTTCGTAAACTACAAGAGCTAGAGAGCTCAAATTATTCATGAATACTCGTATGTTAGATTCGCAGTACGAGTTTATTTTGTTTTTAAGGATAACACATCCCATTTCATTATTATCGATCAAAAATCGAAAATTAATTTACTTCTTCTTCGTTTTTCGAGAATAACTTCTACACCGATTAAGCTAAAGACTTCAAATTTGTTTATTTAGATAGATATCATGGATACAAAGATTGTGTAATTCAGATTTAAGATGTTATGCCCTAAATTTGAAAAAAAAAAAAAAAAAAAAAAACATTTCAAATACTAAAGACTTACAATTTGGCAAGTAGCCCCATTTGAATGTTATATAATATAATATAATTCATGATGATCCTCCATCTAAAAATGTAGTTTTAAGCGTCTAAGGTATTGCCCAACTACATAATAAGAGTATTATTAGTTTTTTTTTCAGGGTTCAGGGGGTCTCGTAGTAGAGCAGTGTCAACTAGAGCCTTCTTATTATACACTGAACCCATTGAAAATGGAAATTGTTTTTTCGATAATTTGAAAATTCGTTTACTTTTTTTTTAAGGTTTTTTGAGCATATGCTTCGGTGCTTCCTACTAAATAAACAAAAAAAAAAAATAAATAAAATAAAATAAATTTAAAAAATTTTGAGCATAACTCTAATGCTCTACTCGAGACGGCTCAACTATATTCGTACGGAATAACTGAATTAGCTGAAAGCTCATTTTCATATTTGTATATGCAACTTCAAGAAGTCATTTTAAATTAAAATAGCATACTACCCAACTGCATCAATGTCAAAAAAAAAAAAAAAAAAAAAAAACCCTGTTCGGATGAACAATGCGCAAAATAAATTGAACTAAGAGATTTCGTAAACTACAAGAGCTAGAGAGCTCAAATTATTCATGAATAGTCGTATGTTAGAGACGCAGTATGAGTTTATTTTTACGAGTATTTATGTGAAATTTCAGCTCTCTAGCTTTTGTAGTTTCCGAAATCTCGACATTCATACGACGCTCGACGGACGGACTTGTTGATCAAGAATATATATATGGGGTCTGCGACATTTCATTCTGCCTGCTACATACATTTTCACAAAACCCCATTTTCAATGTTTTCAAAAATGAAAATGTCGAAACACGTAGTCAATAAATATAGACAATATAAAATTGGTCGTTTCATGTTTGTAATAATGAAAATAAGGTAAGGAAGGTATAATATTAAGAAAAATACACATAATACATATATTACTACAAATTATTTGTACTTACTATTTGTTTCAAGGCACTTCTGAGATGATTCGATATATACAGGAAGGCATAAAAAACCAATAATGAAAGGTACGAAGAACACATATTTTTGGTTGAATAACATTTTCGCACTGAAAGAAGGCATGTTAAATAAATGCAAATAATATAAAACTGTCACACCAGCATACAACAGTTACAAACGGGTTTTTATAGGAGAAGATTTAATAACGTTATTAAGTATGTGATTAAAAATTGTAAGGGTTTCCTCAAAATTTGAGTTGAAGACACTTATTTTTTAATACTTAATAGTTTCTGGCAAATACTAAATCGATTCTGGCAAATCTTCAAATATTAGAAGATATGGATTTCAATTAGCCCTCTCTTAATTACAGAACATGTTATGATGTCCGTTATTTCATAGAGGGATTTTATACGTATTTAGAGCACTCATATTTTTTACATGTCACTTACAACCAACAGTTATTATCTCTGCCCAGAGTCATACTAATTCTTCTACAGACAACGGAAAATATACGAGCTATTTTCAAAATAACTAAACTTAAATCAATTTAAATATATATCTCTGAAGTCGGTCAATTTCAATTCAAATATATAAAATTATCTGTGCTTCCAGCCATAGCTAGCTAACTATAAACCAAAGCAGACCGCTCCACACTTAAGTAAGTAATAATTTCGTTTCAATTATATATATATATATATATAGTTGTAGGCTAAGAATTTGAATAAGTGTGACCCAAACGAAATCATTTTTTCCGCGCTAATATTTTAACACGTAAAAATTCTTAAAGCGTTCAAGTTTTTATTCACTTAAGATACATTCGTTTTATCACACACATACACACAATACATATATTCATTTATTCATTTGTTCGTATATATATGAATATATATATGATTAAATAATATTATAATTTCTTTGAATTTTTATATTGATGTATTTATTATGGTGTGTTATTCATATTTGAGATTTAGATTTAATTTTTAAATATTTGTACTATTTATTGCACCATAGATTTTATAGAATATCGAATTAGCTCAATCAGCAGTCAAGAAATGCAAAAAAAATCATATTTTGGTTCACCTAATAAACGCCCACAGATAAGTTCTTAAAATAAAGCTGAACAAAATACTAATAGTGAAACGCTTTGTTTTTTATTTATATATATTTTACACGTAAACAAAGATACACAATATAAGTATTAACTTCATTAAAAATGCGACGTTTAATTTATTTCTGAATTAATTTGTTTTATAATTTCTTAAGAGCAACTCAGTTGACAATCATTTCACACGTATTATTTTTAAATTATATGAAAAAACACATAAATATCCACTTATGTATGTGTTTTATATAGCCATGAACACCACATTTTGTATAGAACTATATCTCATAATCTCACTTAATCCATTTAAAAAATATTCCTGCCTAACTATATTGCATATTTGTTGCATTTTTTTTCGAAAAAACCTTGATTGCTGATACATGTTATTTCTATAAAGTTGTTTTACTTCTTTAATTGATCAAGTATTTTACTATATTTATTTACTTTTTATCCGTCATTTATAGAATCACATATATGTATATGGATCATTCATTCGTGCACAACTAAGACGATTTGGATGTTGCCCGATTAAAGGTTGATAATATACTGAAACGGAAAATGTTCAAAACAAAAAATAATGAACGCTCTAGCGAAACAAATTAAAGTTTCATATTCGACTGTCTGTCAACAGTCCAGCGTCATAAATAAAAAAAAAAACAAGAAAGAGTGCTTTATTCGGGAGTGCCTGGCTAGTAGATACCTTGCATCCTCAACATTTTAGCGATTACATCTATATAATTTTAAATGTTGAAAACAAAGTTTAAATTCTGGTCTTGATTCAAAATGTATTACTTCAATATTCATATTAGAGATAGACAAAATCAGTAATACGGAAATTCAGACAGATACCTGTAAATCGATTTTCTAAGTATTAAAAATTCAGATATACCCTACATCATATCATCAAGGACCATAATTTCATTTATTAATATATTTTTTAAACATATACCCTTACAACGAATTAAAGGGTATACACACAAATAAAAAGAAACAAAAAATATACACTTTTGTTTTCTTTTGAAATTTAGAAGGAAAAAATAATACAGAGAGTAAAATGTAAATCCTGAAGAACTGAACATATTAATTTATATTTTGCTGCAATATACATACATATGTTGATTTGAATCAAGCAATAATTATGTTTTGTATACATTATTATCAAATAATTATAAAATCGGAATAATAAATAATAAACGCTCTTCTTAAGGATTAGTTTACTTTCAAGCTGTATTCTTTGTTCAGCTCCTATACAATTTTAACATATGTATATATTTTCAATATTTCCTTTTTTATTCATACTTCAATTCGTTCTTACTTCATATAGAATGTTCCACGCTTTTGCAATTGGAAACTTGACATTTGCGTAAGCTGAAACAGAAATAAAAAATAATATTTGTAAAAACGAAACCTCATCATTTTTAAATTGACATACATATATATTTATGTATATATGTACATATATACATACATTTATATAGAAAATTGTACTATAAGTGCTTTCTATATACTTATGTATATTCTAATTGGAATATTTTGTTGTGACATTTTATATTTATTATGAAAATATTTTGAATAAAAATGCTTACAATAAATTATTGATTTAAAAGCGGGATTATTTAAAACAATAATGTTTATCAGTGTGTCCAAATAAAATAAAGTCAACTGCTTGTCAGTTTTATTTAAATGGAAGCCACTTTTATATTCTTTTACTTTACATTTATTAAAAATACTAAACTTAATATCAATTAAATCGATTTTTTTTGTTCCAACAATAATGGACGAGCTATGTAAATTTGAATAATTAATAGAAATTTTTTTAGTGAGTTCGTATAGATAGATATTATATAGCTATAGTTATAGGTATTATATAGTTAAAGGCGATGACAGTCATTTTTTTATTATTAGAGTCAAATGTGGGTAACTTCCATGAAAATGTTCAAATGCGAATATTTCTGTTTAGCAGAAATATAACTACATTTTAAAACTACTATATTTGTGTAAAAGTGGGTTGAAGAGTACGATAAATCTTAAATAATATAGGTTTTACTATATTCACACAAATATTTATCATTCGATTACCATACGCATTCTTTATTGCGGTATTTTCACTTAACAGAGTGTAACTAATCGATTATCGCTCTTAAATGCGCAAGCCCTGCCTCATTTTGCGCTTAGATTTCATTTCGAATGTGACGAACATTTTTCGCAAGCAAAAGAACAGAATTTGTTTTAAATATTTATTTTCAACAAATAACATTATACGGAATGGACCATACTTTACCTGATGATGCCTGGAAAGACTCTTTTGATAGATTGTTGGATCCCATCCCGTATGTTAGACAATATTTGCATTATAAATTTGTGCTACTCATAAACAAATACATATGTACATATAACATTTATTCAGAAAACTACGAGAACGCAATATAATCAAGAAAAATGTTCGAGCATCATTTAATATGGATTCTAGTGTTGAAAACTCAAATCCAAACATTTTGAGCATCAATGACTCTTCCTTACCAAACATAAAAAATAACATTGTGAATGCTGGTAGTAAATTGAGCATAATAAATAAATTTGGCAACTCAATATCTACTCCTTATGTGAAACGCCTGCCTTTAAACCCGTTTCCTTGTGTGTTATCGCCGATAACTGGTATGAAACTAGACGGATTAATACCTGCCGATAATCGCAAGCCGGATATTATTGGTAAAATTACAAATATTTATTTATCATATTTATGTATTAAAATCCCTTTGTCAGAAGATCTTGATAAACAGGACCAGCCACGGAAGAGGAAGCAAATTTATTTTCATGTGAATGTAGTCAGTCCTGAAACAACAATCGCACAGGAACCACAGCAAAAGTCAAATAGACAGGCTCGATCAACACTTGTTCTGCTGCCTGGCAAATGGCGGAAGTCTTTGCATGCCTTGCGACGTACACAGCAAAATGAAGTATCTGGTTGCACCACCCTAGCAGATGTAACCCCTGAAGATTTGAGAATTGATCGGAGGAGCTCACGAAAATCGCTGCACATAAATCGCATTTCAGCACATGATCTTCAGATAAACTACAAAGCAGAAGTGTTAAAGTACTGTGGTCAATCAAAGCCATTTAAATTTAGTACAGCTTATTCTGCTGCAAAAATGTTGAACACTTGCAAAATTGGCGAGGGAGTTTATGGAGAAGTATTTAAGTATACACCGAAGAATAAAACGAAATCGAGCATAGTTTTAAAAGTGCTCCCGATCGAGGGTTCCAGCTTGGTCAATGAGGAAGTTCAAAAGACTTTTGAACAAATATTGCCGGAAATCATCATTTCTAGAGAGATGAGTGCACTAAGAACAAATCAAACTGTCTCTACGAGCGGATTTGTGAATTTATACAAAGTAACCTATTTTATAGACACAATATTAATATATAAATTAAATAGCAAATGTATTGTGTGTAGGTCAGCTTGGTCAAAGGAGAATACCCGAGACATTTAATAAGTCTCTGGGAAGATTATGATAAGGAAAAAGAGTCTGAAAATGATAATCCTACGATGTTTACTGATAATCAGCTCTTTATTGTATTGGAGCTGAAGTTTGCGGGCACAGATATGTCAACTTTTGCTTTCCTAAATGCGGAACAGGGCTATTTCGCCCTACAGCAGGTGAGCATTACAAAATATTATATAAACCATCAAAATGAAATTATTATATGCTCATTCATGCTATCAGTTCGTTATTATGCCTGTCTAAGTCTAAGAATTGAAATTTTGAAATCATATCTGGTTGGAGTAAATCTTTGGGTTGTATTAATAAGAAAAAAACAATTATAATTTTGAGGGTTAAAGTGGAAAACACTGTAGCATTATTTTTTGTTCTTTCTTTTTTAATTGAAAATAAACATTAGGTTATATTAACCCTAGCAGTTGGAGAAGAAGCCTTTCAGTTCGAACACAGAGACCTACATTGGGGGAACATACTCATCGAGAAAACAAAGAAAAAGTTTATTACTTTTAAACTTTCCGGAAAAGAACTATCATTGGCTACAAAAGGGATTCAAATAACCATTATTGATTACACATTATCAAGAGTAACTGTGGCTGAATGCTGCCATTATAATGACCTCTCCAATGATAACGAATTGTTTTTGGCCACAGGAGATTACCAATATGATATTTACCGAATGATGCGAGATGAACTAAAGTGCGTATGAATAATATGTATATTTTGTTAAAAAATTTTACTAATTTAATTGTTGTGTTTAAAGAAATGATTGGTCGTCGTACTCGCCAAAAACAAATGTGCAATGGTTGTCGTACGTAAACTCTAAACTGATCGATGGCGTGAACTATAGGAGTATTAATACAAAGGCACATAAAACTTATTTGAAAAAGCTTCAAGCCCTCAACAAAGTTATCCTGAATTTTAACAGTGCACTAGAATGCGGTCAATATCTGAACAGCCTGATTTAGTTTCTTGTTCATTAACTTTATTTTTAGATATTGTATTTAAATTTTTATTTGCTATATTTTGTAAGAATTTTTTATTTATTTGTATAATTATTTTATAATTTATAAAAAACTGAATGCGTAAGCTTTTCGTAAGCTAAGAGCTTTTAAGAATCAGGGGGTGCAAAGCTTATTTTAAGCTCCCTTACGGTAAAGCTGCATTCCGATGGAATTCAGTTCCTGTTCACGGCACGAACTTACAACTGTAGTGCAAAGTGCAGGATTTCCCACAGGCTGATTCGTTCTCGTGTAAATAAAAAAAAGAAACACAAATTAATTTTGAAACAATTTAAATTTTGAATAGTCAATAAAAAAAACTATGTAGATTATTATTGCCTTCTGCTTTAATCATATAAGGAATCTAAACCAAAGTGAAGAAGAAGAAATAAAATAAAAACAAAAGGAAAAACTAAAAAATCGATATTGAATCATAATTTAAAATGCATTATAATTATGAGCAATATAACATACGTACCTACTATTCTCACATATACATATATAGGCGTATATATATTTATATATATACATATATAAATGTTTCCATTTCCTTTCAAAAATTGACTAACTTCTTACATATGCATACTTGAGTACATATACATATGTACTCAATGCATACGTACATCCATATACTTCTTTTAAAACTAGGACAGTACATAAAATGAGCTAGAATATGAATATTTACTAAATAATTTTAAATTACAACTTGAACAGTGAGATAGCTAGTACTGAAATCCAAACAAAGGTAAGTAGATAATTTGTTTTTAAAATATAAATATGAAATACATAAGTATTCTAGCAAATGTACTTTAAGTGATTCTTCGTACATTGTTTTCATTACTAAGTATTTACGTATGTATGTGTCACCCCTATATATAAATGTTAAGGGTTGTTTTAACTTATTCACTTAATAGAAATTTTATATATGTATACATAAATATGTACATATTGTCATTTTTGTGAGTAAATATAATTGTATATTAAGTATTTCTTTAACGTAAACCTGTTGAAAGGTTGTCATGGAGATATGTATACATTTTTATATAATATAATATATATGTATATACATATATATATATATATATATCCCAATGAATGTAATTGGTATATACATTAGAGAGATTGCAACTCAGTACAAAGTATTTTGAGAATCTTAAAGAATCGGCCCAAGAGTTGGCGACCATGTCATCTGCAAATGCTTCGTTGTCTGTTTTGAAATGAAACTGAAAAATATTAAATAGAAATAAATATAAGTATTTTTATACCCTGAGTCCATTGAAAATGGGAAATCAGGGTATAATGGTTTTGTTAAAAGTATCTAAAAGGCAGAAGGAGGCGTGCAGACCCCATAAAGTATATATATTCTTGATCAGGGTGACGAGAAAAGTTGATATAGCCATGTCCGTCCGTCCGTATGTATGAACACGTCGATTTTCGAAAATACAAAAGCTAGAGAGTTCATTCTTTTGTGTTAGGTCCTTATATTGCACGCGCAGTACGAGTTTGTTTCATAAATTCGATAACTTGTATATTTGCAAAGTTATCGATAAATGAATTGATCGGAAACCAATTATAGAATTCTAGCTAATTCATCTTTAGAGTTAGATGGTTCTGCATATATATACATAGATACTAATTTAATACAATTTCGGTTTTTGTCAGATTTTGGATTCCGGTCCCCACTTTGCCCCACCATTTCAAATACTAGAGACATGCAGTTTGGTTTAGCATATAGATATGAATATCATAATCATAATCTGAAGATATCAATACGGTTGTCCATCTAGAAACAGAATTATAAATCATCAAAGTTTCCTCATCAAAACCCATGCGACGCAGCAGCAAAGCAGCGAGACAGCAAGACGCTTGCAATGCTTACACACATGCATACACACATACATGGCTACAAGCGTAGATCAGCGTCTATGTGTGCGCGTAGTTTTGCATGTACAGTTTCTTATGCGTGCAGAAACGAATCGATTAATTCTTGGAATATTATTCGTTCGATTTCGTAGTCGAGCAGTCTCGACTACAGCTTTCTTACTTGTTCAAATACATCTTTATTTGTGTCAACAATTTGAATTATTTTGTATGCTATTATTTTTTTATATTAATTCATTTATATAAAACTATTTGATCTGAAAGGTTTAACAATGCATTCTGTGGGCATACACTCTGCCATGGCGATTAAGCGGCAACGAAAACGTCGCGATGAGCAGAAAAGAGCCAAAGAGAGACGGTATAGCACTCAAAGTTCAGAAAGTGGCGAAACATTTCACTCGCCGAGCGGATCTGTCCGACGTAAATATCATCATCCCCATCATGCTGTCAAAGCTGGACCAGGAATGTTGGATAGCCAGGTAAATTAGTTCCTCGTCTAGTAATGAAGTATCTTCAAACAAGGGTTTCTTCAGGTAGTAACCAGCATCGGAATGTTGCACATTGGCATTGTTTTTATTGTATTTGGAGTATTCCTTTGTGGCGCTGGAATTATACCAGATGAAGCTATGTCGTGGAACGTATTTAGTAAGGTTATCCTCCAAATTCTTATATCACAAATTTACATAACAATTTATAACTTAATAGGTTCGAGCTCTGCTTGGTGGAACGAGGTTACATGCACTGGCCTTTTTTCCTTTGGACTAGGCCTATTTTTACTAATTCTAAATTGCTTAATAAGCCGGAAAGAAGAGGAGGACCTTGAAGACTATGTGCAACGGCAGCTTACGAGATCTCGTTCTGGTAATAAATATGAATATGATATCTCAAAATGCAGTCATACACCACCTGTGGTTACACTAAATTTGGCTCTATTTTCAAATTTTGAGTTTACTCTACTCTGCTGTAAATGCATTTTTTTTAAGTCTAGCGTTCATAACAAAATATATAATAGTTGAAAAAAAAAAAAAAGTGAATCTCCGAATCGGCCATATCTTAATGGCTTTACAGTTGTAAACTCATTTAAAATTATGAATTGCAATATAGATATGAGTACCGTATATAATTTACAGGTCATCGGCTTGAACGAGATGTAGAGACTGGCGTATTAACTACGCGCCATGCACGAAAAGCTGTTGCGTTGCAGAAGAATGGACGAAATGGAATGCCCTCGCCAACAGATGTTGCCGTTGTTCATTGCAGCTCTACAGAGAATATTTCTAATGGTCAAATTGTCGGGCGTAATGGTAATGTAATTTTTCAAACAAGATCTCTTTGGATAACTTTAGCTTTGTATACTAATTTGAGTTATCAATTAGGTCTAAATAATTCTGGGGATATATTACTCGAGAAAATTGTGGAGGAGGACACCCCGTATATGAACGATCATAATTCAGCTATATCGCCGATTGAAATCGAAAATGATACAAAACAACTTTTAAGAAGGGAATCAATTACAGATGCAATCAATATAACGCGCATATAAATAATTTAGATACTTAAAAAAGCTTTTTTTTTTCAAATTATTAACTTTAACGTTTAAACAATCTATAAAAATATTTCCAGTAGCTCTAAGTATATGTATGTATAATTATATATTTAAAAATATATATTGTACCTTTTTAACTATTTTCTAATTTTTAATTTAAGAATTACATTTCAATATGCTATATTTAAAAATGTATTTATTAAAATTTCAAATTAAAATAGCGAAATTACAACAAAAAAATACAAAGAAAGGTAGATAAATTTTACAACTTAATATATATATATATATATATATATATATATATATAGCTTTTATACTTATAACATGATTATCTAGTTTAAGCTATCAATAATGACTTTCTTACTTTCTTAAAAAATAATAATTATATATATATATATATATATATATATATATCTCTTAGCTACGTATACATAAGTAATAAGTGAGTTTGGACTTTCATAAAAGTATTTCTTTGTTATTTATAAGTTAAAAACAACCCACAATTTCTGAGCTGGACCCGTCAAAGCTTAGATAGATATGATTATTTTATAACCATATGTTGGCATTTAATAATTATTTCTATTATTAATATTATGGAGCATAAATTAGCATTTATAATTATGAAAAATAAATACACAAGTATTCAAATATTTTAACAATCCAATTTATTTATAACTATTATTTTAAGTATATTGTCTCAAAATCTTGTATATTTTCCAAAGAGAAAGGAAATTAAAAAGAATCAATCAGTAATTTTGTTTTTGAAATTCTGAACCAGCAAAGTGCACAACAAAAGAAACAAGACTATTTAAAGTAAACACTCTTTATCTGTATATACATATGTATTTTTTTAGGTTTAGATATACCGAACAAATTTACATATAAGCCTGATTTTTATTGCTTTAAAAAAACGAGTATAAAACAAATAATTCAGAAATAAAAATAAACAAAAATATATAATTTCTTTCCTTATTTCCGTTTGCTTTGCTAACGATCCCCTAAAAAAGGCTTGAGACTGATCCAAAAATGTACATAACTTTGGTCTACAATACGATTTTATCTAGACTTAAATGTATATTAGTATTTTTTCATATACAAAATTTATTAAAATAATTAATAAAACATGCCTTTCAGCCTGCGATAGCGATAGCTTCTAATTTACAGCTCTTATAAAGCTCGAATTTATTCAGATACGTACCCAATCCGATATGGACCAGCACTTCCTCTACATGGTGTAATATACAGTGTACTGTTGACACCCGAATCGGGAAAATTATTCAAGCACATTAACTTGATGCGACTGCTGTAACGCCTTGGGAATGGGTGAGACAGGATTTTTTCAATCGGCAGGACTAGACAATGCACGATTTGGCAGATCATGAAGAAGATGTGAATAAAGGAATAATGGAATTAAGTGATTTCGGCTGCAGTAATAATATACCCAAAAGTTATAAATACTACATACATATGTGACAATAAATATTTAAGAGATAGATGTGATTATAAAATTCAATTCAAATTATCAAAATATTTTAATAGAAGGTATAGTTGGCAGCACCATGTTAGAAACTTGAGAAAGAACAGCTGTTCCCGTAGGTGCATTTTATTTATTTAATAAACGAAATATTTTGGCAATTAGCAAACGTACATGACAAGCAACAAACGTTTTTCCTATACACACTATACGAGTATACACACTGCGTGCGCGCAAAAGCGGCATGCTATAGTATTCTAAGAATTGCGAATGAATTGTGAGTTTGTAGCGTTTGTAGTGAACTTATTTAGGATTAGCCAGTAACCATATATGTCTGTCCGTCTGTTCGTATGAATTCAATATTTTTCAGCGCTATTATGCTCGCATGCATGCTCTCGAATTATAAAGTGTACAAATTTTCCCGCTCCGACCACTAGGGGCGTGGCAAATCAGCTAGAGAGTTGCAATTTGGAATGTATACTCGCGGTGACAATCCAAGGTCAAAAAACTATAGCGAATATATCTACGCCCATTGGGGGCGTGGCAAATCGGGAAAAACGTATCTTCTACATCTTTAAAGCTAAAACGCTGAAATTTGGCATGTGAGTTAATGTTATGATTCTATGAAGAACGATACAAAAGTTATATGTCTACGTCCATTGGAGTGTAGGATGAAGGTTTTGATTTAAAGAAATTAATGCGAGCTTCTGCTCTTGTTGGCTGTCAAATCATAATTCATTCTTTATTTAAAAGCTTATATGATCTTAGGCTAAATACAATATACATCTTCTATTATATATATAAAACAAAGTCGGGGTTGTTACGATACTTATAACTCGAGGTCTGCTGGACCAATTTTCATGGTTTTTGATTTGTTGGATTTGCCTCCGCCACGAGTAGCAGATAATATTAAAAATAGTGAAAAATTTATGAATACTTGCAAAATGCGTTATTTTCCTAATTGTACTCTGCTCAGTTCATTTCATATTTATACTTTGTTCCCGAAGGGGAAAAAGTATATTGGGTTTGTGCAATGTCCGTCTTGCTGTCCGTCCGTCTGTCCGTCTGTCCGTATGAACGCAATATTTTTCGGCGCTATTAGAGCTAGAGACTTGAAATTTTAAACATATACTCATATATGTCCCCGAATTATAAATTTTCCCGATCCGCCCACTAGGGGCGTGGCAAATCGGAAAACTCTTCCGCCCATAGTCAAGTTATCATACTAGATGATGAGCTAGAGAGTTGCGATTTGAAATGTATACTCGGGGTGACAACCCAAGTTCAAAAAGCTATGGCGGATATATCTACGCCCATTGGGGGCATGGCAAATCGGGAAATACGTATCTTCTACACCGTTAAAGCTAGAACGCTGAAATTTTGCATGTGAGTTAATGTTATGATTCTAAGAAGATCGATTAAAAAGTGATATGTCTACGCCCATTGGGGGCGTGGCAAATCGGACCTGAATATATAGTGATTTTTTAAATTGTGCTATATTTTGAACACTATTGACACTAGAGACTTGAAATTTTGCATGTATACTCGGGTTGACAACCCAAGACCAATACGCTATGGTAGATATATATACGCCTACAGGGGGCGTGGCAAACCGCAAAAGTTTATATCTCCTAGAGTTTTAGAGCTAGAAGCTTGAAAATTGGATGGTTGAGTTACTAATGTTCTCCTCTATCGATGCCCCAAAAATAATTTTGCAGTCATGTTAGCCTCGGCCTTTTCTAAGAACTGGCAAAAAATTATCCGTCTACGCCCACTGGGGGCGTGGCAAATCGGCAAAGAAGTTTATTGTGGGCAACTGCATAATTCATGCATATAATAGCTCAGTAGCAATTGCTAAGATGGCAAAAAGCATTTTAACATAAATATAATATTATTAATGAATTTAAAAAATAAAATTTATAAGTTTTCGATTAATAAATAAAAAGTTTCCAGCGGGATTCGAACCTAGGTCTTTTGAAAACAGCATGTAATCGTTAGCTAAACCTAAATAAATTCACAACGTGACAAAACAAAACAATACAATCGCACTTCTTACAATATGTATACACACTTGGATGTGTATACACAAATACAAACATCTGTGTACATACATACATACATATATGCATGCATAGAAAAACTGCTTGCCAAGCAAGCAGCGTGGCAAATCGGAAAAGTTGTTTTAGTTTTAGCTTAAATGCACAATTCATATGCGTATGTTTATAAATTATTATCAATTGGCAGCAAGCATTTTATAATAAATATACAAATATACAAAAAATTAAAAAATAATAATTTTTGAAAAAAAAAAGTTTTTTGCGGGATTCGAACCCACGCACCCAAGTATAGCTTGCATAGCGCTTACCATCAGCGCCACTGACCTAATATTATCTGTGTTAACTAAAACCAAATAAGGCATTGCTAGAGCGTCTCTGACAAAATTAAAGTAACGATCGAAAAATTCCCAATTCAGTCACAATTCTTAGAATATTCTGGCATGCAAACTTTTGTATGTATACATAGAAAATTGTGTATACTCGTATAGTGTGTACATGTGTAAATCTGTATGTATGTGTAGGGAAAACGTTTGTTGCTTGCCATGTACGTTTGCTAATTGCCGAAATATTTTGTTAATTAAATGTTTATTAAATAAATAAGATGCACCTATGGGAACAAAGTATATCGCTGTTAGTTGCGCCTAACTGCAACGTTCTTACTTGTTTTTCAAACGCTTTGTTCACTGTGACGCTTACTTTATTGTGTTCACTGTGAAATTGGGAAATTGAGGCTAAAGTTATTCGTTTCCTAACAGTTCAATACAAAGAGAGGCAGCCCGTGAAACGGCTAGATCAGAAACGAGAAATCGTCGAGCTTATCGTACAGATTGTGCATTGTGGCGCATTGAAGTTTGCTGGTGAAACGCCCGGTTTGTGCTACCTTAGTGGTAAAGTGACATTGCCATTAGTGGTGCCGCCACCAGAGCCATTCCGTTCCCTGCTTTATGGCGAAACACTAGAATCACGACATTTTCTAGCGAACACTCAAAAATACAATGCCTGTTTCCAAATGACTTCATTTGGGGCGGAAATTATTGAAGAACACGGATATAATCCGACATTTAAGGTAATTTACGTTACAAAAAATTGGAATGTAGTTGGTTATATTTCTATGGCTTTGAATTTACAGATTCAAGGCCAGATTTGCCATCGCATTGGATCATTGCAACCTATTGAAGATGCACAGCACAAATTCTTGCAAATATAGAAGAACAGCTTGACCGGCGTCAAGGGATCAACACAGCTACGAAAAGAGCGATTCTCCAAGATTTGCAGCAAATGCTTCATTTCATTTAATTCATTCATTTTCATTCACATATAATGCTCCAACAATTGATGAAGTGGCAATCCTGCTTGTTGGTAAAAACTTGGAAACACGTGATATTGTGCTTACACGACGCAATACTGGGCAACTACAAAGAATATATGAAACGCACCGTTCATATGACGCGTTACAATACCCGCTGATGTTTTGGCAAGGAGACGATGGATATCACTTTAATATCAAAATGATTAATCCATTGAATGGTAAGATCAATATAATTGTTTTTATTTTAACTTGATATACATTTTATTCTATTTGCTTTTGGTACACAAAAAAGTTATCACTCTTAATTTAGTAGACAGTCGCTGTAAAAGTCGTAAGCCTATTACGGGTTGTAAAATACAATTTTTACTGTATTTCTTTCAGGTGAGGAAACTGCCAAGAAGGTTAGTTCGATAAATTATTACGCATATCGTTTGATGATTCGTAAAAATTCTGACAATTATTTGTTGCGATTTCGTCGACTGCTTCAAAAATACTGCGTTGAATCGTCGAAACGGAGCGCCTGACTTTCATCCGTTTGAATCAAGTTAAATTGCGTTCGGAAGACTATATTTATTTACGCAATGCAATAAGCACACAAGGAGATTCAGAAAATGTTGGTCGATTGACTATTTTACCAGCGACATACACAGGTAGCCCACGTTATATGCATGAATATGGGCAAGATGCAATGACATATGTATGTATGTTCGTCATTATGGTCGGCCAGATCTATTCATTACATTTACATGTAATCCGAAATGGATGCAAATTATTCAATTGCTGCTTCCCGGACAAACATCAAGTGATCGACACGACATCAGATTCGAAGATTTTGTAATTTTCAGATTTTGGATGCCACGCCCCTTCGCCCCGCAATTTGAAAAAAAAAACTCATTTCAAGTACTTGAGATATTGCAATTTGGCAAATAGATACATTGAGATACTCTTAATCTACTCTGAAAATTTCATGAAGATCGTCCACCTAGAAATCGAGTTATAAGCGTCCAAACGTCCGTCCGTATAAGCGTCCGGCAGCAACTGCGCAGTTAGCAGAGCGCGCGCTCATAAGTGGGTAAAGAAGAAGAGTATCACTTTTTTTTTGCAGGTTTCAGGGTATCTCGTAATCGAGCCGTCTCGACTAGAGCCTTCTTAGTTGTTTTATTATGTTTTTTAAAAATAGTTAAATTATGCTTTAGTTTTTTGTTGTCATAAATGAAGTGATAACATTAATATTTAAGTTTAATATCTAAGGAAACTGTTTATATCGAGCGCTATTAATGGTCAAACTGAAAAAACAAATATTTTCTTTGGTGTACGCAGAGTTATGTGAGCAAGTGTATCAACGCCCACAGCGGGAGTGGCAAACCGCAAAAGTTTATATCTTCTACAGTTTTAGAGCTGAAAGCTTCAAAATTGGATAGTTCAGTTACTAATGGCCTCCTCTATCGATGACTAAAAAATGTTTTTTCAGCCTCTTTGGGGGCGTGTCATATAGAAAAGACCCTGTAATTTTCGCATTTTTGGAGTGCAAGCAACCAAATTTTGCAGTTATATTGGCCCCGCCTCTTACTAAGAACCAAAATTATGCATCTTCGGCCACTGGGGGCGTGGCAAATCGGCAAAAAAGTTTGTTATGGCCAACTGCATAATGCATGCATAGAACTCGTATAGTGTGTATAGAAAAAACATTTGTTGCTTGCCATGTACGTTTGCTAATTGCCGAAATATTTCGTTTAAACAAATAAACGGCACCTACGGGAACAGAGTCTCTCGCAGTTAGTTGCGCCTAACCGTCGAACCGTCTCAAGTTTTTTTATGCTTCTTTTGAATGCTTACATCCATTCTAAATGCATACTTAATCGACATTTATAATGATACTTTCAAACTTTTCAAAAAATAAAATTTGTGCCGCAGATCCCATTTCACTACTGTACTCTCTGGCACACTCAAATGGTTGAGGATCGTACTTATAGATACATATATTTTACATATATGTTTTACATATAAAAACAAGTAAGAAAGCTGTAGTCGAGACTGCTCGACTACGAAATCCCCTGAGCCCTTCTTCGAACGAATAATATTCCAAGAATTATTCGATTCGTTTCTGCACGCCTAAGAAACTATACATGCAAAAACACGAACACACACACGCTTATAAGCATGTACATATGTATGTGTGTATGTATGTGTGTGAGCAATGCAGGCGGCTTGCTGTCTCGCTGCCTTTGTTGCCGCGGCACATGGGTTTTGATGAGAAAACTTTGATGATTAATAATTCTGTTTCTAGATGATATCTTCAGATTATGATTATGATATTCATATATATATGCTAAACAAAACAGTATGTCTCTAGTATTTGAAATGCATTTTTTACACATTTGGGGGTGGTGGGGCGAGGTGGGGAGCGGAATCCAAAATCTGATAAAAACCGAAGTTGTATTAAATTACTATCTATATATATGCTGAAGACTTGGAGACTCTAGCTCTAAAGATGAATTAGCTAGAATTTTATAACTGGTTCCCGATAAATTCATTTATCGATAACTTTGCAAATATACGAGTTATCGAATTTCTGAAACAAACTCGTATTGCGCGTGCAATATACCACTAACCATACAACACATAGACTGGACAACTGGTACAAATTAATGTTCACACTTATTTTTTGGCTTTAGAACCCCTTTAGCTTCGTATTTGCTCGGGTTTTTACTTTTAGGGTCGGGAGAGAAAAATTGCTGATGGCAAAATCATTCCGCTTCGAGCGCTCGACGGTGATGGTCGATTTTCCAAAAATGCCTGACATGTGCCGCTCTTTCCCTTGCTCTCTTTCTCTTTCTGCCCCATGCTTTTTACTCTCTGCTCTCTTCTCACAAAAATATATGTATACTGGCACAAACAGCAAGCAGCTCACAAAAATTGAAATATCTTCTCGACTCGCGAGTCGCGATCCCATTGGTTCCCTTCTGAGCGAAGAGTATACCGAATTCTCAAACTGCTTTGCCATGCTCATGCAAAATGTTTGCGTTTTTATGATTATTTGTGAAAAGGGTATGAAAGTGTTGATGTGCATAACGAATATTATTTCCCGATGACCATACACACACACATTTACACTTCCTCGCTATATGTGTAAGCATTTATGTGCTTGTGTGCGATTGATATTCTTGCTGCTTGTAGCACTATTAAAACCCCTAGCAGTTGATATTCGTTCGGTTGGGTAGCGATGTGAGCTTGCATACACACACACATTTACACTTCCTTGCTATATGTGTAGGCATTTATGTGCTTGTGTGCAATATTCTTGCTGACGCCTGTAGAGCATTTTTAAAACCCCCAGCAGCAGTTGATGCTCGTTCGGTTGGGTAGCTGCTTTGAGCTAGCATACGCACACACATTCACATACACATTTACACTTCCTTGCTATATGTGTAAGCATTTATGTGCCTGTGTGCGATACACTTGCTGCATGTAGCAATTTTGTAGCAATTTTTCCCAGCGATTGCTGTGTGGTAGCTGTTGTGAGTCTACACACACACATACATATGTGTAAGTTTGTGATGTGATAATCATAATCCCCGAGTATCACTTGTATAGGCATTTGAATGAATGCTCTGCCTGGGGCATTTGCAGGTTTCGTGCATGGGTCTCGAATATTGGGCGTGTGCCGCCTACCTCAACTTTGAATTAAGTGAACGATTTTGGGTTCGAATTGCAGGAGAGGTCAATTATTTTTATTACCTGTTGATCTGTTATCATTTGTTCTTTAATATTTAGTACCTGATTTGACCATATAGGCAAAAATGGGACAAGTTGTTCAAAAGCTTGCGCAAATTCAGGTCACATATAACCCTTTTAAAGAAATGTCTAGATATACAGGTAAAATTGACCCTTTTATGCAAAAATATGCATTCGTTATGTAGACATATTTTCCACTAAAGAACAAAAATATACATGTATTATGTTTTATTAATTTCAAAGTTGAGGTAGGCACACGCCCAATATTCGAGACCCATGCACGAAACATGCAAATGCCCCAGGCAGAGCATTAATTCAAATGCCTATACAAGTGATTGTGATTATCACATCACAAACTTACACATATGTATGTGTGTGTGTAGACTCACAACAGCTACCACACAGCAATCGCTGGGAAAAATTGCTACAAAATTGCTACATGCAGCAAGTGTATCGCACACAGGCACATAAATGCTTACACATATAGCAAGGAAGTGTAAATGTGTATGTGAATGTGTGTGCGTATGCTAGCTCAAAGCAGCTACCCAACCGAACGAACATCAACTGCTGCTGGGGGTTTTAAAAGTGCTCTACAGGCGGCAGCAAGAATATTGCACACAAGGACATAAATGCCTACACATATAGCAAGGAAGTGTAAATGTGTGTGTGTATGCAAGCTCACATCGCTACCCAACCGAACGAATATCAACTGCTAGGGGTTTTAATAGTGCTACAAGCAGCAAGAATATCAATCGCACACAAGCACATAAATGCTTACACATATAGCGAGGAAGTGTAAATGTGTGTGTGTATGGTCATCGGGAAATAATATTCGTTATGCACATCAACACTTTCATACCCTTTTCACAAATAATCATAAAAACGCAAACATTTTGCATGAGCATGGCAAAGCAGTTTGAGAATTCGGTATACTCTTCGCTCAGAAGGGAACCAATGGGATCGCGACTCGCGAGTCGAGAAGAAATTTCAATTTTTGTGAGCTGCTTGCTGTTTGTGCCAGTATACATATATTTTTGTGAGAAGAGAGCAGAGAGTAAAAAGCATGGGGCAGAAAGAGAAAGAGAGCAAGGGAAAGAGCGGCACATGTCAGGCATTTTTGGAAAATCGACCATCACCGTCGAGCGCTCGAAGCGGAATGATTTTGCCATCAGCAATTTTTCTCTCCCGACCCTAAAAGTAAAAACCCGAGCAAATACGAAGCTAAAGGGGTTCTAAACCCAAAAAATAAGTGTGAACATTAATTTGTACCAGTTGTCCAGTCTATGTGTTGTATGGTTAGTGAATATACGGACCTAACACAAAAAGAATGAACGATCTAGCTTTTGTATCTTCGGAAATCGACGCGTTCATACATACGGGCGGACGGACAGACGGACATGGCTATATCAACTTTTCTCGTCACCCTGATCAAGAATATATATACTTTATGGGGTCTGCCACGCCTCCTTCTGCCTGTTACATACTTTTAACAAAACCATTATACCCTGATTTCCCATTTTCAATGGACTCAGGGTATAATTAGTATATTAATTACATATATTATCGTACACATAATATATAATATATAATAAATTATTGTTCAAACTTAGAAAAATTAGAAGAATAATACATCAACTATGATTTGCGCATTTGATAATTTATTGAGCGAGAACAAAAATATATGTTGCCTTTGATAAATACTTCGATTATTAAAAACCTAATGGAAATGCATAGCATGTGAATAAGGTAAAAGCATAAATCCAAATACTCGATTTTACTATCGATAACTATAAATGTACATTTCTAATTTTGCTAAGGAAAACCGATAAAATGAATGTTCACAAATAAGTTGATAGTTTTACAATCTTTCCATATTAATGTCAGAAGTAGTTAATTAACTTTGCTTTGATTACGGTACGATAACACAAAAGTTTTGTCAATAATGAGCAATGTTGACGAAATTAAAGTCGATCTTCCCCCTCTCAGCTTTGAAAAATGTATGTCAAATAAACTTAATAACTAAATTGGTTTTAGCTATAAACACATATACATATATATATATATATTTTTTGTAGGCCCAGAGAGTGATGGTGAACGGACTAAGCGAATGGATATTGAAAAGCTAATTTCTGATAACTCTGATGGCTGCATTCCACTAAAGGCGTTGCAAGAACTGGCTCTCAGTAATTTCGGATTAGTAAACGATGACCTAAGACGAATTTTGTGGCCGCAATTGGCTGGTGTGGATATCACAAATTTGGAGCGTGTTCCAACTCTTGATGAGTTGCATAGTCATCCAGAATTCCATCAAGTTTTGCTAGATGTGAATCGTTCCTTGAAACGCTTTCCTCCAGGCATTCCGTACGAGCAACGTATTGCCCTACAGGACCAATTGACAGTGCTCATACTGCGGGTAATCAAAAAGTATCCCAATTTACGGTATTATCAGGGATATCACGATGTCGCCGTAACTTTTCTATTGGTCGCTGGCGAGGAAGTGGCATTCGCCATTATGGAACAGCTCTCTACTACACACTTTTCCGAATGCATGCAGGAAACAATGGAGGCGACCCAGCGACGTCTCATGTTCATTTGGCCCATTGTCCTGTTTGAGCACCCTGAACTTTTCCACTTTCTACAACGGTCAACAGTGGGAACTTTATTTGCTTTGCCATGGTATCTGACCTGGTTCGGACATAGCTTGAATTCTTATAAGGCCGTTGTACGATTATATGATTACTTCCTTGCATCACCAATGTATACCCCGATTTTTGTTACCGCCGCAATTATATTGCATAGAGCTAATGATATACTTCAAGAGGACTGTGATATGGCATCAGTACATTGTCTCCTATCAAAGGTAATTCATTTATAATACATATTTCTGTACTCGTACACGTGGTCTTGTCTCTCCGGCAGTGGTTCTTTAGGGCATGCCAAAAATAAATTCGAGTCCTTAACATTGAACAAGTATTATGGAGTCTCTATGAGTCGACTGATATCTGATCTTTTTTCCTAAATACATTAAACTTGCAGCTGCCAGATGATTTGCCGTTTGAGGAGATTTTAGTCATTTCCAGGCAATTATATGACAAATATAGTTTGACTGTAATTGAGAAGAAAGTGGAAGAACTTATTGAAAATGAGTAAGCTTTTCATGGAGTTTAAATTGTAATAATGGCTTATTAACATGCTAACAATTCATTTCATACAGGAAAGAACAACGGAAACTTGAGGAGGAGCGGCGGATTAGTTATCGTCGATCAGTTTCTTCGAAACCTAATTATGTCAACAAGTGGTTCTTAAGCATCCTAACACCAAAATCTGTTATTATGACAACCGCCGTCTCGATTGTTGTTGGAATTTGCGCTTATTACTACAAAAATCAGTATTTGGCTGCGGGTATAAGCTGAGTTTTTGAGTATTTCAGCCCAACGATATTTTATGTAATACGTTCGGCTTCTGTTCAGCCCAAGTGTGGTTGTATGGTTAAAATTTGCCTTTATTAATTAGCTAAGCTGAACATGGATGTAAAAATGTACATACCCAAAAAAGTCAGTACACTGTCAAAGTAAAATTTAAACACTTAAAACCATTGTAAACAATTAAAAATATAAATTATTTCAAAATCTACCAGCATCCAAATATTATGTAAATAATTTAAATATTTTAAATGAATTTAGAAAGCTAGCTAAATTTAAGTGAACGCATATTTTTTAAAAATAAATAAATTACATGTAAAGATACAACTAAAATATAAATGATCACATTTGGCTATATGATTAAATAAAATCTTTCAAAGAATTTTGATTGATTTACCTTATAATATTTTTCAGCTCAGAATGTTGTAAGGGGTTTGTAGCCGACTTGATCATTATTTGACAATTTGGAATGTAATATATGTACATATGTAGACTTTTATTCAAGGTATCGGGTTCAAGCAATCATAATCAACTCCATAAATTGCAGTGACAGGTGTAGTTATCCTTTAAAATAAGTTAGTTCAGAAGAAGTAAGAAAGCTCTAGTCGAGACTGCACGACGACAACGAGTCTATCTGAATTGGGGACCGGAATCCAAAATCTGACAAAAACTGAAATTGTATTAAATTAATATCTATATACATATGTAAAGATGATAACTCTAGAAATATACATATTATCGAATTTCTGCAACAAACTCACACTGCGCGTGCAATATACAATATGTACATACATATGTACGTACCTAACACAAAACAAATGAAGCTTCTAGCTCTTATATCTTCGGAAATCGACGCATTCAAACATACGGACAGACGGACATGGCTATATCGGCTCAACTCGTCACCCTGATAAAGATTATACATATTTTAAGGGGTCTGCCACGCCTCCTTCTGCCTGTTACATATTTTTAACATAACCATTATACCCTGAATTCCCATTTTCAATGGGTTCAGGATATAATTAGGGTTTAATATATGCTTATAATAGTTCTCAAAATTAAACTCTTTTATTGATAACATTCATAGCTGGTCTGTGGCCGCTCCATCTGTCTCTCTGTCTGCCTGCTCGTGTGCTTGTCGGTTGGACGGCCGGCGACCGCATACTGATGGTAAGATAAAAACCGCGTCGTTCGGTGACTGCGATAAACGCAACAGGCTCGAAAAATTAGCATGAACTTTATTATTTTTATTTAAGTTCTTTATCCCGTTTGAGAGACTTTTCCAATACCTCAATCAGAGAACAAAGCTTATGTAAATCCATTTCAAAAAAGATATTTTCTTGTTTTGAATTTGATTGGCAATGTAAATTTATGGTAGCAACTTGTCGAACATTGCTTCTGAAGCTGCTGTCCCCCAATATTAATCGTGTATCCCAGGAAAAAGATACGACGCACTTGATGTCCTGCTTTATAAACTCACTTCTCCCAAGAGCATGCTCGACTGCATCCAATCTTGCTGCGAGCACCAATGGTACAAGTGGTCCTAATTCGGGACTTAAGTGTGGCAACTTTTCATAAATGTCAATTTCACCACTATCTGTACAGCATTGTTTATAGTATTTTGAGATCGTTCTTGTAGCCAGTAGGAAGTCGTCAGGATTTTGAAATCCGTATTTATGTGAAAACCGGAGTGCCTGTTGCTCGTTTATATTTCCAATTAAGAATTCAATAGACAGATGGAGTACCTAGTAGAGAATGGAGTGTAGGTTATCATATTTTAAATAATGCTGATTGCATCTGTACCTCCATAAAAATTTCTTTATTATTTATATTCTTTAATAACTCCATTTTAATTAAACACTAACTAATACTCCGCAAACAGTATCAAAGGTATCGATGCTTCCTATATTCAATCAAATACTAATCGTTGATAAAACTATAGCGATTATTGAGCTGATATTAGACATTTCCACTTTTACAAATTTAGCGTGCTATCGATAAAAGTGATGAAGTTCATTCGCATTATAAATACTGACGCAATGATAACAAGTTGGTTTATTTATTACAGATTTATATACATAATTCCTAAAAAGAGAAGCGAATAATATGAGGAAATTAGAAATGAAAATAGCGTAGAGAATTGAAAAGAAAAATATGAGAAAAGTAGAAGCACCGTACAACACATAAACTGGACAACTAGAACAAACTTTTTTCACGCACCAGAATATGAGCAGTGATGTGATTTTTTCTTACGCCAAAACAACTAGATCGACTCAAGAAAACAACTTAAAAACATTTAAGAAGGCTCTAGTCGAGACGGCTCGACTACGAGATACCCCGAACCCTGCAAATAAAGTGATACTCTTCTCCTTTACGCACTTATGAGCGCGCGCTCTGCTAACTGCGCAGTTGCTGCCGTGGCTTTGGGGGTGAGTTGGGCTGAAATTTGGACGCTTATAACTCCATTTCTAGATGGACGATCTTCATGAAATTTTCAGAATAGATTAGGAGTATCTAAATCTATCTATCTATCTAAGGGGGCGTGGCATCCAAAATCTGAAAATTACATTATCTGCGTATCCATAATATCTATCTTAACAAACAAAGCTGAAGTCTCTAGCTAAAACGATGTAGAAGCACTAACCATACAACATAGACTGGACAACTGGAACAAGTTAATGTGCACACTTATTTTTTGACATTAGAACCCCCTCAACTTCGTATTTGCTCGGGTTTTTACTTTTATGGTCTGGAGAGAAAAATTGCTGATGGCAAAATCATTCCGCTTCGAGCGCTCGACGGTGACGGTCGATATTCCAAAAATGCGTGACATGTGCCGCTCTTTCCCTTTCTTTCTTTCTCTTTCTGCCTTATGCTTTTTACTCTCTGCTCTCTTCTCACAAAAATATATGTATGCTGGCACAAACATCAAGCAGCTCACAAAAATTGAAATTTCTTCTCGACTCGCGAGTCGCGATCCCATTGGTTCCCTTCTGAGCGAAGAGTATACCGAATTCTCAAACTGCTTTGCCATGCTCATGCAAAATGTTACCGTTTCTATGATTATTTGTGGAAAGGGTATGAAAGTGTTGATGTGCATAACGAATATTATTTCCCGATGACCATACACACACACATTTACAATTCCTCGCTATATGTGTAAGCATTTATGTGCTTGTGTGCGATAGATATTCTTGCTGCCTGTATCACTATTAGAACCCCCAGCAGTTGATGTTCGTTCGGTTGGGTAGCGATGTGAGCTTGCATACGCACACACATTCACATCACATTTACACTTCCTTGCTATATGTGTAAGCATTTATGTGCCTGTGTGTGATACACTTGCTGCATGTAGCAATTCTAATTTCCCAGCGATTGCTGTGTGGTAGCTGATGTGAGTCTACACACACACATACATATATGTACGTTTGTGATGTGATAATCACAATCGCCGAGTATCACTTGTATAGGCATTTGAATGAATACTCTGCCTGGGGCATTTGCATGTTTCGTGCATGGGTCTCGAATATTGGGCGTGTGCCTACCTCAACTTTGAATTAAGTAAACGATTTTGTCTATCTATGTGTTGTATGGTTAGTGGTAGAAGTTATGCCCAAAAAACCTAAAAAATGTTAACGAATTTTCGATTTTTATCGATAATTTGGATATGGAATGAGTTATCGACAAAAAAAAAACAAAATAAACTCATACTGCGTAGCGAACATACGAGTGTTCATGTGAAATTTCAGCTCTCTAGCTTTTGTATTTTCTGAAATCTCGACGTTCCTATTCATTGGACATTCGGATGGACAGACGGACCAGGGCTCAATCAACTTACTTTTTAAGCTGATCAAGAATATATGTATATACTTTATGGGGTCTGCGACGTCTCCTTCTGCCTGTTACATACATTTTCACAAAACCATTATACCCTGAATTCCCATTTTCAATAATCACGAAAACACTAAAATTTTGCATGAACATGGCAAACTTTTTTAAAAGTGTGGCATACACTTACTAAGACGGGAAGATGGGATCGTCGCAAATCGCCACTCGTTAAACAATTTCAATTTTTGTGGGCCTTGTGCGTGCATAGAGAGAGAGAGAGAGAGAGAAACAAATCGGCTCATATGAAAATATGACCATACCGGTTGAGCGCTTGCAGCGCAATGAATTCGTTGTATCATATTTTGACTGCCCGAGCCAGTAAAGCCAAAGGCGAATAAATACGATACGTCATATATTTTAGTGCGTGGAAAAAGTTTGCTCTAGATGTAAAGTAACAGAAGTTAGGGTTGAAATGAGGAGAATAAAAATGTATCGCAGAAATCTTTAAGAGGATAAACTTATCGGCTTTAAGGTAAACAATTATAATAGTTATCTTCAGAAGACCAGCAATCGGTAATGCTTTTTGATAGTGCACTATAGGTTATTGTAAGGTTTATTAATCAACTCAGGAAAAATATGATTGCTTCCAATATATTAACGATCATTTATTAAAATATATCTAAGCTGTTATTTACACGTTCTAGACATCTAGGTTAAAATATTCGCAGAACTAATTGTAGTTTCTATATCCTTACTTTCGTGATCAGTATAAGGTACGATTGATACGCAGCCTTCGGGATCATCACGGCCGAGTAGCTTATTATTTGCATCGTTAAGATTGATAGATGAAAATCGATCGAGCACGGATGCAATCGGCAAACTGTGGTACTGTTCATCATCTGTACCAAAATACAGCCTCAGCTGATGTTGAATGTTCTCCTTCTCGTTTGCACGATTCCGTTGAAAATCTTCTTCAACTCTAATTTGGATAATAAAAAAAGTAAATTATTAAAAAAAAAGATATGTATATAAACCTTAATTGCAATTACTTCTTTAACGCTTCAAGTTGGCCATCGAGTGACATTTTTGGTTTTGAAGATTTTCCAAATTTGTCCGCATTTAATTTTTTCTCTAATAAACGAACAGGATTATTGAACGAGAATCTATGATGAAATCCTTTATCATCTGCCAATTTCAAACCTTCTTCATCCATAGACTGGAATTTGAAAGTGAACATTTTAAATTAAACATTATATATTAAATAAATAATATATAAATATATATATATATATATATATATATATATATATATATACCTTTATTGGAAAAATTGGAGTTTTGTCTTGTAAACTTTGTGGTACATGTCGCTGTCTGCTCTTGAAGTAACGACTTGTTTTAGGTTCATTGATACTGGCTTGAGTTTCATCTTGATAAACTTTTAATGAATTTCCTTGATCATTACTACCTGGCAGGTACATCACGTGATTTCCACCAGTTAAGAATTTAATTGATAGTGGCTCCAATGGAACAAGTCTTTGCCTCTTACTTCCATGCTCTAAGCTTTTCGTGTAGGGCTCCGCACCACGGACGTTTTTATGAAGCATCCAATTATTGGAACATTCCAAATTGGTTTCAGAAATATTTTCCTGCTGAGCATGCAAAGTCGAGTTTCTTTGGTAAGAAGAGGATACAGCTCTAATACCATTTAAATAATTTTCTGGCTTTGACTTCTGAAGGCTCTTATAGTTGCACACCTTTTAATATAAACAAACAAAAAGTAATCAAATTATTATTACTGTCGAAAATTTATTATACCCTGAATCCATTGAAAATGTGAATTCAGGGTATCATGACCCCACAAAGTACAAATAAATAAGTTAATTTAGCTCTGACCTTCCGTCCGTATGAACGTCGAGATTTCGGAAACTAATAGCAATAGAAACATTTAGATGCTAGTAAATTCCAAAAATTGCATGAAAATCGTGAATATTATTATCATATTCTGAAAGTTTGCTTATAAAGGTGTTTCTCAGCTAAATATAGCTGAGAATTACATATCCATCATATAAGCTTATACCATTAACCATACAAAATAGAGGGGACAGCTTGAAATGTTTTGCCAAAAAATGGCATTTATACAGCTGTTTGTTTTCCTTTCGGTTGCATACTTGCAGGTTGGATTGGCGTGTGAGATTTCACAGTCATCACTAATATAATATATCTATATACATATACACTAAACGAGGACTCTCAATATGAGTTTTGTTTATTATATTTCTTGTATAGTTGTGATAACTCTTTAAACACAAATTCAACCAATTTTTCTTAGCTAAGTGTAGTAAACTTTATACAGCTAATGTTCTACTAGAAAAGATAAACAGGTAAAGAAAATGTTATTAATACATACTTCGCCTGTGTTCTCCATGCTTCGGGTATATTGTATATGAGTATCTCTTGGAAGCGAGAGACTAAAGGTGTGGATGGAACTTCCCACATTTTTCGTCTTTCCACCATAAAATAGCAAACTATCACCTTCACACTTAGACCGATATTCATCCGAACTTGAATCGTCCCCCGTAATAAGACCTTTGATTTTGTCATCATTATCATCGGCAAGATCTTGTTCGGGTGTCCAATTGGCAAGTATGTGGCTCGGCCTAACAAACTGCTTCATTTGTGAAGTTCGATTAAATTGTATAGGCGTCTCACTGGTTGTCGTCTTCCAACTATTTAGAGTATTCAGTATTTTAGATTTATCTATGTGCTCGTTTTGTTCGATCAGGGATCGCCAGGCTAAAGTTGGACTGAACGAAGGTGTATCCACCTGTCGACGTGGTAAGGTTGGTCGAATACGCACAAGCAATCCATTGTCATTTAAACTCTCTTCCAGACATGAGTTTTCCCTATAGTCAGTGTCATAGTTAGAAACTCCATCACTTGACAGTTTCTCCTCAGCTAAAATTGTGTTTTATTTCATGGAATCAAAAGCGATTTCAATTATAACTAACCAAAACCTTACCAATATCAGTGGTGCGAATCTGGCTTACATCGGTTTCCATCCCAAAATAAAACGTCCTTTGGCATTTATTTTCCTGAACTGAAACAATTCCTTTACCCGAATTTTCCATTTGAGATAAAGTCTTATGTACAAATTTGCTATTTAAAATCGGGTTTTCATGCCTTTGATAATCACTTGCTTTGCTAATCACTGGAGTTGCCTTTATTTCAGGTTGAATTGATCTTTGACTTTTTAACATAATAGCATCAAAGCTCTTTTCTCGTCGAAAGGCGAATTTCGGACATTCAGGTGAATTGCGCTGACAGTTATTTTCATTAGCACTTTTACGAATTATATGGTCTCTTTTTATTAAGGGTTCACTTTGTTTTGGCGTTGAGCTTGTTGTTTCTTTGCCAAATTTACGATCTGCATTTTTTGCGTAATGTATGGACTTCGAACTAGGCGTGTTTCGTAAGATTTCCATATTGTTATTTATCAATGGTGTAGCTGATGTGACAGCTTGGGGTGCTTCCGGAGCTCTTCTTTTTTTCGAATACTTGATCCGATTATTCGACCTTAATGGCAGCTCGTGCAGGTTTGTTGTGGCTGTGGGTTGTTGATTAAGGCTATTTATTAGTTCCGGCTCGGAATACGTGTGTCTCTGCATTCGGGATAGATTTGAATCATTTATTTTGGACGAAGAATCATGTTTAGCTTTTATATGAAGTAATGTTTGGGATCGCGTAAATTCGGGCTTCGTATCAGTTTTTCTACTTGAGCCTGAGCTCCTATTGTGGACTGTTTCAAGCATGGTTGTTTTGGATTGTTGACTTAGTAAGTTGGTAATATTTTGGGTTTGTGTTTCATTCTGCTTTCGGCCACTTATCGTACCTCCGGAATTTAATATTGCTCCATTCGTTGTAGCTCTCAGATGCAGCCGTTTATCCACCTCCGGCAGCACTTTTAGTGCGCTTTCTATTTGAGAGTTTGATTCTTTTTTTAAAAGTGCAGATGGATATGATCTTCTCCACTCTGTGGTTAAACTACGTTGAGGACTATTAGGAATAGACCTCAAAACAGATCTACTCCATTCAAACTGATGGCGTGAATCCTGGCTTTGGTGTTGAAATCGTGTTTGAAAGTGCGCATTGCGATCAGTTCCGGATCTTTCGCCATTAATATGATTAGCACTGCCAGAGTTTCCCATTATGTATACATACATACATCTGTTAATGAGTGCAATTTAGTTTACTTCAATATTTGAAAAACCATTAAATATAAATATAGTATACCTACCAACTTCACATCGTATGAACTCAAATCCAATAAAATATTGTTTTATATGATTTACTGTTACTAAAATACCATCAAGTTTATGAAATAAAAATTAATAATTAAAATTGTAGTAAAAATAATATTATTAAAATTAAATATGTAAGTACGAAGGCTCTTGTCGAGACGGCTTTTTTACAAAATCTTCGTATCTATAATATCTATTTAAATTTTTAATTAGCTTTCAGGTCAACGTAAATAAACCATTTTGTTTATACATGATTTGTGTCAATGGAAACAGTGTATGATCACATATATATATTTATATGTATATACATACGAATGTTTTGTACATACATACATACATATGTATATATGTATGTGCACAAAAGCAAATGCATGTGTGAAAAAGTGTAAAAGCAAATGCACATTAGATTAAAATTTAAGTAACTTCAAGCAAATGTATTGCAACTTTTCCACAAACTTAATTAACTGTAAATAACGTTTGCTTACTATTGTGTTAATATAGTACACTTTCTTTTTACAGACAAATTAACATTTCTCTGATAGTTGTTAGGGTCGTTCCATTTCTTTTCGTTAAGTACATAGATAAAGAAGTAAACTTGCGTAGACTTGATTATTTGTGGCAATATATGTATTTATATCTTAGTATTTATTTATTCTGATTTCTTAAAATATTGGTCGCTATTTTCTTTTTTCCGCAGACTACGTAGGCAAGAAAGAAACACCGCAATGCGCGCAAACGCTTTCACAACATTGATCTGAGCAGCTTGAAACTTTACTTCCATTGTCATTGTAAGAGTAGAGAGTCAAAGCTTCTTTTTCGTGCTCCCAGTCAGCCAGCCAAGTCGAGTCGCATATTTATTGTTGTTTGTAATGCACGTATATGTATATGCACATGTATATATACGTATGTATGTATGTCATGTTTGTGTATATGCGTGTAACCGGATCTCTTTCGCTCAAATTGATCAAATACGTATATAGCTGGTTTATACTAACATTAAAAAATATGAACTAAATAACATATTTGTGCATATTTTGTAAATTTTACGACTATAAAAGTAGTTAAAAGTTTTCAGATATATATTTATACTCAGTTATGTATATATTAGAAAATATTAAGTTTTTTAAAGTACTACCATATTTAAGGCACATATTAACACTATACTATTCAGTATACATACATATGTATGTACATACATATATATACATATATACATACAGTATATATTATATGTATAAACTTGTTTAGTTTATGTAACCATATCTACAGTGGGCAAAAAAAGTTTAAGTAAACTGCATAAATTAGTATTATTTCTATTAGTACCCTCAAAAAGAAAAAACGAAATAGTGGAAAGCAGTATTTGATTTTCGCCACACTTTGAGTTCCATCCGACCAAAAATTGTTAAATTTGGACTCCCAAAAAGAATCCGGCTCGTTTAGGTACTCTTGAGCGAATTCTAGTCGCTTTTTCTTATTGACCTCAGAAATCAACGGTTTCCTTCGAGGGGTTCATGCGTTGTACCATACCTTGTGCAGCACATTTCGCACGGATTATGGATGAACGCTAACTCCAGAGGTGGGAAATAGTTCCTCCTGTATTTTGGGTGGCGACTTTTTTGGATCGCTCCTTACTGTGCTGAGAATTTGTCGCTTATCTCTGACACTTAATTTTGAAGACCGACCCGATCTGGGCTGAACCTCAAGACTAGCTGTTTCCCCCGTACGATTTTAATGTTGATTGAAAACTAGTGGGTGGTCGGACAATCACTCTGTCAATTTCTGCCAATTTGGGATACACCTTTACCCTCTAAGGATACCTTTTTAATTAATTGTCGCGTTTCTAATGGTATTTGCTTGCCACGACCCATTATGTCCCATTTACGCACACAAAACTGACACAAATGAAATTTCATTGCATAATATTTCAAGAATTTGAAGTGAGGTAAAGAAAAATTAAGATTATCGTTGCAAATTCCAAGCAACACCTAACGGTAAACGGGACAGGCGAAACATACTTAAACTTTTTTGGCATGCTTTTCGTCATAATCATAGTTTAATAATTTCCCCATTATTGAAAGGGTTCTAATAGAAATAATACTAATTTATGCAGTTTACTTAAACTTTTTTTGCCCACTGTATATATATGGAATAGGTCACGGAATATGGGGCATAAGCTCTATTTGAACAAGTAAGAAGGCTCTAATAGAGAGTGTTCGGCTACGAGACACAATGAACCCTGCTTTACGAAGTCTCTGCGTTCATACAGGCGGTCGGACGGACGGACGGACAGGGCTATATCAATTATATATTTTGTGCTGATCAAGAATATATATTATTATTTATGGGGTCTCCGACGACTCCTTCTGCCTGGAGAACCACCGTTTCTACACCGTTTTAGCTAGAGACATCGAGTTTATATATTTAGATAGATATTATGGAGACGCAGATTTTGTAATTTTTAGATTTTGGATACCACGCCCCCATCACCCCCAATTTGAAAAAAAAAACGCATTTCAAATTGGCACGTAGATACATTTCGATACTCCTAATCTACTCCGAAAATTCATGAAGAACGTCCATCTAGAAATGGAGCTATAAGCGTCCAAAGTTCAGCCCAACCCACCCCAAAGCCACAGCAGCAACTGCGCATTTAGCAGAGCGCGCGCTTATAAGTGCGTAAAGAAGAAGAGTATCACTTTTTTTTTTGCAGGGTTCAGGGTATCTCGTAGTCGAGCCGTCTCGACTAGAGCCTTCTTACTAGTTTTTTTTTTTCGGGCTTTAGGATATCTCGTAGTCGGGCGTCTCGACCAGAGCCTTCTTGCTTGTTTTATTTTGTTACGCGTGCAGAAACGAATCAAATAATTCTTGGAATATTATTGGTTCTTCAGGGGCTCAGGAATCTCGTAGTCAAGCAGTCTCGACTAGAGCTTTCTTACTTGTTTTCCTTTAAGGTTAACAACATCCGATATATGTATATGTCGATCACTGCGTTCATATACATATTTGGCGGAATAAAAATGGGTTTCGTACAGACGTCACGTCGGACGTAATACAAAATTAATATAGAGCTCTTTATTTTGTATATGGTCTGTTAAAAAAACAATTTGTTTCGAGGTACATTATTGGCGTATGATAGTTAGCTAGATTGATAATAGTGGTCTATATATTTATGTAAATTTGTTGAATAAATTTCTTTGATTTTTATTAAAAATAAAAAAAATATAACGTTACAATTTCAACATTAAAAAAATTCTACAATTGATTTTACTAATTATAAATTGATAAAATCTTAAACCATTTTAAACTTAAGTAATTTCGTTCAAAAACTCATATTTATTTTTTGTGTAATTTTCATCATCAAAGGAACCTATTAAGACTGAGGACTGCAATTGACGTTGACACTGTCAGTCGGAATCATTAATAGCTTTTTTTCTTTTCTTCGCTGCTTGTGTAATTTTATGTTTTGACCAATCTTCCTGAAATATTCAAATATAATTAGAAATCGATGAGTATTATCTTAAAAAGAGTTCTATCAATACCTCACTAGATGACTCATCAGAGGAGTATATAGCTTTCACGGCATCTGAATTCTTTTTACTCCCCGCACTATGGTTATTTGAGTCTTTTTTACCAACTGGCTGCTTGCGACCCCGTCCACTGCCACCGCGTCTGCCAACAGCAGTTGTCTCATCTTCCGCTGCCAATGCGAAAAGATCACTGAACTGTTTCTACTCAGAGAGATAAAGATGATTTTAATCAATTTGATTGTCACGAGGCTCGTTTTTTTTCTTCTATTCTTTTATTTTACCTTTGTGCTTTCATTGCTATGCGTATACGCTGATTGTAATGCCCGTTGCATCATGTCGTGAACATATAATCCTGTGCCAGTACCATGCCTACAACTTCTTCTATAGTGCTCTAAATGGTTTAATACCTATACGTGAATTTTAGAAAACACATTAGTATATTTAAAAATAAAATTTTTCAATTTTTCAAAACACGTTAGTATATTTCAAAATACAATTTTTAAATCGTAAACTTACGTGGTCAGCAGATGGGGTACTGCTTGCAGCTGAACTACCTTTAGAAGGTCGCTTTCGCTTGTTGGGTGACGAACTAGGATATTTTGAGGTGAGAAGGGTTGCAATAATTTCGGAGAGTTTTTCTTCACAACGCTGGCACCAAAATCTTTTCAACGGAAATCAATTAAATAACATACCTAAAGATTCAAATTAATGCATACCTAAGGGCAGATGTGACAAATGGATCTCCCCTAGACTTCGCTTCCCTACTAAGCAAGAGACGAATTATTTCATTTGTGGGCTCTTCGTTCTTCAATAGCAAGAGTAAATGACTTAACGCTTCAGGATGATTTGCAGCTTCTAGTTCCGGAAGTAAGTCCTGTCGAAAAAATAATATTTGCAAAATATTTTATTCTTTTCATTTTTGTATAACATAGGTTGATATTTAAATAAAATAAAAATTGAATTTTTGTATACAAGTACATAATAAGATTGACTTGTAAAGAACATTGCTTTTAACTAGGATTTTTATACCCTGAGTCCATTGAAAATGGGAAATCAAGGTATAATGGGTTTGTTAAAAGTATGTAACAGGCAGAAGGAGGCGTGGCAGACCCCATAAAGTATATATATTCTTGATCAGGGTGACGAGAAAAGTTGATATAGCCATGTCCGTCCGTCCGTATGTATGAACACGTCGATTTCCGAAGATACAAAAGCTAGAGAGTTCATTATTTTTGTGTTAGGTCCGTATATTGCACGCGCAGTACGAGTTTGCTTCAGAAATTCGATAACTTGTATATTTTGATAACTTGTAATTTAAATGAAATTATCGGGGACCAGTTATAAAATTCTAGCTAATTCATCATGAGAGTTAGAGTCTTCTGCATATATATAGATAATAATTTAATACAATTTCGGTTTTTGTCAGATTTTGGATTCCGGTCCCCACTTCGCCCCACCACCCCCAAATGTGAAAAAAAATGCATTTCAAATACTAGAGACATGCATTTTGGTTAAGCATATACATACATACATATGTAGATATGAATATCATAATCATAATCTGAAGATTATGAAGAATTATAAATCATCAAAGTTTCCTCATCAAAACCCATGCGACGCAGCAGCGAGACAGCAAGACGCTTGCAATGCTTACACACATGCATACACACATACATGCGTACAAGCATAGATCAGCGTGTGTGTGTGTTCGTGTTTTTGCATGTATAGTTTCTTACGCGTGGAGAATCGAAACGAAGCATTCTTGGATTCCGTAGTCGAGCAGTCTCGACTACAGCTTTCTTACTTGTTTAGATATGATATGAAGCTTATTTTCTTCAATTTATAAATATGATATTTAATCATGCCCAACGAAAGGGTGAAATGTTGATCTATCTACATAGTTCAATGAATACAATAAATAATTAAATTGTATTATACAAAAGTAATATTATTTCAATTATAACATGTTTTACCTATTTATATTATTATTATTAAATTGACTTACCTGTATACATTTTAGTGGTATATCATGTGCCTGTATGAGCTGCCACAGACAAAACTGTTCGTACGTTTCATATTCTAGGCTTTCGCGTATACATTCAATCAGGCCATCTTGTTTGAATATTGTCAGTTTTCCCTGGGCAATAGAATACATTATATCGCGTACGTTTTTAGCGTCAACGCAGCGTAGAGTGATACGCAAAAGTTCAGTATTATTAATGGCTATAGATTTAAACTCTCTGTAAATGTCGGGCAGTAGCCACAAATATATTGTGGTGTTTTCCTTCTCAAGGAGATCGAGGTCTCGAACCAGACAACTGCCAACCTTCTCGTCTGTAGCCTCGCATATTTGCCGATAAACTGTCGTCTTGAACTGATACGATTGCTGTGCATTTTTTCGGGTCTGCAACTTGCAGTGAATTTTCATAAAGTATAGCAGCAGATATCCCGTTTCATTTAACCGCTCACATATTTCAGATAATAGGGTTTGAAAGGGTTTTTTGCTCTTATCTTCATTCTCATACAGAAACCGAAACAAGCCGTATAGCGGATAGCTTATGCTCTTAGCCAAACTCTTCTCCTCAGTCTTACTCTCCGAAAATACATTTTGTTGTGGTAATGTTTCACGGAGAATGAGAACTGTATTTGAGATCACATAATTGAGTTGTGTTTCATCTAACGTCGAGGCAGGTAAGGTACGAAAATCTTTCAAAAATGCCTCCCATGTGAAAGAATTGCGTTTTGTAACAAATATCTCGAACGATTCGGCTATAGCTTCAGGCAACTCTACTTTCTCGGGCACTGGCTTCTCTTTAAGACGAACCTTGAATAACAATATATTTCGTTTTAAAATCATTTATGAACACCGATGATCATTTTCAGTACTAACTTTTGACAGTGGTAAATCATCGTCGTCATCGGTATTCTCATCATTCTTGGTACACTTTCCAAGGTTTTCGCCATCTTCATCACTAAATACAGCTTCAGTTTCACGCTCTAAACTTTCTATTGGCGTAATAGCTATTTTGTTATCGTCATCCACTAGCGAAATAGTGCCACTATTTGCAGCAAATACTCCGGCACCAACATCGATGTTCTCTGCAAACACAGTAAACGAAAAATGTCGATAAGATTCATATTTCATTTACTTAGAGACACCTTTACCACTTTGCATCATCCGCTGATCCGCTTCCTTTTTAAAGATAGGCGCCTGAATAGAATGTGTGGCTGGATACATAGTCTGCGGCATATTTGAAACGGGGGATACAAATTCTCTAAAATTCTCACGGATTAGATTACGCAATTCTCTGTCAAGCTTCGGCGATTCAAATAGCGGGTGCAAGTTTGGAATGACCTATAATCGGAATTAGACAATAATCTTCAGAAATTTTCCAGTGACAAAAAGTAATCATTATTTACCTGTTTATCGAGTATCAATTTTAATGAATTATACACCCCCAATCTTATTTTATCCTCGTTTTTTATATAAAAGTTCTTTGTAATGCGACACAAAAAGTCGAGCAATGTGCTGCTTACAAATGGATGATTCCGAATGGAGTGGTACATCACTAAAATGCCGGGCTCGATATTCATTATGTTGTCTTTAGCCGGATCAAAAAAAAAGCCAATCGTAGAATAGGGACAATTTGGCATTAGCCGATGCAATTGGATTTGTACACGATGAGATAAGCCAGCCAATTATTGCCCAACGTGGGATAATATCAGAACACAGCATGTCATTTGTGGGATGAATTACGTTTATGATGAAGCGAATTAGGTCAGACCGCAAACTATGCGATTCGGGTGTTGCAAAATATTTGTCCTGAAACCAATCCTGGTAACGTTTCTGATTTCCAAATTTTACGGAAGATGCTAAAAATGGAGTTTTCTTTCCATTTCTGGAAGTAACCGACATTGTAAAAATCTCCGACTAGTACGGATTTGTAATAAATGCCAAATTCCGTTAAATGTCGGATGCAAGCTTTTTGGATTGTATAATATATCTCGCCATAATAGTTCGAATTCCGGAATGCGTGCAACATTTTGTAATAGCCTGCGCAAAAAATAAAAATGAAGTAAAAATTTTCATTAGACAATGTATTATGTTAAGGCTATCAACAATATTTAAAAAGTATTTCGAAATCTGTTCATGCATTCATTTTTATGCATAGTTTACTACTTAGACTCACCGTACAAAATCTCTTCCCAACGGTATGATATCATGAAAACGATCCCGAATCAATGAAATTGTGAACTTAACTTCTTTTTGTCGTAATGATATCAAGGCAGGATTGGCATGGTCCTCTATAAGGCGCACAAAACTGTAAACCGATGATTGTACAAGAAAAGGATTGGTTTCCAGCCACGCCCTGTATTCTATAAATATGTCCAAGAGGCTCTCAACGAGAAAGAGATTTTTATGGGACACATCTCCGCCTCCCGCTTGACGCAAACAATTCCAAATTACATTCTCGACGCTCAGGACCTGGTGCTTCACAAATTCACGTAATACCCAGATCAATTGTCTCCTAGCTATCTCCGTTAATTTTGCGTACTTTTCGGCCACCAACAATGTAAGATTTGCTACAATTACATTCATTCCATCCCTAGACACAAGTGTTATGTCCCGATATGTTTTCGGTGCCATTGCCGGATCAGTTAGAATTATGTATAGAAAGCCAATAGAAATCTCCTCATGTTGTTTCTCTTTGCAGACAAACTGTGTGAGCATATCATGCATTTCTTTATCACTGAGGCCTGCAATTTGTTGTTGCAGGCTAGCATAAGATCGTTCGAATTTCTATATGCGCGCAAAAGAAAAATATCGTTAGTTGTCACAATCCTATTTACTGATTTGAACGCGAATATACCTCTTCGATTTCATCTTTACAGTCAACAGCCGTACAGACAAACAACTTGGAGACGTGAACTGCGCTTTTTTGTTGCTGTTGCTCCATTTGCATGTGTGGTGTAGATACTTTGTGTAAGTATTGCTCCTTATAAGCTGATATGATTTCAGTTCTCATTTAATTTCATAATTACACAAAAATATAAACTTAAATATTGGAAAACTGAATTCATAAAACTGGATTTATTAAACCATTACTATGTATGTAGGTATTTCTGTTTTGGTTTGTAGACAGAAAAAATATGGTTGCCTAAAACAAGGCTGCCATCCATCAAAGTTGCCAGATAGAAGCCAAATATAGTGCCACCAGATCTATAAAGATTAATCGGTTGCAGTATTTTTAAATAAATATTATATATCAAAAAGTTTTTGATTAAAGACTAGTCGAAATTTGTGATTATTATTATTTCAAAAGTTTTTAAATTTTATTTTATATCTAATATATTATAGTTATTTATCCTTTATTTATATTATTTTATTTTAATCATGAACCCTGGAACGGGTGGGTGCTATGTAGCTTCAAGCAAATATCCTTATCAAGATATTGATTACAGCTAATAAAAAAATGATACCATATATCAGTTATCGTTTAATTGTAAGTCACTAACTACTATCGCTAGCTAGTAGCTACATATATTTTTTCTTATGTACATTCGTACATATACAAACAAATACATATATCATATTGTGAAATAATCAGACAATGGAGGAGTTGTTAAACGAAGTGGTGCCCCAGGAAGATTTGGAGGTACGCAAATATAAATACAGTATTATAATGATTGTAAAGTAACTTTTTTTACAGAGATTCGAAAGAAAATACCACCATGAACTTGAGCTCGATGGCGAAGTCTCAACAGAAACGAAGTTTGAGTACGTAGCGTAATTTATATCTCTTTATAGAATCATATATGTTAATAATTAAACTTTTTAACTGGGTAGATACGCTTTCTGTTTGGTACGGAGTCGGTATACCAATGACATTCGAAAGGTGAGTCAGTATTTAAGTTGAACAATTGAATTTTATGTTTATTGATATGCATGTATTGATATATGTACATACATATGTGTGATGTGTATGTATTCCTATGCCTTTCAATAATTCTCAATATTGTAAAATGTGAATTAGGGTATTATGATTTTGGAAGATCTCTGCCGCTTACATCCGGATGGTCGACGTGATTACATTTATTATCTAGCTTTTGGAAATGCACGAATTAAAAACTATACAGAAGGCCTAAAATACTGTAGGGCATTTCTGGATATCGAATCCAATGATCAAGTGCGGTCATTAGAGGTAAGCTTTTTATCAAAATGTTCTAGTATTACATATATAATTTCGTGAATTTGTATACAAATTCATTTTTATAGGAATACATTAAAAAACAAAGCGATAAGGAGGTTGCAAAAGGCATTGCTGTGGCTGGAGGAGCTGCACTCGTTCTTGGAGGAATTTTGGGCCTAGGAATTGCAATGGCTAGAAAGTAAAATATATTTATTTTATCCCGACTATTCCGCATCCCATTTGTTACCAAATCTCTTATGTTATCACAAATTATCATAATTTATAAACAGATTTAGATGTAAATACTTTATATATAAAATTAAATGTATTAACTGTCGTTAAAATATTTATTTTATATTTTTCTTGTAGTAAGCAAAAACGCGATAAATAGTGAAAAAAATGTGATAGAGCTCTTTATGGAATCCGATTCCTTCCCCAAATGTATACATCTATATACAAACATTGTGAGGACGTGGTTCAAGCACTTAGCACCAATTATTCAACTTCATTCTATTTCTCTTATAAGCTCCGTTTCATAATTTGTTTTTATTGTCAGTTATACTTTTAGCTAAATAAATGTTATTAGAATTCATAATATATTAAACTAATACGCTCTGTTTATTAGCAAACATGAAAGTGAAATAAATCATAAATCTGTTATTTTGACTTTTCAATTATTTTCATGCAGCTAAAGATTTTCGGATCAAGGGTATCCAACCCCATACAGAAATCTGATATATAAACGTAATGAAGGGAAACAGAATCGCTTCTTTATTAGATTATCTGTGATACATCGATGATAATTAATTGTGGCTAGTACCACCAACAAAACTTCATATTTATTCGGGACCATACTTTTAGCACTGGGTATCGAAAATGTGGGGTAGCATAATCATTTCGCATCGAGTGTTCAGCAGGGGTGGTCGGTTCTTGGGTAAAGTCCCGTTCCCTGTTCTCCTTCCCTCTCTCACTCTCTTTCTCGCTGCTCAAGGGATCCGATAATGAACATTGTTGAGTGTTTCGCAATTCAGTCGATTGTCAATTGTATACCCAGGAGCCATTGGATGGAAGTATGTATATTCTTCATCTGGGCGACAAGCTGGGTAGATATCCATATCAAAACTGTTTACTTTGGAAATAGAATTTTCCTGTTTTGTAACGCGTGTGTTTATGCTGTGAATTATGCCTGTTGGCTGTTCACTGAAAAGCTTGTTAACTTTATGCTCGGAATTGTGGGCACTATATTTCTGTTTAAAGTCATACCGATCCAAATGTTAGCGAATGAAATTGAAATTTTTCAAAGTATATGCCTTTCGCATAGTTTGCTTACAGATAGGGTTTTAAATACAAAAAAAAAAAGGATTCTATAAAAATGGAACCACTCATATTTATTTTTAAATTTAAATTAATTATTAATTTAGCATTGCTTCATTACAGTTATTCTAAGAAATCTGTAGGGCGAATGAAGCAACGCAATAATTGTAAATAAATGCATCCGTTTCCAGTAAATTTTTATTAAATGATGATATAACATCAATAGTTGACGACTTCCTTCAGGGCAGCTAGGCACCGATGCTTGTCGGGTAAGTAAAAAGGTTCAAACACATGGGGGAATGGAGTGTCCCAGCCAGTGACCCTTTTTATGGGTGCCTCAAGACGTAAAAAGCATTTTTCTTGAATATATGCTGCTAATTCAGAACCGAATCCTTGAGTAAAAGGCGCTTCATGAGCAATCAAAACACGTCCAGTTTTATTAGCTGACTGCAACAAGGGAAAAATAGTAGAGTACCCCAGCGAATTGAGATTACAAAAACTTACAGCGCAAATAGCTTGGGTGTCCCATGGCAAAACTGAAACTAAATCTATAACTTCACAATCAATATCCAGTTCCTTTTTTGCCAGATCTGCTACCTACAAGTACTAGACATAGTCGATATGGATTTTGAATTTAATGTCAAAACTTACCTCTAAAAGGACATGAATTTGTGTGCCCCAGCCAATGAGAGTAATATCTTTACCTTCGCGTAAAATATCGCATTTTCCCAACTCATCTGTATAAGATTCGAGTGGTACTTCCTCCACTGCAGCGCGATATAAGGTTTTAGGCTCGAACATAATACACGGGTTCGGATCTTTTATGCATGCCAACAAAAGGCCCTTTGCCTTAATTGGGCCACGTGGAATCTGAAATATATTTTTTAAATATTGCTACTGCTTATATTTACTACTTAATAATATATACATAATTTAAGCCCAAACTGAGTTGCAAATTGAAAAAATAAAACTAAATAAAATAAAAATAGAATTATACAATAAAATAAAAATATGCTTTTGGGCTTAGGAAATGCATTTTCAAATACTGTTTATAGCGTTAGAGATGTTGTATATTGCATTGCTTCAAATCTGTTCGATTTAAATATCTTTGCAATCTGTTCCGGGGTACCAAGAGCAAATGGTAAGTATAGTATAGTATATCTTAGAATGTTTCATCGAAACATTTGCAGAAAATAGTGAATATATTTATTTATCAAATAAATACTGTATCTCACCACGACACGTAGACCAGGGGTATGAGCGAAGTATGCCTCGGGACTCTGTGAGTGATATAAAGCCCCATGTCCAACAGCGCCACAAGGAACGCGGAAAGTCAGCGAGCCACAATCGAATAACCCACCGCTTCGATAACGATATTTGGCAGCCTCATTCACTATTTGATCGAAACTTGGAAATATATAATCAGCAAACTGAATTTCGGCTATTGCAGTAGTGCCAGTGTTAGCCACACCAATTGCAAATCTATTAAAAAAAGTTAAAATTTAAAATACAAGATACTTTGAAAAACTTAGATTCAATTGCTATATATTAATCTTTGGAACTTGTGAGAATACCATTTTTAGGGGAAGCAAAGACAAATTCAAATGGGGAAGATATATTTACTATATAATTTTGAAATTATATATCGAATATATCTTCTTCTTTTTATTTGTCTTTCAGATCAATCTTGTGTTGTGAACGGAATATACATTCAAAGATTTCGTTGCTTAACATTACTAAATTTTTGCAAAATCTACATATATACATAGTTAGATCCGATTAGAACATATAATTTTGATCATTCCTCAGGAGTATATGGTAATACAGTCGAATCTCGATAATTCGTACCCCGCTAAATCGAAAACCTCAATAATTCGTAAGAAACTGCTGGTCCCTTGAAAAAACTTCGTTAATTCGTAAAAATCCCATACATTTTGGTCCCCTCGTTAATTCGTAATTTTTCTGCATGCTCGGCCATGATCTTGCCTCTTATGATTCATTTCAAAACCTCTTATAATTCGTAATTTCGTTTCGTAACCTCTTGTAATTCGTAATTCTTGATTTTGCTGGAAGTTAAACTACCGCTATGTCTCGCAGACTTTTATGCACGGCGCCTTTTTGTCGCTTCATGTGCGAAATTTCGTTGTTCTCTCATTGGATTTACATTAGTTTGCTCATTTTATTTGAAGCGTAAAGACTATTCGTAAAAATGTCAAGCAAACGTTCTCATAGCGTTTTTTTTTTTCATATCATAAAACAAAAAAATAAAAAAATAATTATGAAAAACATGAAACAATACAAAATTACATGCTTTTTTAAATCTTAATTTTTCGTTAATATGATTTTGTTTATGTTTAATTTTGTTTTTAAATACATAATATTGAATTGAATGTGTATTTCATTTATTTTTAATAAGTTTAAATTGTTGAAACGACGTGAAATATAAAAACCCTTTCAATTCGTATTTTGATTTTTTTACACCGCGTTAAATGGAAACCCCGGTAAATCGAAAACCCCTGTAATTCGTAAAAAATTCGGTTCCCTTGCCATTACGAATTATCGAGACTCGACTGTATATTCATAAAATCTTGAGCCTTACGATCTAAGCTCTAAAATTTTAGGAGAAATCAATTTTAGCAGTTTGCTACGCCACAGAAAAATCTTAATACTGTCAGGTGAGAATACACACAAGTATATACTCAAAATATCAAGTCTCTGTCTTAAATAGAGGTGAAATGCTTTGCAGTCATACGGACAGATGGACCGACAGAAAAATTAACAAAGCATCTTTTCACTTTGGCGAATATGAAAATTTTCAACTTTTTTAAGACAATTAATATTTTCTTCCATAATATATCACTCAAACCTCTCTATGTAAAAAGTTTGAAGATCAACTTTTATGATATGCCAATTTAATAATCAATTAGTACATATGTATGTATTATAGCAGTAGTAGTAGATTCTCCTGTTTTTGGAACTTCTATCAATTTATAGACTGCGGAATACATACCCAGCAATGCCTTGTTCACACAAAGGCGTATTAAAAACACGATCCTTTCCGTACTTATCCCTTAAGTTCATAGAACAGCTAATGTAATAAAGAAATTAACATAAGCATGGTGTAAAGCAATTTGAAAGATCTTGTTCATTTAATACCGAAAAACTCCGCCAAAACCAACATCTTCGCCAAAAAGTAATGCTGAAGAGTCTTGCTCAAGAGCCAGGTCCATCGCATTATTTATGGCTTGGAACATATTCATTTTCTGAACATCGCGGGGACCTTCAGTTAATTTGGTGGGGTAATAAGTGAAATGTGATCGGGTCGAACATGTCGCGTTTGACTTTATTGCATTGAGCAAACCTCGAGCCAGTGACGAAACGCTCATGATCACTCTTCAAATTAACGGAAAGGATAACGAAATAGAAAATCAAGGACTTTAACACGATTGCGCAACAAAGTATGCTGGACAGACTATGAATATACGTATGTAAATGTATAGGTATATTTCTATATAGCAAAGTATATAATCTACATGTTATCACATTGATCAGGTGGCATGGTGCTACCAGATCGCAAGTTCTTCAAAATGACAACATAAAAGATACTCCCAAATAAATTTGATTTTATATATATACCTAATTTATTTTGAGCTATTTAACTTAAAAAAAAAATTAACTTTAAACACATTACAACAAAAAAAATCTTATGTTCTCCTTTAAATCAATTTCACATTTTAACGCAACCTACATTTATATAAATCGATATATCGATATTTTAGTAAAATAATATGAAAAATATTAAATGTCAGAATTTCATCACAATAACATCGAATTGAAAATTTCAATAAATAATAGAAGTTCAAATTGACCTCTGTATCAACCTCCTTTGCATTTTTAAAAACGTTGATGAATAATTCAAAATGTCAAAAATAATAGAAATACCAGTGCATGCACAAAAGTTGTTGACTATATTTAGGACAATTATACCCAAACTTACCAATGGGAAATATAAAGGTCAATATGGTCGAATTGGTGTCATTGGTGGCTCTCTGGAATATACTGGAGCACCCTACTTTGCAGCAATTACTGCTATGAAAGTTGGAGCGGATTTATCACATGTTTTCTGTCATACTAATGCAGCAGCAGTTATTAAATCGTATAGCCCGGACTTAATTGTGCACCCAGTCCTGGATCATGAGGATGCTGTTGACAAAATTAAGCCGTGGATGGAGCGCTTACATGTTATAGTATATTTATATATATTGAAACAAATTGGTTATCTCCATTACTAATTATTCAGCGCTTTACAGGTAATTGGACCAGGCTTAGGGCGAGAATCCAGTATTCTTAAAACTGCTACAGATGTCATTAAGCTATGTCTGGAAATGGGAAAACCAATTGTCATAGATGCAGATGGACTGTTCATACTAAATGATAATATCGAGCTAGTATGTGGACAACGTGATGTTATATTGACACCAAATGTAATTGAATTCGAAAGACTGTTTGGAAGGGACACCACGACGGCACGCGAAAAGATGTCACTGCTCGGAGATGGGGTTGTGGTGCTTGAAAAAGGCGCTCATGATAAAATTCATATACCTCACACTCATGAAGTGTACACCATGCCAATCGGTGGTTCAGGACGTCGTTGTGGTGGCCAGGGAGATTTACTCAGTGGTTCCCTAGCAACATTTTTTTATTGGTCTTTGCAATCAAACCAACCCAATCCTGCATATTTGGCTGCTTGTGCCTCTAGTTATTTTGTTAAGAAAATAAATTATGCAGCATTTCAAAAGCTAGGCCGTAGCTTGGTTGCAAGTGACATGATAAATGAGATATCGTCTGTCTTTAAAACAGAGTTTGAAAATTCGACCTCTGACTAGTATATATTCAATTAAGAACTACTACAATTTTCGTTGTTTTATGGATTACATATTCGTAAGTCAGTTACAACCGGATCCATTAAAATATTACATTTGCAGTTTGTTACTTATTCTATATATAATTATAGTTATATATTAAATAGGGAGAATTACCCAGTGACTGATAATAATATTGATGGAATGATAACCACAAAATTTAAGAGAAAATCCGTAAAAATCAAGTTCTATTAAACTATTATTAAAATTACTATTGTCAAGTTAAAGTAGTCAAGTAAATTTTACTTAGTTGGAAATAATTACAAATTTGTTTGAATCTTAAATACGATTTAGAGTTTTGACTGATATTTTGATGATAAAATAGTTGAAACAAAATACACATACATATTTATTTATTTTTTTTTTTTTAAGACATTGACATTTGGAATAACATATAATTTATATGTTTGTATAAATTAAAAATCTAATCTTGAAAACAAAATCTATATCTGACATATGTATGTATATGTAACTCTATACTATAATTTTATAACTGATTCCCGATAAAGTGTTTTATCGATAACATAAAATATAAAATTGATCGAATTTCTGAAACAAACTCGTACTGCGCGTGCAATATACGAACCTAACACAAAAAGAATGAACTCTCTAGCTCGTATATCTTCGGAAATCGACGCTTTCATACATTCGGACGGACAGACGGACATGGCTATATCAACTTTTCTCGTCACCCTGATCAAGAATAAATATACTTTATGGGGTATGCCACGCCTCCTTCTGCCTGTTACATACTTTTAACAAGACCATTATACCTTGATTTCCCATTTTCAATGGGCTCAGGGTATAACAAGTAAGAAAGCTCTAATCGAGACTGCTCGACTACGAAACCCCACAGCAGTTAATGTTCGTTCGGTTGGGTAGCGATGTGAGCTTGCATACACACACACATTTACACTTCCTCGCTATCCTTACTTAATTCAAAGTTGAGATAGGCACACGCCCAATATTCGAGACCCATGCACGAAACATGCAAATGCCCCAGGCAGAGCATTCATTCAAATGCCTATACAAGTTATTGTGATTATCACATCACAAACTTACACATATGTATGTGTGTGTCTAGACTCACAACAGCTACCACACAGCAATCGCTGGGAAAAATTGCTACAAAATTGCTACATGCAGCAAGTGTATCGCACACAGGCACATAAATGCTTACACATATAGCGTGGAAGTGTAAATGTGTATGTGAATGTGTGTGCGTATGCAAGCTCAAAGCAGCTACAAAACCGAACGAACATCAACTGCTGCTGGGGGTTCTAAAAGTGCTCTACAGGCGGCAGCAAGAATATTGCACACAATCACATAAATGCCTACACATATAGCGAGGAAGTGTAAATGTGTGTGTGTATGCAAGCTTACATCGCTACCCAACCGAACGAAATCAACTGCTGGGGGTTCTAATAGTGCTACAGGCAGCAAGAATATCAATCGCACACAAGCACATAAATGCTTACACATATAGCGAAGAAATGTAAATGTGTGTGTATGGTCATCGGGAAATAATATTCGTTATGCACATCAACACTTTCATACCCTTTCCACAAATAATCATAAAAACGCAAACATTTTGCATGAGCATGGCAAAGCAGTTTGAGAACTCGGTATACTCTTCGCTCAGAAGGGAACCAATGGGATCGCGAGTCGAGAAGAAATTTCAATTTTTGTGAGCTGCTTGCTGTTTGTGCCAGCAGCATACATATATTTTTGTGAGAAGAGAGCAGAGAGTAAAAAGCATGGGGCAGAAAGAGAAAGAGAGCAAGGGAAAGAGCGGCACATGCCAGGCACTTTTGGAAAATCGACCGTCACCGTCGAGGGCTCGAAGCGGAATGATTTTGCCATCAGCAATTTTTCTTTCCCGACCCTAAAAGTAAAAACCCGAGCAAATACGAAGCTAGAGGGATTCTAAAGTCAAAAAATAAGTGTGCACATTAATTTGTTCCAGTTGTCCAGTCTATGTGTTGTATGGTTAGTGGTTGTATGGTTAGTGACCTAACACAAAAAGTCGTTATATCGACTCAGCTCGTCACCCTGTTCAAGAATATACATATATACTTTATGGGGTCTGTCACACTTCCTTCTGTCTGTTACATACTTTTAACAAAAACATAATACTCTGATTTCCCATTTTCAATGGGTTCAGGGTATACAAAAATATATAAAGTGAAACATTTTACATGCACATTGAAAATAAAAAGCTAATGATATTCCGGCAACGGTATTTTTATATAATGAATTTGGTGTATTTTAGTACTTTTTATCATGCATTGGAATTTCGGACAATACGCTTTTAACATTTGCAATGTCGGTTTATTACTTATAATTTCCCCTTTCTCATCAGTATTTCTATGTACATATGTATATGAGTTGATGTGATTTATAATTGCACATACTGCACAAACTATTTTTTGCTTTATTAATAAATGATACCAACACGGAAACGAATCTTTATATTTGTATTCTTAATTGCCACATTAGGACTTTTACTACGAATTCTATTTTATCCCCGTACACAGTTGATTTTAAAGGTAAATATATAGAAACACATTTATTTAGCGAACTAACTGACGCACTCATAAATATAATTTAAGTTTAATAAACATGTCCGTACTGTGAGCAATTAAACAAACTTATTCCTAATTTGCAGGAGGAACCTCATTATCGAAGAGCTCCAGGAGCTCCACTGCCCGTATTGGTAACAGTATTTTATGAAGCTCTCTGCCCGGACTCTAAATATTTTATTACTAAGCAATTGCTGACCACGTACAAAGCTGCAGCCACTATAATGGAAGTGCAGCTCGTGCCCTATGGCAAGGTAAACAGAAAATACATACATATATTGTATTTATGTGCCCTTATCAAAAAGTTTATTTAAAGGCACACACCACAACCGATGATGAAGGCAAATTTATATTTGATTGTCAGCACGGCCCGACGGAATGCCAAGCAAATATGTATCATGCATGCGCTGTAGAAGTCATTGATGATGCACTTACTCGACTAGAAGTCGTGACCTGTATGATCAGAGACAATAGAAATCCCAAAGATGCTATGCAAAAGGTACAGTGTTGTCTCTTAACCTAATTAAGGTAATAATTACAAAGGTGCTCATCTTTCTTTAGTGTACCAAACAATACAATGTGGAGAACGTTGATCTCATCCAGAAGTGTTTTGATAGCAGCCATGGATCTGAACTAATAAAATTGAACGGGGATGCGACACACGCACTTCGACCACCAGTAACATTCATTCCAACAATTACGTTAGATGGCTCGCAAGGCAACCAAGCTTCCATTTTAAAAGATTTGCTCACTGAAGTTTGCAAATCAGCTGGAGGTGCTACGCAGGCGGAGAGTATTTGCAAAAATCGTTAGATTAATATTGATTAGGACAAAGTGCCACTATCATTGACAATTTCTTAAATAAATTTTTGTTTGTTTTTGCAACATTATTATAAACATTTATCTTATATGTTTACATAAACGAAACTAAAATATTTACTTTTAGTTTAAGAGATTAGTTTAATGGTACAAAAATAGTTTATATACAACATTGTTTTCTGCTAATATAGATGGGACTGAACTCTGTTACTGAAGGATTTTAATTTGATCCTATGTGAAATTTGCGTATTAACAGAAATTAATATTAGATTGGTTTATGTGCATTCCAATATCCAAGTCAAGTGTGTTATCTCCACTGATGGTGGGATTTAACGGCAAGTCATCTACAGGACGTTCACTTACAATCGAAACCGTGAATTTTTTTACAAGACAGCTTTTTGCATCACAAAGGCTCAATGAAAACTCAATTGTTAAATCGCTTCTGTTATTTGCTTCAGTTCTAACACTTTTAAATAAGTTTTTTAGTTGTAAACTACATTTACCGTCAGTTAATAGACCATGTGATTGTTTTATTTCCAATGCCGGATTTATGAATTTTACCGTCCACTTTTGTGGTGCATCCAGAGTAAATTTAAGGTCCGATGAAAGTCTCATGCTGAAGTTGATGTTGCACTGTTTATGATGAAGCAAAGTAATCTTTTTTACCAACTGTAAAGCACTGCCTTTTGTTGCAGGACGCGGAGCATCTGTTTCACTGATGTTGGAAATTTGATTAAAGTCCAGGAGCAAAGGTTCAGCTGTATATGTAGTCAGATCAATTATATGAATGCTGTGGTTATTTGTATCAGCAACTAATAATCTATTCCTTTCAGCGTCAACGCAAAGCCCAGACGGCTCTCTAAGAGACAGAGTGCTACCATCTTTGTTTTTGATACTAAGAGTAGATATTATATTCGTTTCAGTATCAACTTGCTTGATTTTGTGATTATATGTATCAGCCACATATAGCTTCCGATCGGCATTATTAAATGCTACGCCCAGTGGATGCTGAAGTTTCGCGTTGTACAGTTTGCCATCTTCGTCTCCAAAAGCAAATAAGTTCTGGAAAAAAAATTATAAAGTTTCATATATATTTCTATAGCTGAAACATTATTATTCTATACCAACGGATTGCGATCTCCACCAACAACAGGCATCACTTTACCATCGACCATTGAAGCTTTGCGTATGCTGGAGCTTTCACTGTCGGCAATATAGAGAAAATCAGTGGACATGGCCAAGCCTGAAGGTTGAGCAAACGCTGCGTTTTGTGGATAGGAGTTGTTGCGGTTTTCCTCAAGCCCATTGCCAATTAGTGAAACGCAGCAACGCGGTTCAAACTTTCGAAATTTCCACCAAATTATTCCTTCGGGGAAGTAGCCCCAAATCTGATGAGTGCCAGCCATGGCTATCAGCACTATCGTTTTTTCAGGTACATTAAGCTCGTCCAGATGGAAAGACATATCCATGTCACGGGTGCGAAACACAGAAACATCCCACGGCGATGATAGTGGCTGCAATGGCCCCAGTTTCCCACCGGTTCGTTCATTGCCTTGATTACCCGTTCCGGCAAGCGTTTCAACCACGTCTTTGTCCAGGGAAATTTGTCGAAGTGCGTGATTATCTGTATCAGCCACTATAAGTGTATTCTTATCCAAAAAGGCAACTCCCTGAGGATTATTGAATCGCGCCGTATTTAAAGTGCCGTCCACAAACCCAGCTTCGAGCCCGCCGATCTTATACTTTACGACTCCACAATAGTTCACGATAATCACCCGATTGTTTCCAGCATCAGCTATAGCATAATGATCATCTAGCATAGCTATTTTGGCTGGGAAACGTAAATTGGATGCCGGCAACAGGTCTGTTGACAGCTGCAGTGGTAAACTAGAGAAGTTGATTTTTTGCTGGCGTTCAAAAAAGAATAGCGCCGCTTCAACAAAGTCATGGAGAAACTCACCATGGCCTTCACCCATTAATAACAACATGGGCAAGCCGCTTGGACTTAAAACTAAAAGCGAAGGCCAACAGCGAATGCTCAGAGCCCGCCACAGAGAGGACTTCGAGTCGTTAACAATGGGATGTTTAATGCCATAGCGTTGCGCTGCCGAGAGAATGTTTGCCGCTGTTCTTTCATTTTCAAATTTTGGACTATGCACGCCCACAACTACAAGTCCACTTTCCACTGGAAATCTCTCTTCCAAAGCCCGCAGCTCTGGCAATACATGCATACAGTTAATACAGCAGTAGGTGAAGAAATCCAATACAACTATTTTTCCGCGTAAGCCAGCCAGTGTCAATGGTCTACTGACATTGAACCAATCCAAATCTGTTCGGAGGCACATATATACATATTTTTGTATACATACGCAATAGAGAAATCTTGCAACATACCTGTCTCGAATTCAATCTTTAAAGACTTCACCTTTGCAATGGAAATGTCGTTTGAATCCCACCGCCCCAGAAATTCGTCAAACACTTTTGCTTTATTGACACGGTTACTAAGATAATTTTGATGCAGCTCTTCAGTTACGAATGTAACGATGTCAATTGCAGAAAATTCTTCTGAGTTGTCCATATTTAAATCGCTTTTATAACGCTTATATATTTTGATATGCTAGATATCAAATAGATGAGTTCATTTCGTAGAGTTCATTTGTTTCAGTTCACAGCAGGTTCAATTGAACAGATCATTAAAGTGAACGACTGAGCTTGTTCAGGTGCGTTCCAGAAAAAGGAAAACGTCTTAAGATCAGTGAACTTGGATGTACATGAGCTTCATATATTGAAAAAAAAAAATGTTTAAACTGGTAAATGAAGTTATTTTAATTTCTGTCGAAATGAAAAGTATTCAATTAAAAGACTTTCTTTTATAAGGTAAGTTTGTGGGAAAGAATTTCCATGCCAAATATAATTATATATATAAGTCTCCTATGGAATCAACAGAGAAAATGTAGAATTACAGATTGGTTTAACAAAATATCATTTTAATTTAAACTTGATATGTTAATCCTTCAGAGTCTGATGTTAGGACATTCAAAATGATTCGGTGATTCTGTAGTCTAAATGTTTTTTAGTAGATTTTCTTTTAGTATTTTTTAAATGACCACATAAGAATAATTATCTATTGCGCTACGGCCACACTGCTAGTAGTTACATACATACGTATATAGCGCATTGCACAGTCAGGCATATTGCTTTTAGGGCCTTTGCTTGTGCGAACGAAATATCGCTCGGGCGGTTTTGGTGGTATTGTAATATAATTAATAAATACAACACGTAAAAATCACAACAAATACGTATTATGGAAAAGAGTAAAAAGTGTTTGAAACAATGTCATAAACGGACTAAAGTGTCAAACTCAAAAATAATTACCAACACCTCAGTTTTGCGAATGCCGCGTGTGAGAGATGGAAAATCAATTGCAAGTCCAAAATTATGTGTTACACTGGAGGGTCTACGAGATATAAAAAGCATTTATCTCATTTTCCTAATTACAATTTTAGCGTTTGCTAATTGTAAATTGGCCCACGCCTCTTACGAGAATGTTGATTTTGATGGCGTTGCTCCGTTAACAGTGTTAAAACCATTAAACTTAATGACAAATCTGCTGGCAGAAGAAAACATAACAAAGTCTAAAAGAGAAACACAAATACTGAAGGAATTGCAGTTGTCAGAAACACAAACAAGGCAAGTTAGAACACACTAATTAACACTTCAATTGCTAGCACTGATTGTAATTATCTTTATCTTTAGATGTTATCTTATCTTTATCTTATCTTTAGATGTTAATTAATTTTATGCTTTACAGAGTCCATTATATGCATATTTTTGGTATTTTAACGAAAAGTGTGTAAGCAAGTAGAAAAGCCTAGCATGCAAATTACAATTGAATTTTATTAATTAAGGAATCAATTTTCGAATATATGTGATACACCCTTCAGTTTGAGTTCATATTGTTACTTTTTGTTTTTCATTTAATGAGCAGTGATTTAGATTTACATACATATGTACATATTTGTAAGCTCCCAAGCATGTTTTGTTTACATTTGTGACTGGTGATTAGTCGGTCAGAGCTGCCACCTAGTTAGAATTTAACACACTTACATACATACATACATACATACATATATTGTAAATATGAATTTATTAATCCAAAGCTTTTTAAGTAATGTCCATTTAACAACTCAATAGTTTGTGTTATGGTTAAAAAAATATATAAATAAATAAATGAAAGTAATTATTTAGATTATCGAATTTACAAATTGACTTGTGTATTAAATAATTGTAATCTGATTTCTTGCCAATAATTTATTTATTCTTAAAATTGTTAAGTATTCTAACTTTATACAAAACAAATGGAAATTTAATTCCTGTCGTTATTGCACACTAACATAACTGAGAGTAATATACTATTAAATATAGCCAATTACTCCGACTATACAGATTTAAATACATATATACTCCTAAGCACAATAGTTTTCAGTGTGGCTGCTATGAGTGAAGCGGATACAGGATCAGCTTTTAGAAAATGTCTAGAAAACTATTGGTTATAAGTTGTTTATTACAAGCAGATCACTTGATCTCCAATTTGTTAAAAGGAAATCCGAATTCAGTTTTACAATATTCTTTTTAAAAGTCATCAATACTTCACTCACAATTTGTACACTTTTATAATATATATATCACATATGTATGAGTCTCGTGAAAAATACCACTAACCATATGGTTAGTGAAAATAACCAATATTTGGTGGTAATTCTTTCAAAAACTACCTGACGGAATATCGCAACAAAACTCTCATTGTCAAATATGTATAATAAAGCTGTGTTTCTTCATCAAGAAGTTTAAATATTCATATTTACTTTCAATGCTCAAAAATACATATATGTATATGCAGGCGTTGATTAACACATCTTAGTTTACTGAGTTATTAGCAACTTTAGATTATCTTTTCAAAATGCAACCGAGTATATTAGTTGTGTGCTATGCACTCTTGACTTCGTCTATAAATACAAATATAATCAGCAATCTCTTCTCACCTTTGATGATTTGATAATCGATATATATACATATTTGAGCTCATAGCTATATATGTATCCAAAATACCAGTACGAAATAATAATTTCCCGACCTACTAGTGACATAGTATAGTAATATAAACAATCGCAGTTCCTCAGTTCTACTTTCATGCCATACCGATAACCATATTTATTTTATTATTCTGTGAAGGCTGGCTGTGACTCAATTTCTTGTTCTTATCATTCATTGTTTATCAACGCACAATAAATGTTAATGCATATATGTATGTATATACATATGTACTGAAGCACACTTAACACACATATGTACATCCCAGCGTGAATATCTGTTTTGTTTTTTATTTAGATTTTCATCTAAATTAGTTGACTTGCTGCCTTAATAAATCTGAAAAATTTGAATTCGTTAAAGTAAAAGCATTAAGGTCACCAATCATATCATACATATTTAGTACGCGTGCATATACATATGTATGTATATACTTTTCAACGTATGCATGCATGTATACATACTTATGACTTAAGTACATACATATGTATATTCCTATACATAGAGACATCCACATAAATTTGGAGCATGATTTAAAAAAAATATATATAAATATATATATATATATATATATATATATATATATAAATATGTATGTTCACGCCTATACAAATTACATACATAAGTAGCATAACAAATATATACATACATATATAATTATAGAAATTTGTCGGCTTTTTATGTAAGTATGTACGATCCTGTATGTATGTATGTATATTTGCATCGCCTATGTTTTGGCTGCCAAATCTATTTATAATCATTTTAAGTATGAAAAAAGTATTGCCATTTCTTGTGCATATTTTTTTTATGTATATGCGCATGTACATATGTATGTATATTTTTAACGAAATGAATATATACATATGTATAATCCGTAAAACGCTATACAGACAAATCAATAATAAATTTCTAGTTGATGTTTTTAATACAACAAAAACCGGGAGTTCTAAAGTTGTGAAAAAAATATTAGAAGACAAACTCTGGTATAAATGATGTACATAGTCTTGTTTGTTTGATCTATATCTTCGCTCTCTATAAGGTAAATGGCTCAATTTTAGCGAGCATGATGGGGACTCGAAAGTTACTCACAACGCTGATTAAAAACGATATTTGTACATATGTATATTAAATTAAATTTGCTTAAGTATGGGCTCAAACTAAATAAATCAAAACCAGTTAATTTAATCAATCATTTAACACTATGAGCTAGTCGAGCTGCTAGTTTAATCACCCCTGATCGATATTCTGTGCTCAATTATTTAATCGGTGACAGCGCATTGCGTGTGCATAATGATAATGCTAAAGCATGATATTTATAATAATCGCATGAAATAATTAACTGAAAATGAACGACTGGATTTATTTAGAAAATTGAACCACAAACACCAGCACATTTTTTGACAGGCAAAATATTTATTTATATAGTATAACAAACTATTTTAAAGGGCGTAATCCTCTAAAAAACTGAAATTTACCGCAAACATTTGTACTAATGACTCATTCTCGTGCTCATTCTTAGCCATTGCCAGTGCCATTGCTCTTGTCGCCGTTGTGAGGCACGTTTGACTGCGAGCTAAAAACTGGGCTGCACACACATAATACAGGTGTATAGACGCGCAATACACTCACAAGTGTAAACTTACGCACAAATACATACTCAGCAATGTATGCGTGTGTGTGTTTTGTGTGTATTTGTTTTATTTATTTTTTTTGCAAAGCCACACTGAAATCAATACACACATGCACAAGCATATACATGAACATACTCTTAGAAAATTTTGAAAGCTACCAAACACAACAATGTTGTGCGTAGTTCTTATTTTTGTTTCACCGTACAGTCCAAACAAATCTGGATTGCGTCGGTTTAAGCAAGTATTTTATTTTTATTATTTTCTGATGTTTGCTTGAGCGTTTCGATCTCCGTGCTTGTACCAATGTAATGAGTGACTACTTATTTGCTTTTGTCGTCATCCAACATTTCCTTTAAATGTATTTATGTACATACATACATGTATGTATGTATGTATGTATGTATGAATGTATGTAGGCATACGCTGCTGAATAATAACAAAATTAGTTATAGGTACTCAGATCATTGAAATAAAATTTAAAATAAAGCAATAATAACAATGAACTAGCAATAAGAATAAAATAATAATAAAAGTCCATAGCTAACGATTTATATATTACATTTATTTATCATTAAGAATATAAATTAAACTGCATTCAAATTTAAGGTACACCGTTTACTTAATACTCAATATGTAGACAGAACAACATATCAGTTTAAAAGTAATTGAGTAACTGCATATGTATATGCTTATATACATACATATGTACATATACATACATTCATGTCGTATCGGTGTGATATTATGACCTGTGTTGGTTATTATGTTGTGATTGCTTGTTGCAGTAGTATTACAGAGGAACTGACAACTAGCGCTAATCGAGTGAGTTAGCATTTTATTAAATTAAAGGATTTATTGTCATTAGGAGAGAGATAACTATAGCTTTTGCCTAACGTGGTCTCGGATGTCGCTGAGTGAAAGCAAGAGGGCTGCTTATTTCCTTCGCACAGAGTTGCTATGATATTGATGAACGAGAATATGCAACCAGAAAGAAGCACTTAGTCAGAGACGGTAAGTAAGAAAGGGCGTTGGTGTCGGCGACTCCGAGAACTCGTTATTACGCAAATCTATAATGGAAGGCGAGAAAAATAATTTTAACGCTTATATACATGCATACATACATATGGCATACATGTATATGCGATCTTCCAAATATTCTTTATATAAATACATATTAGTAAATATAAGTTGTCAAAGGACATTAGGTTCTTAATCAAATTTATAAGGTATAATCAATTTGTGAATTGCATTATAATGCACTATGTTAGGGATTACACGGTCAGCAACGGTCACGCTTATGAGCTAAATAAATTATTTGTAATCAGTTTTAAAAAGTTATTTGGTGAGAGTTGGAGCCATAGTAGCCTCATCCATATTTATCGATTCTTCTACGTAAAACGTTACATAATTCAAGCAAATAAGTAGATAAAACTCGAACAGAATATCAGGGAAAACAGGAGATGTAAAAAATAAATTGAGCTCCTTATCCTGTATTGCAGGACTTTTACTTAAACAGCTGCTATTAAAATAAAATAACCGAACAATTGTCAACATATATATATATATATATATATATATATATATATATATAGAAATTCTGGTGCATGCATACATATGTATGTATGTGTATGTGTGTCCATGTACATATGTATATATAGCTATAACTTTTGATTCCTTTAGGAGTAAAGTTGGTAGGAAAACAGAATCAAGCACACACACACGCCGATCTACGCCGGCGAAGGGGGCGTTGCATCCAAAATCTTAATCTTCATATCCATATCTATCTAAATATACAAATTTGAAGTCTCTAGTTTAAACGGTGTAGAACTTATGCTTAAAAAACGTAAAAAAAAAGTGAACAATTTTTTTGATTTCTTATCGATAATAGGGAAATGGCTTAAGCTATCGACAAAATAACAAAATAAACTCGTACTGCGTAACTAACATACGAGTATTCTTGTAAAATTTCAGCTCTCTAGCTTTTTTATATCCTGAGCCCATTAAAAATGGGAAATCAGGGTATAATGGTTTTGTTAAAAGTATGTAACAGGCAGAAGGAGGCGTGGCAGACCCCATAAAGTATATATATTCTTGATCAGGGTGACGAGAAAAGTTGATATAGCCATGTCCGTCTGTCCGTATGTTTGAACGCGTCGATTTCCGAAGATACAAAAGCTAGAGAGTTCATTCTTTTTGTGTTAGGTCCGCACGAGTACGAGTTTGTTTCAGAAATTCGATAACTTGTATATTTGCAAAGTTATCGATAAACGAAATTATCGGGAACCAGTTATAAAATTCTAGCTAATTCATCTTTAGAGTTAGAGTCTTCTGCATATACAAGAGTTCTGGTCGAAATTTGAGGATTTGCTTTGATCTTTCGCATCATAAGACGGCTTGCCCGATCAGATGTCTTTTGTTTCCGGCCACCCACACCCTTTGCCTCAAGTCTACCGTTGTTTTCCGAGCGACTGAGAACGTTGTATATTGTTTTTCTCGACACGGAAAACATTTCCACTAATTCTGGAAGTGATTTGCCCAACTGCCGATTGTAGAAGATCAATTGGACAACATCGAAGCTTAATCTCTTTCCGGGCAATATTAATAAAATATTAAATTGCTTTTTTCATGTGTACTCAGCCAAATCTCGCACAAAGTGAAAAATAAACACACAAATAGAGATGTATAAAGAGATGCTAAAAGCATAGTTAACGGTAAAGCCCCGTTATTTCTTCGAATGAGAGCAAAACAGATGAAGAGAACAAAATGTGTAAAGAGTTTCTTGACAGTGTCAAATATGAGTAATCTAAGTTTTTGTTGTTTTTTAAGTTCCACCCTTATTGTTTTTGTTTCTGTTTTTTATAATTTGATTTAAAAATACCTATTAAACAGTTAACCATTAAAAAAAATTAGTTAAATTAAACAAAAACTCTTTATTTTTGTCCATAAAGTAAAAAAATTGAGATTTTTTCCACTGTGTAAAGTGTTTCTTGACACACTGTATATAGATACTAATTTAATACAATTTCGGTTTTTGTCAGATTTTGGATTCCGGTCCCCACCTCGCCCCACCACCCCCAAATGTGTAAAAAATGCATTTCAAATACTAGAGACATGCAGTTTGGTTTAGCATATAGATATGAATATCATAATCATAATCGAAGATATCAATACGATTGTCCATCTAGAAACAGAATTATTAATCATCAAAGTTTTCTCATCAAAACCTATGCGACGCAGCAACAAAGCAGCGAGACAGGAAGACGCTTGCAATGCTTACACACATACAGGCGTACAAGCGTAGATCAGTGTGTGTGTGTTCGTGTTTTTGCATGTATAGTTTCTTACGCGTGGAGAATCGAAACGAAGCATTCTTGGAATATGATTCGTTCGAAGAAGGGCTCAGGGGATTTCGTAGTCGTGCAGTCTCGACTACAGCTTTCTTACTTGTTTCTGTTTTGCTTTCTTACTTGTTTGCTTTTTCTTCACCTCGTCGATCTAATAAAGAATATACTTATGTATATGAATATTCTATATTTATGGGGTCCACTTTACCATGCCTCCTTTTGCTTGTTATGTTAATTTTCGTATAAGCATTAAGCCATGAATTTTAATTTTCAATGTTATAAAAACATTCGTTTATATTCTCAATATTTTGTGTAAGAGAACTTAAATCAATCATTTATTTCTATGTCGTACTACTCATAAATGTATATTCAACACACTAATTTTTACCTATTAAGTGTAGTATATGATATTGTTAACGTATTGACTTTGTGAAAGTTTAGAACATTATCAATTGGTATTTTTCGAGAGACCTAGAACACGTTCCTTTCTAATTAAGCACACATGAGTGTCCCCGATGTGTGCTCGTTCGAATGAGATATATGAACTACGATAGCAGTATGCTGATAATAAAGTTATATGTGATAAGAGCATGCTGGTTATGACGCAAGCTTAAATCTTGCGACAGTTTCAAATAAGATTATCTTTGTGGATGCAGCTCAAGTCAGTATTTTCTGGTAAAACCATGGAGTTAGTATGCTAAGAACTATTTATTGAAAGAACTCAATTGGTTGATGACCAAAATGCTTACGTAGGGGCTGACCTTATCTTAAAAAGAAGCCCTTATACAATAGTCAAGTGGCTATTGACTTCGTCATATATCACATCTTTTGATCAGCGTTAACAGCCTGGTAACTGCTATTTGTCTTCCCAATGTTATCTATCTATCTACATACATACTATAACTTATATATACAATATTATTTTTGCTTTTATAATCTTAGTCTGGCATCGGTCTATATATACGATATTTAACTTGGTAATAACAGGCTGGTTTATTAAATTTTGAACGATTGCAAAAGGCGACATAGTATTATACCCTTAACCCATTGAAAATGGGAATTCAGGGTAGAATGGTTTTGTTAAAAGTATGTAACAGGCAGAAGGATGCATGACAGACCCCATAAAGTATATATATTCTTGATCAGAGTGACGAGAAAAGTTTATATAGCCCTGTCCGTCTGTCCGTATACACATAAGTTCAAACGAACGATTTCAGAAGATATAAGAGCTAGAGAGTTAATTCTTTTTGTGTAGGTTCGTATATTGCACGCGCAGTACGAGTTTGTTTCCGAAATTCGATAACTTGTATATTTCCAGAGTTATCGATAAAATATTTATCAAAAATCAGGTTTCAAATTATATCTCGTTCATCTTTAGAGTTAGAGTCTCCAAGTCTTCTGCATATACATACATATAAAGATATTAATTTAATACAATTTCGGTTTTTGTCAGATTTTGGATTCCGGTCCCCAATTCACCCCCAAACACCCAAATGTGCAAAAAAGTGAGAGTCAATTAGGGACTGGAATCCAAAATCTGACAAAAAATGCAGAAGACTCAACACAAAAAAAAAGTCTCTATCTCTTATATCTTCGGAAATCGACGCGTTCACACATACGGAGAGACGAATATGGATATATCGACTCAGCTCGTCACCCTGCTCAAGAATATATGTATATACTTTATGGGGTCGGACATGCCTCCTTCTACCTGTTACGTACATTCAACAAAACCATTATACCCTGATTTCCCATGTTCAATGGTATAAAAAACGCCAAAAAGATTTCTAATAGTTCGTACAGTGTACAATAAATTTGTAATCAATTATTTTTTTTTTATTTTTTATTTGTAATATGTTGACAAATCGTGAGTCAAACTAAAGAAAATTAAAATTATATAAACATAAAGCCTAACCAGAAGTACAAAACATTTAAAATAACAATAGTGTCACCAACCCGATGGAGGTGTTTTATTTGCCAGACCGGCCAGCTATGCCCCAATTCACAGCCAAAAATGGTCAGTGATACTATTGAAACTAAGAAAAATAGAATGTGTTAATTGAAAACTTAAATTAGAGTTATAGGTTCTCTGGTATGATATTAACGTAACAATTTATAATAATTCTTAAAATAAAAAATTATTAGTGAGAAAAGAAAATTAATAAAAATACAAAATTAGAGATGAAGAAAGAAAATAAAGATAGGAATAGAAAATATAAAAGTCAGCAGCATCCAAACTCAACTCAGGGCATTTCGAGTAACTACTTTAAGATGAGCTGAAAGCAATGATTTTATTAGAGGAAGAGAGAGCTCTGAGGAAAATACGTGATAATATTTATTATAATTAACACATAAGACATGAAAAGCGTAATGTAATGAATAATCTGTGGTGCACTGTGGTAATTGTAAGGGGCGATAGTTCCTGGTAATTCGGGAAGGAACAGAAAAATGGAGCCGCATTAACAAGCTGGGCGAGTTAATGTTACCAATGATTAAGTTGTGTAGGAATGTAATACCTAAAATTGTCCTACGATTAACTAATGATGGCAGGTCAATAAGTAGAAGCCTACTATAATAGGAAGGTAAACGCAAATTGTTGTCCCAATTTAGATCCCTTAAAGCAAAAAGTAGAAACTGTTTCTGGACCGATTCAATGCGATCCTGATACAGTTTATATTGCGGAACAATATTCTAAGATAGGGCGCAGAAGTGAAATAAATAACTGCTTCGTAATAAAAGGATCTTTAAATTCCTTAGACCATCGTTTAATAAAGCCAAGCACACATTTAGCTTCATTTGTGATGGTGGAAATATGCAGATTGAAATTAAGTTTAGTGTCAAAGAGAACGCCAAGATCTTTGACGGTAAAAATGCGTTTTAAGGAAATATTATTAATATTATAGTCAACAATGTGTGGAGTAGTTCGACAGAAGGTCATAGTCATACACAGTATACAGAGTAATTTAAGTGCAATTGATTAACCTCACACCAACATTGAAATGCATTTAGGTCATCTTGAAGGTGTGTATGCTCAAGTAGACTATAATATGAGAGGCAAAGTTTTACATCGTCTGCATACATAAATATAGTTGAATGAGAAATACAACTTGGCAGGTCATTTATAAAAAGGGAAAAGAGTAAAGGTCCTAAATGACTACCCTGAGGAACACCCGACGTAACAAAGATTAGTTTAGAAATTGATGATCTCAGCAAAACTCTCTGAGTTCTATCCTTTAAGTAGGATGAAATCCACATTAAAAGTTTAGGGGAAAATCCTAAGCGATCCAACTTTAAAATTAACAGGTTATGATGAACTGAATCAAATGCTTTACTGAAGTCAGTATAAATAACATCAGTTTGCATTCTATTCGAAAAACTGTCGTTTACTAGGGAAATAAATTCTAATAGATTCGTAGCGGTAGATCGATTTTGAAAAAACCCATGTTGCGCTGGATGAATAATCGATTTACAAAAGTGTTGTAAGGATGAGGTTATTATTTTTTCAAATAACTTTGGAATTGTAGATAATTTCGCAATACCTCTATAATTGGAAATGTCAGATCTTCCGCCTTTTTTATGTAACGGAATAATAAAAGACTCTTTCCAACTTAAAGGGAAAACCGAGGTATCCAAAGACAAATTAAACAATTTTAATAGTGGTGACAGAAGAGCAGCACTACACTCTTTAATCACACAACTTGGAATATTATCAGCACCAGGAGAGAACGATGATTTCAGTGTCCTAATGGCTGCAACCAAGCAATCTGCTGAAATCTTAGGAATATTAACTGAATAAGATTCAGAAAAGGAATATGTATTTGAGTAATTAATTGAATCAACGGAAGAATAAGTTGATTGGAAAAATTTTGCAAAAAGATCAGAAGACTCTTGATCTTCACAAGATTTTTCCAAACCAAAGAAAAATGAGGTTGGCAAACCAGAAGATTTACGCTTAGAATTTACAAAAGTGTAAAATTGTTTCGGATCACGAGAAAACTGGCGTTTGACACGTACAAGATAATTCTCATAGCAGCGAGAATTTAAGATATTAAAGTTAGACTTGGCTATAGAATATTTAGCCCAATCAACAGCCGAACCAGACTTTTCAAAATTTTTTAAATATTTTGATTTAATATTTCTTAAATTAGAAAGCGTCTTAGAAAACCAGGGCGGCTTATTCAGAGCAGGCGAATTACTACTGAGGGGAACACATACATCAATAATAGAATCTAGAGTTGAGTAGAAAAGGGATGTTGCTAGATTAACATCAACCGACTCATATAAACTTGACCAGTCAGCTGAACTAATCAATTCGTTTAGCAAGACAGAATTGCATTTGCGAAAGCAACGCCTACGATTTGAAGGTGCTTCTGATACAGGTATTGGATTCCTAACAGATAAAGAAACCTCTAAAGTGGGATGATAAATATCCTCTGGTAAACAAAAAGGATTTGATCTCGATACATTAATGATGGAATCATCATTTGTGAACACAAGATCAAGCGAGCGATTCTGATGATTAGAAATAGAGTTCATCTGAAGCAAGGACAGGTTGAACAATTCATCAAAAAAAATAGTGATCTAGTGTCGGAATAAGGTAGTTTACATTACAAGGTAAAGACCATGAAGTATTGGGAATATTAAAATCACCCAACACAAGAAACAAGTCATTATCATTGGTATGTCCATAAATTTCTTTAATACAAGTTATGTGATGCTCATAAACTTGTAAATCAGAAGAAGGAGGAATATATGAACATGTAATAAATAATGAACACGATGGGAGAGTTAATTTAACACCAATAATCTCCACATCATGAAGGGAGGAAAATGTAAACAATTCCGAGAGGATACTAGATTTAACAGCGATTAAAACTCCACCATACCAAACTCTACCATAAATAGTGTAATTACTAGACAGAATTTCACTATTATGTATACTATGACTTAACCATGTTTCTGTTAAAGCAATGAGATCAAATGAAGAACTGAAACTATTAAGGAATATGCTTTTAAGCTTAGAGTTTATACCCCGAACATTTTGGTAGATTAGGGACAATTGAGAAAAGTCTAATTTATTTCTTAGTTTTTTGGTGCAGTTTTTGATGAAGATTGCACCGAAGGTATATTCAACGCTACAGGAGTTGATCTATTACGATTCTTCGGTTTGAATTCATGCACAACCATATGTGGAGGCCAAAATTTGGGATCACATATAGTTGTGAAATATTCCACCGGTACATTTAACTTAAACGAAGAAATTTTACGAGGAGTCGAGAAATTAAACTTCGATATGGAAACAGAAACATTCATAAAGGTCTTAGAGCAAATGTATGAAGATATTGCTTCACATGTTGTATCCGCCGAAAGCCTAGATAAAAACAAGTAAGAAGGCTCTAGTCGAGACGGCTCGACTACGAAATCCCCTGAACCCTGCAAAAAAGTGATACTCTTCTTCTTTACGCACTTATGAGCGCGCGCTCTGCTAACTGCGCAGTTGCTGCGGCTTGGGGGTGAGTTGGGCTGAACTTTGGACGCTTATAACTCCATTTCTAAATGGACGATCTTCATGAAATGTTCAGAGTAGATCAAGAGTATCTAAATCTACCTATGTGCCAAATTGCAAATCTCTAGTATTTGAAATGTGTTTTTTCCAAATTATGGGCGAAGGGGGCGTGGCATCCAAAATCTGAAAACTACAAAATCTGCGTATCCATAATATCTATCTAAATATATAAAGTTGAAGTCTCTAGCTAAAACGGTGTAGAAGTTATACCCAAAAAACCTAAAAAATGTAAACGAATTTTTTATCGATAATTTGGAAATGGGATGAGTTATCGAAAAAAACAAAATAAACTCGTATTGCGTAGGTAACATACGAGTATTCATGTGAAATTTCAGCTCTCTAGCTTTTGTAGTTTCCGAAATCTCGACGTTCATACGGACGGACGGACGGACAGACGGACAGGGCTAGATCAACTTATTTTTTTATGCTGATCAAGAATATATATACTTTATGGGGTCTGCGACGTCTCCTTCTGCCTGTTACATACATTTTCACAAAACCATTATACCCTGAATTCCCATTTTCAATGGGTTCAGGGTATAAAAACTTGCTTTCGAGGAGCTACAACGCATAAAGTGGGAACAGTAATATTCGAATTGGTTACCGTATTACCATTCTCTGTATGAACAACACTTGGAAGAGGATCCAAGTTTTGAACAGGGACAAGAGATTCAGAAACTCCATCAACTGTTAAGGCAGTAGCCTCCGGACCAGGGTAGGGAACACAAATCGAGCGAGGGGATGAAGACAGAACAGAAACACAAGGTGAGGGAGGAGCAAGCGAGTTAGGAGACGATGTTAGTACAGGAGGAGGTACTAACAAAGAGGGATACTCAGCTTCAGATTGAGGGTCATCAAATTTAAAATTGACTAATAAATCTTCAGCAGCTACCAGGTCACTGGATAGCTGCTTAGAAATTTGATTCAATTTAAAAAATTGAACCCTCACAGCATTATACATCTTGGAAAAATTAATTTGTTTTTCCAAGCATGTCGGACAAGACCAACGTAAGCCACCAATACCAATTTTAGCAGTGGACATAATCTTATCGTAGTCTCGCCCAGTAAGTCCAGCACATTTAGTGTGCATAAGATTTTCACAAAGCCAACAATTAATAAATTGGGCCTGTGCCGAATCAGCTGCTTGTCTAACAGTGCAAGCTTTTTTGCAGCAGCTCATATTCGCAATTGGGATTCAAAAGAAATCAGTTGTAAAAAAAAACAACAAATAGTGGTAATGTTGCGAGAGCTAGTCACAACAAAAAACAATAGCTAAAGCGCAAAAGCAAAAACAAAAATAAGCCGTACGAAAGAGCAACAGTTTAAATTTGAGAGCAAAACTTACCCAAGTAAGCGAGAGCACTAATGCATACACTTACACAGTCAATTGTAAAAATAAGAAGAGATGGGCAGCGCGAAAAACAACAAGAGACGCTAAAGCAAAAATGAAATTGCTTCACTGCACCAAACTGCAATTCAGTAACAAAAACGAAACACAGTGAACCACGGATCAAACTATACAAAGAACAGAAACAAAGAACTTTGCAATATAAAAACAGACCGCAACTCTGTGAAATTTAAATAAAATAAGTAATCAAATACAAAAATAAAAAAAGTGATCACGGAGCGCAAAAAAACACGTCTAACTCATTCAAACTGAGAACTCTCTCATGAAAAGAAGAAAATATATTTATAAATGTAGTTATATGATAATAAGTTATTTATTTAATTTTCTTTTTTCTTTCAGAGATCGGAAACGGCGAGAGCCTGGTAGTCAAAGCGCTTTTCGCATTATTGGATTGCGTTTGGAAGACGATAGCTCTGAATCCAATGATGGCGTTCCGAGCGTATTGAGTAATAAGGAACAGACAATTCGTGTTTTCGGTGTTGAATTACAAAAGAATACAGTTATCGCATTTACAAGTGAGGAGAATGATTATAAGGGAGCCTGTTTGAAGCCTATAACTGAAATCTTTAAGCCCGACCATGTTTCCGATAGCGGACTAACTGCAACATATACGGTAAAATTTCCGTACTCTAAGAGTGTATTGTATATTTGTGCAAAAACTGACGACGATGGAGTAACTGTGAGTTTTGCAGCATTGGTTAGAATCATGCATAATTAATGACCTTATTTAATAGCATCACAGCGCAGCTGAAACCACACCCCTTGTACATCAGGGTAATGACAAATGGATGAGAATCGAAACACATGAACCACTTCTGCCTCTTTGGGTCGCTATTGTGGTTATCGTAACATGTTTATGCTTCTCAGCCTTGTTCTCCGGCCTTAATTTGGGTCTTATGGCTTTGGACCGTACTGAATTAAAAGTATGTACTTGAAGAGAAAACAACTAATCTCTTAAATGAAAAAAAAAAAAAAAATTATCCTAGATATTACGAAATACCGGCACGGAAAAAGAAAGAAAGTATGCCGCAAAAATTGCACCTGTCAGAGATCAAGGTAATTATCTGTTGTGCAGTATTCTCTTGGGTAATGTGTTGGTTAACTCCACCTTTACCATTCTACTGGATGGTTTGACTTCTGGACTTTTTGCTGTCATATTTTCCACCCTGGCTATTGTACTTTTCGGTGAAATAACACCTCAGGTACGCATTCAGCAAAACTATAAGATAGGATCAGTAAAAGTAGCACGCTGAATCAAATTAATCCATTTCATATTTTTCTTATCATTCAATAAAATTTATGTATGTATGTGCGATTTAGCAACTTAACAACGGCTTTATCTTTTATACACTATAAAGAATATTTAAAGAAGGTTTGAGTGCCAATATATATATTTGCTTGTCTGTCCGTATCAAACAAAATATGTTAAATACACAGTTCGATACACAGAATTACTTTTAAAAATATCATCAAAACTCTTAATTATGTTCCTGTAATGTATAAGCAAATTACGACCATTTTTATTTTTGGATACACACCCCCAAATTTTTCGTTATGGATACCGTCCTCTGTTTTCTTAATATTAAAACATTTTAAGCAGCAGGGTCTTGACTTTACACACAGCTGGATACTTTGACATTGATTACTAAATGTCATATGACTTTTCCTACCGAATTTTGAATGTGGGTCAATGTAATGTAATAGGACGGAGCAATGGACGGAGAGCTGTTATTATATATGTACATATTTAAACAAATTTATATTATTACTCAATTGCATTAAATAGATATGCTTTATACACATCAGTTTTATTATTAAACAAGACAAGAGGGTCTTTAACAACCTTTAAGTGATTTGCTTATGCTATTTGATTAATGTATTATACATATTAATACATACGAGCATGACGCTAATACAATCCTATTTATACGAAACTACTTTGTATGATATCTGGTGAATACATTTATTACTATTTAAGAGAACTTAACTATGGGGATATATGTATATTAGATACCTACAAATTATATTTAACATGGATTAATTTGAAAAACCATAATAGCGTAACTCTTACATTGGTCTATCGTTCTCATCTTTAAAAATAAAACAAATTTTCTCCAAATTTATTCTTCATGTTAAAATAAAAAAATTAATACTATTATAGGCTGTTTGTTCAAGACACGGTTTAGCTATTGGTGCCAAAACTATATTGATTACCAAAACGGTAATGGCCATAACAGCTCCGCTATCGTACCCAATATCTCGTATCCTAGATGCATTATTGGGTGAAGAGATTGGTAATGTATTTAATCGTGAACGTCTAAAGGAACTTGTCCGTGTAAGTACATAAAAAATTTTGACAATTTTGATTTTTCATTACATTGAAGAAATGGTTATGCGCAGGTTACAAACGATGTTAATGATTTGGACAAAAATGAAGTGAATATTATTTCCGGTGCATTGGAGTTGCGTAAGAAAACTGTCGCCGATATTATGACTCACATTAATGACGCCTACATGCTCTCATTGGATGCCGTGCTGGACTTTGAGACTGTATCTGATATTATGAACTCTGGTTATTCGCGTATTCCAGTTTACGATGGAGATAGGAAGAACATTGTGACTTTGCTCTATATTAAAGATTTGGCATTCGTAGATACTGATGATAACACGCCGCTGAAGACACTCTGCGAATTTTACCAAAATCCAGTTCATTTTGTTTTTGAGGATTACACTTTAGATATTATGTTTAATCAATTCAAAGAAGGCACAATCGGCCACATCGCATTCGTTCATCGTGTTAACAATGAAGGCGACGGTGATCCGTTTTATGAAACCGTTGGCCTTGTAACATTGGAAGATGTTATTGAAGAACTCATTCAAGCTGAAATTGTCGATGAAACCGATGTGTTTGTTGATAATCGTACAAAAACTCGTCGAAGTCGTTATAAAAAAGCTGACTTTTCCGCGTTTGCCGAACGTCGCGAGGCGCAAACTGTTCGCATTTCTCCTCAATTGACGTTGGCAACATTCCAATACTTAAGTACAGGTAATAAAACACCCTCATGAATTTTGCATATTATATAACTATTCCTACATCTTTCGTATCAACAGCTGTGGATGCGTTTAAAAAGGATGTAATATCAGAACCGATCTTGCGGCGATTACTTAATCAAGACGTTTTCCACAACATAAAATCAAAGGGAAAACCAAAAGATGATCCCAGCCTGTTCATATTTACACAGGGGAAAGCAGTTGACTTTTTTGTACTTATTTTAGAGGGTCGTGTAGAAGTAACGATTGGCAGAGAGGGTCTGCTTTTTGACAGTGGGCCATTTACTTATTTTGGTACACAAGCATTGGTTCAGAATGTTGTTGTTGGTAAGTGTATAAAGTTTGAAAATTAAATAAAAAACAAATCAATTAAAACTGAGTATTTCGTTATAGACTCTCCGACTCAGATGGGATCGATGCAGTCGTTAAATATGGATTCGAAAATTCGACAAACTTTCGTTCCAGATTACTCTGTTCGCGCTGCTACAGATGTGATATATATTGCAATTAAACGTAGCTTGTACCTAACTGCGAAAAAAGCAACTTTGTTAGAAAAGAGCCGTAAGTCGGGCACTTTTTCAAGTGAGACAATTGATGACGAAGTTGAACGGTTGCTTCATTCCATAACTGAAGATGAAAAGCCGCGATTCCTGTCAGCGAGAGGCTCATCTAAGCCTACCCGAAGTGTAACATCGTCACCAACTAACAATACTATATCTCATGAGGATCGAAGTAATAGTGCTAGTGGTCAAATCCAAGCAGGTCATAAAATTGGGCCTGAGCGAACTGAAGATGGTTCATTTAGTAGCTTGGTTACTTCGGATGTTGCAGGGGATCTACAGAATGGAGAAAACGATGACAGAGATGGAACAACAGCATTAGCACCGCTCTTGCCAAAACCTGAGGATAACAACGAATCCAGACAAAACAAGCCACAATAACGACCGTCTTCAGACTATCCTTTAGTTGGAATCTAGTTGCGCAGATTAAATTGTCCATATTTTCCATTCAATCACATTTGCTCTAACGTATTACCGATATACGATTGTATTTCCTTAAATATTTGTCCTTAATTGTTGTTTAACTTACATTTCAACTTGCAATTTAAATAGAATATTGTTTCAATAATTTTTAAAAACTTATTTGGATATTTTTCTGAGAATAGCAAATTAATGTAACAACTAATATAGTTTTTTGTTTCTTGGTTTTTTGCTTTTGTTTTAATAACTTTATAAACAGATTTCAGAATTATCAAGTGCTAAAAATTAATCACAAGTACACATAAAAAATACCTCATAAATTACGTACTTAAGAAGAGAAATGAAGCACCACTGCTTGTAATCCACCCTATGTTTCTACTTCCAATTAAATGACATTATTAAAAATATGTTTGTGACCGCAACATTAATGGGAACTTGTAAAATTTCTTTATTGTTGAGTGTAGATCCTTCCTTAACCGGCTTGTTTTCATATTACATGTTATTTAATATCAATGTGCACAAGTTTTTGTTTTGCTGTTGTTTAATGTTTGCGTTATTTAATAATATCCGTATTTCTACATTAAATATCCTGCGTCATGTAGAGTAACTATATATTTTTTGGGAAATTACAAATTTCTCATTTGTTGTTCATATTTATGATTAAATATTAATTATCAGTTTATCATGTCTATAAATGAAATGCATATACATACCTATGTTAACTTTGAATAAATGCATACATATACAAATGCAATACGTACGTATTTCTATGTACAGCAGAGAAAATTTGTTTTTACATGTCCATCGCATTTGTTAGTGAAGCCAGATAAATGTCGGCAATAGGTTATATATTTTGATTGATTCTTGCAAAGAACCTTCATTAAAATGTGCTTGCAATAAATTATACATTTTATAGAATTCATATATTTACTATTAAAATAAAAACATTAATGTCAATAGAGATACTTTGTTACTTCCTTATATTTACAATATATATTCGTATATAAAGCTGAAGTACTTGCAAGTCTTTATATTTCTTGGGAACTTGGGTTAAACTAAATTAATAATATTGAACAAAACAATAATAATTAAAATTGATTAGTATACATAAATTCATTTTAGAGTTCATTCGACTTAAATAATCTATAATTAGAAAATATATCTTAAAAAGCTTCATTAAGGACTGTTTTTTCTCTCAACGCGATAGTTAAGTTCATTATAATATTAAACATCTTAATTAAACTTGGATTGAAATAACAGAAAAGTAGAATAAAACAAATCAAAACATATAATACTTTTTAAAAGTTCTCAATCAAAAACTTGTTTTGGATTGGGAACAAGTATTATATCGTAAATTTATACGAGCAGAGAAAATTTAGCCGTAGTCGTCAATCGTGGCTTCCGCCCGTATGAGGCGTCAATCTCAAAACGTATGTTTTTTGAGGTTGCATAGATAAGATTCTTGAAGAAAATCTATAAATATTCCAGTTTCAATGCAACCTTATCTTATTGTCTTCGAAAATGATCTAGTCGAGACTTCTCGAATACTAGTTTTCAATTTTCTGAAACGAGCTCGTAATGCGCGTGAAATACATGGAGGTAACGAAAAAATTCAAATCTCTAGCTCACATAGTTTCTGAGATCGACACGTTCACACATATGCACATTCGGATGGAAAGATAGACCTGAATTTGTCAATTCATATGAATTTCCAGATCCACTTAAATCGTTTATAACCCGTTCAAAAATGGTTTGTTTGACAAATAGAATACACCATGTACTCATTATTGCCAAAATGACTGCTGCAAGCCGTAAAGGCTCATTTGACAGTCACTCTACAATTTAAACTATACAAAATAGACAAACTACTGAATAGCGCAGATAGCAAGAGAACAAACTGCAAATGTTGGGCCCTGCAGTAGTATTTACTACAGGCAGCAAAAGTTTCGCACACAGTCATATAAATGCTCATACAGGAAGCAACACACAGTAATTGTGTCTGTGCATGCTCGTTGCGAAAAAGTAATGCTTATGTACATCACGCTTTCATACCCTTCCCAAAAATAATCACGAAAACACTAAAATTTTGCATGAGCATGGCAAAGCCGTTTAAGAGTTCGGCATACTCTTACTCAGAAGGGAAGATGGGATCGTTGCGAATCGCAACTCGCGGACAAATTTCAATTTTTGTGCGCTGCTGGCTTGTGCCCAGTGCTGCCAACATTTCGTTGCATGAAAACGCTAAATCAGCCTTTGAAAAACGCTAGAAATAGCTAGAAATGTTTCTTCATAGCTAAAAAAAACGTTAGAATATAATTTTCCGGTTATTTCAATATTTTATAAGATTTCATCAATTTAGATCATCTTCATCCTTTTTGTTTATGGAGGTTACATTGGTCCCTATCTTTCTCAAACATGCTACTGGTAATTTGTAATCGTGGCAGCATTTTTCTTGGAGGCGTAGTCAGTATCTACAAATATGATATTTAATGTAATTGATAGTTTTGTAAAATATTACACAGCAATCCAAAATGGTCCACAGCTTTGATTGAACAATGTGATGCAATATACAAACATAGTCCTGCTTCTTGATCGCAAGTTTTCGATGAGATTAAAGAAACAAATGGTAGTTTGTTAGGCTGTGCAAAAGCCGCTGAAGTTGACTTGTGTTTAGCATTCTTGGCATGTGCGTGCAAGTCTGAAAACTTGGCATTAATGCTAGATATGCAGTATATGCAATAACATTTGCCCTCATCAGCTGTATCTAAAGTCAACCAATTTTTAAATTCAGGATCCATATAATACGCGGTTTTTGCTTATACATTTTTGGCATTATTAACTTCCGCTCGAGCTTTAAAATTTGTAAAATACCCTCTTGGTGATGGCATAAAACACGATTCGGTAGACTTCACAGACATCGATAAGATTGAATGCTCGTTTGGCTTATTGATGTTTTTTGCCATTCAAATGAAAAAATACTATTCGTATGAAAATGTGGCATCATAGAGCATAAAAATACACCAAGCTACCAGATGTTTCAAAAATATGAAGTAAAGCTAATGTTTCTTAAAAAATAGCTATAATTCCCGCTAGCCGCTATTTCATAATTTATCCCGCATTTCCTTGTTGCAACCCACTAGATCTAGTGGGAAAATAGCTAAATTGGCAACAGTGCTTGTGCCTGCAATGTAGGCCCTGCATACATATGTATATATATGAGAGGCATAGAGAGAGTGAGTGAGAGAGTGAATAAAGAAAGAATAGCACGAACTGAATATCAACTACGATATTTTCGCTGCCCGAGTAGCAAATTACAGAGCCGCGCAAATACGAAGATTATTAGGACGCGAAATCAAAATCTGGTTCGTGGCTAAAAATAGTTAAAAATGTTGTGAAAATTGCCAAAAAAATTGGTAAACCATTAAAATTTTGTATTTTCAAGCAAAAAACAAATAAAAATTAGAAACAACTTATTAAAAATTGAAACTAAAAAACTAAAAAGTGAAACTAAATAATAACTAAGTAATACTTAAAATATTTTCCAGCTTCTCAGCTTCACATTCAGTAGCGTACTTCTCACTACCAGTAATTTGAATCAAGTACTCATATGCCAGATCATAGTTATGGCAACATTTTTCATGTCGTTCTAGTTACGGCAATCGCCGTGTGCTGAGCAATATCACTAACCATACAACACATAGACTGGACAACTGGTACAAATTAATGTTCACACTTATTTTTTGGCTTTAGAACCCCTTTAGCTTCGTATTTGCTCGGGTTTTTACTTTTAGGGTCGGGAGAGAAAAATTGCTGATGGCAAAATCATTCCGCTTCGAGCGCTCGACGGTGATGGTCGATTTTCCAAAAAGGCCTGACATGTGCCGCTCTTTCCCTTACTCTCTTTCTCTTTCTGCCCCATGCTTTTTACTCTCTGCTCTCTTCTCACAAAAATATATGTATGCTGCTGGCACAAACAGCAAGCAGCTCACAAAAATTGAAATTTCTTCTCGACTCGCGACTCGCGATCCCATTGGTTCCCTTCTGAGCGAAGAGTATACCGAGTTCTCAAACTGCTTTGCCATGCTCATGCAAAATGTTTGCGTTTTTATGATTATTTGTGGAAAGGGTATGAAAGTGTTGATGTGCATAACGAATATTATTTCCCGATGACCATACACACACACATTTACACTTCCTCGCTATATGTGTAAGCATTTATGTGCTTGTGTGCAATATTCTTGCTGCCGCCTGTAGAGCACTTTTAGAACCCCCAGCAGCAGTTGATGTTCGTTCGGTTGGGTAGCTGCTTTGAGCTAGCATACGCACACACATTCACATACACATTTACACTTCCTTGCTATATGTGTAAGCATTTATGTGCCTGTGTGCGATACACTTGCTGCATGTAGCAATTTTGTAGCAATTTTTCACAGCGATTGTTGTGTGGTAGCTGTTGTGAGTCTACACACACACATACATATGTGTAAGTTTGTGATGTGATAATCACAATCACTTGTATAGGCATTTGAATGAATCCTCTGCCTGGGGCATTTGCATGTTTCGTGCATGGGTCTCGAATATTGGGCGTGTGCCGCCTACCTCAACTTTGAAATTAATAAAACATAATACATGTATGTATATTTTTGTTCTTTAGTGGAAAATATGTCTACATAACGAATGCATATTTTTGCATAAAAGGGTCAATTTTACCTATATATCTAGACATTTCTTTAAAAGGGTTATATGTGACCTGAATTTGCGCAAGCATTTGAACAACTTGTCCCATTTTTGCATATAGTCGTTGCATATAGGTCAAATCAGATACTAAATATTAAAAAACAAATGATAACAGATCAACAGGTAATAAAAAATAATTGACCTCTCCTGCAATTCGAACCCAAAATCGTTCACTTAATTCAAAGTTGAGGTAGGCGGCACACGCCCAATATTCGAGACCCATGCACGAAACATGCAAATGCCCCAGGCAGAGGATTCATTCAAATGCCTATACAAGTGATTGTGATTATCACATCACAAACTTACACATATGTATGTGTGTGTGTAGACTCACAACAGCTACCACACAACAATCGCTGGGAAAAATTGCTACAAAATTGCTACATGCAGCAAGTGTATCGCACACAGGCACATAAATGCTTACACATATAGCAAGGAAGTGTAAATGTGTATGTGAATGTGTGTGCGTATGCTAGCTCAAAGCAGCTACCCAACCGAACGAACATCAACTGCTGCTGGGGGTTTTAAAAGTGCTCTACAGGCGGCAGCAAGAATATTGCACACAAGCACATAAATGCTTACACATATAGCGAGGAAGTGTAAATGTGTGTGTGTATGGTCATCGGGAAATAATATTCGTTATGCACATCAACACTTTCATACCCTTTCCACAAATAATCATAAAAACGCAAACATTTTGCATGAGCATGGCAAAGCAGTTTGAGAACTCGGTATACTCTTCGCTCAGAAGGGAACCAATGGGATCGCGAGTCGCGAGTCGAGAAGAAATTTCAATTTTTGTGAGCTGCTTGCTGTTTGTGCCAGCAGCATACATATATTTTTGTGAGAAGAGAGCAGAGAGTAAAAAGCATGGGGCAGAAAGAGAAAGAGAGCAAGGGAAAGAGCGGCACATGTCAGGCATTTTTTAAAATCGACCATCACCGTCGAGCGCTCGAAGCGGAATGATTTTGCCATCAGCAATTTTTCTCTCCCGACCCTAAAAGTAAAAACCCGAGCAAATACGAAGCTAAAGGGGTTCTAAAGCCAAAAAATAAGTGTGAACATTAATTTGTACCAGTTGTCCAGTCTATGTGTTGTATGGTTAGTGGCAATATGCAAGGATAATGCTGCTTCCTGCGCCTCGGTTTTGGTTGATTTTCTAGCAAAAGGCAACTTATTCTTTTGGGTACATGCGCCCATCACAGTCACATGTTTTTTTGACGCACCGCGGTGGCGGATGTCAAAAAGCTTAGCGTTAATAGTTGATTTGCAATAAGCACAATAAGCTCGTGTTTGATCACGATTGAGTAACACTTTACAGAGTCTTTAAACACTGGTGTTTGATCAGTGCAATCCTTACGAATCCATTTCTTGAACTCGTTATCTTGCAGCCAGGCATCATGAAAACTTTGCTTATAAACTTTCGGCATCTTGTTCTTGTTCACCAATCACATTTAAAGACTTATCAAACACCATAAACTAGTTCATATAATCGAACGACTGGGTTAAATACAAGTTCGTAAAAAAGGCATACAAAATGCAACACTGAAGAAAAATATAAGAATTGCTAGTTTTATAATAAAGTTGCTGAAATTGCTAAAAAATAATTTAAAGTTGCTAGATTTGTGGCTAATAGCATTTACAAAATAAAAGTTGCAAATTTTTTTTAAAGTGGCTAGATCTAGCCACTAAATTGCCAAACTGGCAGCACTGGTTCTAGTTGTCCAGTCTATGTGTTGTATGGTTAGTGTAGCTACATATGTATGTATGTATGTATAATGATTGATGCGAAAAAAATAGAGTTTGCAAATAGTTTTGCAAATGATAACCTTGCAAAAATAAAGTTAAAGTCATTCAAAATGAAAGAAAAGGCGGTCAATGAACCGTTAATCTTATAATTAAACGCTCTGTTCATTTATATAATGTTTTAATATATATTTATATTATAGATAATAGTAAAATTTCCTCATTCTCAAACTAATTTTAACGGACACCATTTTCTGAATTAATGACGTCACACTGTTAACTTAACAGCTTGACTGAGAATTTAACAAGAATATCTTACATTACAGTTCAGATTATTTTTAGTTTATTTGGGTTCTACCATTTTGTGTGTAATTCAGGGCTGCTAAAATGTTTGCAGTAGTTATTGAATAAATTCATTCTGGTTTGCTTAGTTTATCAAAAATAAAATGTATAGGGGGAGTAAGTCGCAAGGGCGTTCGGGAAAAAACAACTCTCGTCCACCAGGACTTAAAGGAAAGGACATTGGAATGTACTACAAAAATCTTGCTCGACAACGTAAAAGCTCAGATGCCAAAAATGAGCCTAAAATTAATTTGAGTTGCGATGTTACCGTTCCGCCTGGTGTTATCATACGTGTCAATGAATACATGGATCAATTTAAGGCAGCACGAGAAGCCGGACACAAGCATTTGGATGAGGCGTTCCAGAAGCAGTTTCGCCATATGTTAAGTATAAATTTCGATGCGTTCATACAAGAGACCAAAAGACAGAATCACGATTTGAATTTTCAAAACCGAAGCGTAGATGCCCACCTTCTGAAGGAAAAAAAGGAACGCCTTCAAAATGCAGACTTTCGAGCGCGTTACGAAGATCGTATGAAATTGCCCACAATGGGGCACGCCACAGAAATTATCGACGCTGTGAACAAGAATCAAGTTCTATTAATTGTGGGTAGCACCGGCTGTGGAAAAACAACGCAGGTGCCGCAGCTTCTGTTAGACGATTGCATTGCAAACGGTATAGGAACCACCTGCCGCATAGTGTGTACGCAACCTCGTCGAATCTCAGCCATTACAGTGGCGGAGCGCGTGAGCTTTGAGCGTGTCGAACCAATTGGGCATTCTGTGGGTTATCAGATCCGTCTGGAAAGTCGAAAGCCTCGCGAACGTGCCTCCATTACGTACTGCACCACAGGAGTTCTCTTGCAGCAACTACAATCGGATCCGTTGTTGCATAACGTGAGTGTTCTTCTGCTGGACGAGATACACGAGCGGAGTGTTGAGACAGATTTGTTAATGGCATTGCTAAAAATTATACTGCCACACCGGCCCACGTTGAAAGTTATACTAATGAGTGCTACGGTGCGGGAAGAAGACTTCTGTAACTACTTCAATAGATGTCCAATGTTTCTTATAGAAGGTGTTATGCACCCGGTCGAAGTTTTCTATCTGGAGGATGTACTCGCTATGACAGGTTATCAGTTTAACTGCCGGATCGATAAACGGTCCCGTCCACGGCAGGATCAGTCAGACTATAGAAACATGATCGAGCCATATATACGGCAGCTGCGCGACAAGTATGATACCAAAGTTCTTGAGCAGCTTCGAGTACCCTGTTCCGAGGGTTGCGAGGACATTGATTTTATAGCGAGTCTTATATATTATATATGTAACAAAAAATCAGATGGAGCTATATTGGTCTTTGTCCCAGGATTCAATAAGATATCACAATTACATAGTACACTAAAAAACCCCCGATCACCCTTGGGACAACGCTGGCGCAACCATTTACTTATCTTTCCACTGCATTCAATGCTGCCCTCGGTGGAGCAGCAGTCTGTGTTTAGGCCAGCCCCCAAAGGGAAACGAAAAGTAATCATATCCACAATTATTGCTGAGACTTCAGTAACCATTGACGATGTTGTCTATGTCATCAATACTGGCCGAACCAAAGTAACAGACTATGACATCGAAACAAACATACAATCTCTAGAGGAGAGCTGGGTGACGCATGCAAACACACAACAGCGCAAGGGACGCGCTGGTCGTGTGCAGCCAGGCATCTGTTACAACTTGTTTAGTCGGGCACGAGAGGCTCTGATGTCGGAAGTGCCAACTCCAGAGATATTGCGCTGCAAACTGGAATCGATCATACTAAGCCTCAAAATGCTACACATCGATGATCCTTACGCATTGTTTCAAACAATGATCGATCCACCTGCCCAGCGGACGGTGAGCACAGCTATTAACCTACTTAAGCGGTAAGTATTATTGATATTATAATAGCATCTAGCATAAACGCGTATCGGCGGTTCTAACCAGGATAGAAGCAATTGACATTGATGGCAAGCTGACGCCGCTGGGGATGCACCTGGCCAAGCTTCCAATTGATCCGCAAGTGGGTAAAATGATTCTGATATCAGCGCTTTTCCGTTGTGTGGATCCCATTACATCCGTCGCAGCTGCCCTCTCCTACAAGAATCCGTTCTATACGCCCTTGGGCCAGGAGCATCGGGTCGACCAGGCAAAGCGTAGGATGGCCCAAGGGATGCATAGTGATCATCTAATGATACATAATACAATTTGCAACTACCGCGAAAGTGTAGAGGACCATAAAGATCGCGACTTTTGCTATAACAATTTTCTCAGTTACATGACACTTCAGCAGCTAGAACGTATGAAGTCTCAATTTTCCGAGCTCCTCAGTAACTATAAGTGAGTACTATTATACCTGATATATATAAGACACATACATTTAAAATTCCCAATTGTTTAACTCTAGGTTTCTAGCTTCAACGAACTGTTTGGACCCATCATCTAATATTAATTCCGAGAAAGTTCCCCTGCTTCGTGCTGTCATTGGTGGCGGCCTCTATCCAAATATGGCACATTTACGGTAAACTCTATTCCACATTGAAAAGTTGCTTTAATAATAATTATATATTATATTATATATATATATATTATATACTGCAACCATCTAAATAGTAAATCGCGACAAATAAAAAATCGTGTTCGCGCTATTCACAATATGACCACTGACGATGGACGTCGTGTCAATTTCCACCCCTCATCGGTTAACAGCGGTGAGTCAGGATTTGACTCAAGCTACTTTGTGTACTACCAGCGGCAGAAGTCAACAGATCTCTATCTACTCGATGCTACAATGGTGTTCCCGATGGCACTTATTATTTTTGGCGATGGTGTCGACACTGGTGTTATAGACAATAGGCATTATCTGTCTGTAGCGCAGACTTATTAGTAAGCTTTCAGTGAAACGTACATGTTATTTATTATTTTCATACGATCTTTGTTTCCTTTATCTAGTTTTAAATGCAATCCAGAAACGGTTTCTGTAGTGCTGAATTTGCGTTCAAGTTTGCAACTATTGTTACTCGAAAAAGCTTTGCATCCAGTCCCGATCGAGGAGAACAGCGCTGCTAATAAACTGATTAAGTAGGTGTTACTTGAAAAGATAGTGATCGTGATAAAATACTTATATACTTATACTTCATCAGCACAGAATAGATCAGATCAGATTTGAACTATTTTTATATTGCTGATTATAAATGTGTAATTTTTATATTCATATCATTTCTTTATAGAGCTATTGAGCTTTTGCTTTCAATTGATGAGAAAATGGGTGACGACTACGAAATCATGTCGGATGAGATAGACAACATTTAAATGAACTATTGGCGAACATATGATTAAATTAATGTGAAATATTGTATTTATTCAAAGTTAGTCAATTCACTTATGATACAAAAATATATTTGTTTCTATATAAAAAATTAAATATTTCAGACGTCACTATCGCTTAAGATTAATTATCTTCAAGTAGGTGAAATGCGTTTCGAGAACGTTGTACCTGATCATCGCATTCATCATCATCTGCGTTGGTTTCGTCGTTAGAACTGTCTTCGTCATAACTGTCACCGCCTGTTATAAAAGCATGGGTAAAATTATTATTATTGAGTATATTGTGCTTAACTCACTGTCCGAGCAGATGGAAGAGTTATCTTCATTAGTCTCCGTGTCTGGGTGATAATTATATTTGTTAATCTCGACTAAATCGGGGCTTTGATTCCAGCTTTCGCGGTTGTCATCAAAGCCAGGTGGATAAAGCTGAAATATTAACTGCTGCTGTCCAGATAGACACATGCGTAAAATGTGATTAGCGGCACGATAACGATCAGGGCGAGCTGCCTTGGCGGTTAGAAATCCACGTTTATACGCCCAGGCGTCAGCGATTGCAATAGCGGACCACTCGTCATACTCTTCTGGCAAATGCAAGTGAAGAAGCTGCGGCAGACTTACGTGCTCAGCTAACAACTTGAGCGACCGATAAGGCACTTGTAACTGGGAGATGGGAAAACTGCCAAGTAGCACTTGTAAGCTTTTTGGCGTGCTAGACGGAAAGACAAGACCCGGACAGTCGCACACTCGTACGTTCGGTACCAAGAATATGGTTTGGAAATGTTTGGTATGACCTGGAGTCCGACTAACGCTGACAACCTTACGCCCTTTCAAGGCATTGATAAGTGATGATTTGCCCACATTTGGAAAGCCGATGCATCCTATGGTCAAAACGCCGTCGTTATATTTCACATGCTGATGCGGCGTGGTCTCGATGACATTACTAACTTTCAACTCTCCTTGAGCTTGGTTAAGTGTAGATGCTTCGTCAACGTCTAACTCAACACTGTTCATATCATCACGAATCTTTTGCAACCATGCTGAGAGATCCACATCGCTTTTAACCATTTTGTGACACTCGCGATAAATATTATGTACTCCATCCATACTTTGACGATGAGCACGCTGGTATCGACTACGGGTAGCGCCTTTTTGGCGCATTGAGTACGAGGCGAACAGCACAACTGGAAGCTCTGGGTAGCGCTCATTGAAATAGTGTTTCCATGCAACGACAGCCTCTGCAGCGACTAGATCCACTTTATTAAAGATGACTATTGCTTGTTTCTTTATTGTGTGAATAATATAGTCATAAAGAGATGGTGGAAACATCAGTGACGCGTAGCGAACGTCCACAATGATTAGCAAAATATCAGAGAACTCAAGCACCCGCCAAAGCTGTCGCCATGTTTCCAAGTTCAGCTCGAAAAGGGAATGTTCTTTGAGATTGTTGCGCTCTCTTTTTTTAAGCAATTCGTCAACATATTCCTGCAAGATTATCGAGATCGTGTAACCCTTTTTTTTATATAACTTTCCAATTAACATACCTTGAAATACCTATTTTCATTGCGGTCCAATTGTTCTTTAGTTTGATCAAATGTCCAAGGTGGACGCACTGGAAAATCATAAGACTCAAAATAACGTGCATCGATCTCTTTTTGATTGGGTGTTAGGACATCAAGTGGGCGGAAGCCCTCCTGTTTCATTAGCTCTATTTCCTTCTTACTTTCTTGTATGAATTGCAGATTGTAACGGTTTACGTTCTTATTTCGACCACCGCGTGTTAAAGGCTGCTCCATGAGCTTCCGTTCAACAGTTTTATCCGGTGCATCACTGTCTTCGTTTGATTCTTGAGTGCTGGGCAAGTACTTGGAGTGACCTATTGAATTGTTATTTTTATAATATTATTGTAAGTAAACAAAGACTTACCTTTTGCACGTTTTTGTAGTATCTGATCCTTCTTTTTTTTGCCACTAAAAGCAACTTTTCGTCTCTGTTGCGGCATCTTTAAATTTCCGTAAACCAAAATTGTTAACTTCCTTAATTTTTCAATTGCTTTCTCGTATCGCAGCTGACGCAAAACAACGCAACTTAACGCAAAAAAGAGCCGACTTTTGCATTAATTGACTCATTTATAAGTTTTTCACAGCATTACATTTTTAATTTAAAATTGATTATGTATTTTTTTTTTTTATTGAATATCAACTGCTTGTTTATGTGATAGCACTAACCATACAACACATAGACTGGACAAGTAGAACAAACTTTTTTCACGCACAAATATATGAGCGAATCGCCGCACAACTTCGTATTTGTTTGGTTTGGGCGATTCGCGGTATGGTTAGCAGTGCTGCCAACATTTCGTTGCATGAAAACGCTAAATCAGCCTTTGAAAAACGCTAGAAATAGTTAGAAATGTTTCTTCATAGCTAAAAAAACGTTAGAATATCATTTTCCGGTTATTTCAATATTTTATAAGATTTCTTCAATGACTTCATCTTCATCCTTTTTGTTTATGGAGGTTACATTGGTCCCTATCTTTCTCAAACATGCTACTGGTAATTTGTAATCGTGGCAGCATTTTTCTTGGAGGCGTAGTCAGTATCTACAAATATGATATTTAATGTAATTGATAGTTTTGTAAAATATTACACAGCAATCCAAAATGGTCCACAGCTTTGATTGAACAATGTGATGCAATATACAAACATAGTCCCGCTTCTTGATCGCAAGTTTTCGATGAGATTAAAGAAACAAATGGTAGTTTGTTAGGCTGTGCAAAAGCCGCTGAAGTTGACTTGTGTTTAGCATTCTTGGCATGTGCGTGCAAGTCTGAAAACTTGGCATTAATGCTAGATTTGCAGTATTTGCAATAACATTTGCCCGCATCAGCTGTATCTAAAGTCAACCAATTTTTTAATTAAGGATCCGTATAATACGCGGTTTTTCTTATACATTTTTGGCATTATTAACTTCCGCTCGAGCTTTAAAATTTGTAAAATACCCTCTTGGTGATGGGATAAAACACGATTCGGTAGACTTCACAGACATCGATAAGATTGAATGCTCGTTTGCCTTATTGATGTTTTTTGCCATTCAAATGAAAAAATACTATTCGTATGAAAATGTGGCATCATAGAGCATACAAATACACCAAGCTACCAGATGTTTCAAAAATATGAAGTAAAGCTAATGTTTCTTTAAAAAAATAGCTATAATTCCCGCTAGCCGCTATTTCATAATTTATCCCGCATTTCCTTGTTGCAACCCACTAGATCTAGTGGGAAAATAGCTAAATTGGCAGCAGTGATGGTTAGTGGTAGTACTGGGAAAAGATCGATCTTTACCTAGATCGATATTTCGATATTATGTATGGGTCTCAGATCGATGTATCGATCTTTTCATATAAATATTTTAACCCAAAAAAAAAAAAAAAAAAAAAACAACAAAGTTTTCATATAAAAAACAAAAGATGAATTTCTTATTAAAATTAAAAAACGTTTCATATAAACTAATCTAAACTACGTAACAATGATTATATTATTTAATGAGATCATTTCCATAACACTGCAAACAAAACCTAGTCAAACCTAAATGAAAAGTCGGTTACGTTAGTATTTTAATTATATTGTTAAAATTAATTTGCAAATTACCTTACCACTTTATACCGCGTTTTTATTTAAGTGATGGGAAAATAATAGTCTAGAGATGGCGATATATCGAGAATCGAAGTTAGCAGTATCGATATTTTCGATACCTATCAAAACATCGATGTATCGTTTTTAGATCGATCTTTTTCCCAGCACTAGTTAGTGGTCTTAATCTATTAGATGTAAGTTGTCACGATAGAAATATTTCAAATTAACAGCGGACAACAGCTGACTCAGTTGTTGCTGTAAAAAGCGCGATAAATTAATTTAATCTTAAATACTAACATATTGTTGCTTTAAGTATTACAACTAATAAATCGTACTGATTATGTCACACATAAAAAATTACGTTATTGTTTAATACTTCTTTTTCCAGATGGAACCCTGAATTAATACATTATTCTCTTCATCGGTCATTTTAAATTTATGTTTTTTAATGTAATTATTTAAAAAGTTTATCCATCTTCTAGCGGCATTAATATTCCTGCATTTACGCATTTTTAAATGAGTTTTTCTTAATTGTGGTATTTTAATACTGTATGTATGTTATCATGCCGACTGTTAAAGAATATTGTCAACAAGTACTTTGGCTCGCATTGGCACTTGGTACCGTTCAAAGTGCAACGTATTGTGGTGGTGAAAGATTTTTGTGATGCCATTGGGAGGCGTAAAGGTTTTGGAGCTTGTGGGACTTGCTCCTGGGCCATTATGTGGCAAAATACTTGCCGATTTCGGTGCTAGCGTAACCCGCATAGACAAGGTAATGCTACATTAAAATATAATTTCTGTGTGGTAAACATTTGTCTTCTTAGGTAGTGGAAAATTCCTTGGATGTGCTGCACCATGGTAAGCGTACTCTGGTTGTTGATTTAAAAAAGACGGCAGGGCAGAGGATTGTACAACAACTTGCTCGAAAATACGACGTTATAGTTGAACCATTTCGCCCCGGAGTCATGGAAAAGCTTAATTTGGGCCCGGATCTATTATGCTCTGCCAACCCACGTTTAATTTATGCGCGTTTAACAGGATTTGGGCAACAAGGTCGACTTGCGCCTCGTGCTGGACATGATCTGAATTATGCAGCCATATCTGGGGTGCTATCCATGTTGGGCCGTGACCATGAGAAACCAACGGCTCCCATCAATCTTTTAGCAGATTTTGCTGGTGGAAGCGTTATGTGTGCATTGGGTATATGCTTGGCATTGTTAGAACGTCATAAATCAGGACAAGGACAGGTTGTGGATGCAGCGATGGTCGATGGCGCTGCATACGTCGCCAGCTGGTTATTTATGTCCAGGAAGCTCGACATTTGGACTCAGCAACAACAGCGTGGAACGAATCTGCTTGATGGTGGTGCTTATTTCTACGACACTTATAAAACAAAAGATGGACTTTTTATGTCGGTGGCTGCATTGGAACCTCAATTTTTTGCTTTGATTAAAGAACGATTGAATTTGCCTCTGGAATTATCGCAGTATGGAGAAGAACATCAAGTCCGAGGTAGAAAGCTATTAACGGATATATTCCTTACAAAAACGCAAGCAGAATGGTCAGAAATATTCGAAGATATAGATGCTTGCGTCTATCCTGTTGTGGATTGGCAGCAAGTCCAGAACCATGACCACAATTCCTCCCGTCAATCTTTTGAGCGAGTTGAAGAATATTGGGCGCCTCGTCCGGCACCTCGTTTAAGTCGGACGCCTGGTAAGCTTCGCACGAATGTACAAATTGATGAAACGAACCTCCTCGATGAGCTGGACATAAAACCTGAGAAACTGCGCCAACTGCAACAAGAGGCAGTGCTGATATTGCCGATTAAGCCGAAACTGTAGCTACCTGGCTAACCGTAAATAAAAGTCGATTATCACATTCTCCTTGCATTCAAAATACTTTTATTTTTTCCTTGCACACAAACACAATTACAATTCTTATCATCACGTACAAACTATCAGTCATCCATTGCTTAATGTCAGTTAAGCCGCAATTTAAACATACTTTTTTTTTCTTTTAACAAAATAATTCTCATTTTTGCATTATATAAATCATAATCTGGTCTAATTGATACCATTCGATTCAAGAAAAACTTGACAGACGACTAATTTCTATAAGGGTTCACACTCCTCACGCATGCTATATAAATCGCACACACGCTTTATGGGAAATGACAGTAGAGAGGATGCACATTAGTCACTTAAATATTAATCGTTTTTATTTTATATTTCTTGGTAAGCACCGCGCGTCAGCGTAACCATTTCATTCATACATGCGTACATTCCATGTATCAGGTATGTGTATACATACTTGCACGTGTAAATGTATGTATATGAATGAACGTTCATTATGCATACAGACATTGCTTTTATTAATCGTTTGTGTATGGTGTGTTGTGTAAATTTTACTATTTTTCTGTTAGTTTGTATCGTACGTCCCGCGTAAAGTAATTAATGATAGTCCCTATGTAGTTGTAAGTATTTATGTATGTATTGTATAAGTTTAAAGTCTCAGTTCTCAGTATAAAATCAGTACCATATGTTTCGTTTTCAATTTGTTTTGATCTTTTTCAATGTCATATTTTGGTTTTCTTCTAATATGTTTTTATTTTAATGTTTTACATCAAATTCTTGATTTGCATTCTTACAAAACAGAATATTGCTCAGCTGCGCGTGGTGCTTTTTAAATACATATTCACAAACCAATCACACACATGCCCATTTTTACACATGCATTCCGGTTTAAATTTATTGAACACGATTCAATTTGATCTAAGTGTTCCTTATACTCGCCGATCACACTTATACATTGCCACTAATTTCTGTTATGCATATTAAAATCAAAAGCAGACCGACGATTAAACTTTACATTTTTTCACGTTTTAAATTCATTTGTGAATCTGGAATGATATTAACACACTAATACACACACACACACACACCTGCATCAGTCACAGTCTTGCACACCCAAGCGCACATATTTTACAATCTAGCTGACATCATTTTACAATATTTTTAGCTGTATATACAATATTTGTGCAGGATCAGCATGTCAGCATTTCGCTCAGATACGCTTACAATTAAAATACATCTTTCATCATAATTCATTAACATCATCTCATATGCGCACAAGTTCATCAATCATCCAAAATATGTCACCTGAAAAAAAAAAATACGCACAAATTCGTAAATTAGTATATACGATACACCCACAAGAAACTTACGTAGCCGATGGAGTGATAATCTTTCAAATTTCCTTTCGGCGTTTCGTTCTCAAACATATCAAACATAGTTCGCTTATGATGTCGTCCGGAATTGAAGCCTCCAGGACACATTAGCAAATTCCATCACCAGTGTTTTAAAGATTTAAAGTAACACTAACCTAATTATTTTGGCAATTCAAATTGAGTGTATATAGTTGAAATGTGCAATTTATGACGAATTCATATATAGATTGCAAAATAAATTTCGAAAGAATAACTGAACTGAACATTTTTACTTTTGGACGGCAGTGTTATAGTTAGTTAAAATCAAAAGATATTTCAAAATTCATTTGGGTTACTGCGTGCAATTGGAAATAGCCTCAGTTCAAAGAACGCTGAAGCTACTTTTAATATGCTTTAACTGAATGATTAATGCAAATGATTAAAACATATAACAAAAATATTAATAAGTTTAATTTTAACCTATATTTAAAAAAAGTTTATATTTCTTCAAAAGACCAGAGAGTTGCTAAAAGATTTTAAACGGGAATTGTTCATATTACATTTTTGTTTTGTTTCTTTTAGTATTAAGTGTTATATATTTTGCTTAGGTATGGAATAATTGTTGAGATTTTATTTTTGTACGATCAAATCCATAAATGAGGGTACATGGAAGTGACGAAAGATAAAACAGAGTTTAATCACAAATAACCTCGCGTTGCGTCGTTATGTCCTAAACTGTCATACTTGAATCGCATGTTGTCTTCATATTTCTAGATGTATGTATGTATGTACTTATGTATGTATGTATGTATGTATGTATGTATGTATGTACGTATGTATGTATGTATGTATGTATGTATGTATGTAAAGTGAAGTACTGTAGTGTTACCCTGGTCCATTTTCGTTAGTTTAGTAGTACTTTGTTTGTTTGCTTGTTTAACTATATATACAATACAATATGACGTTGCAGGTAGTTGTTTGGTTGTTACTGTATTCGTTTTTCGTTTCACATTATTTTCATATTGACTTCATATTTAGAATTAATCGAAAATCAGGCGCTGGTCTGATTATTGACTGAATAATATTAATGACAGAGTTATGTTCTATATAAAATTGTAACCGCTTTCAATTTGCTAATTTTTTTTTAGGTTTTACTTGATTATTTATTCGTGATTTTAATATTCTTACTTAGATTTTACACAAATTGGCATCCGTTTAAAATCTTTTATTTATTTTGTTTGTTCATTAATTTATGTTTGGTAATTCGTCCATTTTCAAATTTTCTTATAGCTGTCGTTCATATAAATATAAATTTGCTTAATGATCTCCAGAAAAAACTTACATTTAGTAATATCACACAACACGCCACACTCGCGCGCATTTGAAGTGCTTTTATTTATAAGGAGTGGATCTCGCTTATAACACTTCAATCACAAACCATATAGTTTCAGTTCAGACATCCACATACCTCAGATTCACACTGTAACTAGATGTGGAGATTGGTAGCAATTAATAACGCATTCATATTCATTTCATACATTGTTAATACACATTCATACCTTTGTTCATTCGTAAGTTATCGTTTAATCAGTCACACACAAACATTTTTCATACTCACATATTCACACAATTACACAGTTTCTCTCATATTGGAAGTGAAGCTCATAGTTATTTACATGTTGAAGTACACCATTTTATATACGTCTATAACTATGAGTTTCATTTCCGCAAATCAACTAATATTGGTTGATTTTTTTTTTTTTTTTTTTTTTTTACATAGGGTTAACCTTATAAATTATGTTGCAGCCGTAAGATAATTTGTATCCAATATTGCTATGTATTTTTGTGTATTTTTAGATTTTTATCGGGTTTAATGTTATGATACCGATTTTGACCTTACATTAACAAATTTATAGAGACATGAACATAAATTTGAATAACATTTTTTTTTTTTTTTTTTTTGCACTCTCGTTTTTTTTTTTAATGTATATATAATCGGATTCTCTTTGTGTCATTATGGAATCGTTGTGCTAATAAGCTGTCATAATGCTTATGTGATCTATGCAGTTGGTTGGACCGTAATAACGCTTCTTAGGAAATATCAAATTTACTAATGAGCTCACACAAAATAACAATATAAATATCATAATCATAGCAGGATTTAGCTTACAACTTAATTTAAAAATAAAATTGTCTTAAACTTTAAGCGTCGCACAGCAACAATAAATCGGACAAACAAACTTGCAGATAGAATTTTCGAATTCGGACTGAACTGTAAAAAATGTGGGAATTACAAAATGAGTGTTGAGTGAAATTATTTCTTACAATAAATGAAATACAACATTTTACTCACCAGTTTGGCTGCATACATACATTGGGGTGGGAATAGATTAACAACTAAAAGATCGCTTTACTGGGCTATAACTTGACTGTTAATTTTCTTGATCTCCTTAGCCGCCCATGTACAGAGCATTTTGGTGCGTTGTCCCTTGGAACGCTTGCCTTCAGCCAGGAACTGTGTGATAATTACATCATCTAACAACGGGTAAAGACGTGGACCAAAAGATGTGCATAAATCCCCAATGAATCCAGCGACACTTGCCATCATCAAATCTGAGACTTCACCGTCTTGGGCAATGCGCTTGATAAAGGAAATTATATGCATCAGATGAGGCTCCACGTGAAACACATCTGGATTGGCCGTTTGCTCGACTCCTTTAAGACCTTGAATAATACCGGTATACGCCTCTAGAACACTTTCACGCAATTCATTTATATATTCAGTCATGTGATAGTTGCTGGAATCAACCTGTATAAATCCAAATTTATAACAATTAATGGGCAATAAAATCGGTACACACTGAAATTAATATTACCTGTAAATCGGACGCTGCCCGCAACATGTCCAAAACTACATTTAAATATTTGAGAAAATCGCTTCCAATGCTTAGAGCCATATCGCCAAAGGCAGATAGAATCTGTGGCTTCACACTGCGATGAAGATTGGGCTGAGACAAGTCGTCCATTAATACGGACATAATCTCGTCGCAGTAGGGTACCATTAGGTGCTTTAATGCGCGGCAAATATCACCAGTTAGTCCAACGGAAGCACAGCAAACTTGGTATTCTTGATGATTCTTGAGTCCCATGATAAGGAAATCTTTAAAGGCTGGCATGTATTTAACAAATTGAAAGCCCAGTAATTCGACCAGCGTGGAAAGGGCCAGGAAGGCGTCCTCCTGAACACCACCTGATTTTCCGGCACTTGAGCTAAACATGGTCAAGATTGCAGTCATAATGGCGTCTGAAATTTGTGGAGCATCCTCCTCGCGGACTTTACGTAGCACACTCTGCAGAGTGGCACAGAGCAGGGACTGTAGGTCATTAAACTGATGGCGATCGCTGTGGTTGCTGATATGACTCTCCATTTGCATAACTTGGTTAAGACGCTCCAAGATGACAATTGTAGTGTGTTGGACGACCAGATAGCAATCCAGAGGCGAATTTTTGATCATATTCATCAAAGCCTCGTAGGCAGCACTGCGCAAATTGGCTTGTGCTCCATCTGACCGATCTGTGGCTTCCAAAAGTTGGGTGATAATAAATTCAAAATATGGAGATAGTGCATATGTCTCTGGCGTGTCTCCTTCGGTGGTGACGGCAGCTTCGTAAGCGGCATCCGAAAGACCTATAAACGCCCAACAAACATTAGCTGCCACACGAGGTTCCGACTTTAGACTCTTGACGAAACACTCGAGCAATGTTTGTAAATACGTCTTGTTTATAGCTGCTTCTGGAATAATCTGATAAGTAAAGTTTTGTCATTCACGTATGTATACACAAAGTATATAGTATTATAACAAATAAGTAAAAAGGCTCTAGTCGAGGCGGCTCAAATACGAGAAACCCTGAGCCCTGCAAAAAAAAGTGGTACTCCTTTTCTTTACGCACGGACAGACGGATAGGGGGATACATCAACTTATTTTTTTGTGCTGATCAAGAATATATATACTTTGTGGGGTCTGCGACGTCTCCTTTTGCTTGTTACGTACATTTTCAGAAAACCATTACACCCTGAATTACCATTTTCAATGGGCTCAGTGTATAAAAAGAAAGCTGCAATTAGGCAGTTGCATTTCGGAGCTCTAAGTTGCAAACATGCAGTACATCCGATTTCGTGAAAGAGTATATAAATTAAAAAAGAGTATAAAAATTATCTATTAAAAACAATAATAGCAATAATTTTAAAATAATTCATTTGTGAATCAACAATTGTGACACGGACTTATGCTATGTGTAAAATGGCAATTTTTAAAATCTCAACTTACATCGCATATCCGTCCAAAAGTCCAGGCTGTTGTGTCGCGAACAATGACACTGGAATCATACATAAGGCGTATCAGGGTGGGCATCGCCTGCTCAACAAGTGGCTTCAGCGTGTTTGGTTCCAAGCCATTGAGCACTGAGCCAAAAGTCATCACCGCAGCATCTCGATAGCGCCAATTCGGCGATTCAATATTTTCTTTAATAAACGGCAAGACATGCGGCACAATTTCGTCTTCGCAGCATGTGGCCAAAAGCATCAAGCATACTGAGGACGCTTTAGCCGGACTCCAGTTGTCTTCATCGTCGCATTCGTCTTGGTTAGTAAGTTTCTCAACTAAAACAGGTGTTAAAAACTGAAGAGCGCCACGCGCATAATGCTTGGAGACACGCTGTGGCGCACGACCCTGGTCGGTGGCCTCTTGGCTTTCAATGGCAAGATCGATTTCTTCATCGCTAACATTCGACCAAAACTCAATTCCCTGAAGAGCGATTGCATCATTATCTGACTTCATGGCTTCTAAGGTAATCGGGAATAATGCTTGCGCCATATAGGGCTCCATGAATTGGTAGTACAGCGACATGATCTTAACTAAGCATTGTAAGGCAGCAACACATATCTGCGTGTCTGTGCATTGTGTTGCTTCGCAAACTACTTCCATGATAAAATTCCGCTCCATGTCCTTCTCAAAGTTCGCCTTAGTAAACTCTAATGAGTTATACAGCGCCGTTGTGGCAGCCAATCTTACATGATTACTGGGCTCCTGTTTTCGCATTCCATGTATAATGGCCGTAAGGACCTGATTGGATTGATTTTCGAGAACGCCATATCGGATATCCTGGCAAATGTAACCAATTGCCTCAAGCGCAGCTTCACGGTGCATTTCGCTAGAGCCTTCATGGACGACTTTGTTGACAAGCGTCTGGATTAGTATACCCCAGCGGTTAATTGGCAACTCAATGACAGCTACATAGGCAACGCATTGGGCCGCACATGATGGTCGTGTGTTTTCGGTGCCCAAAGCAGCAAGGATCTACAAATATATAAACATTAATTTAATGACTTGCGTTTGTTTGTGAAAGTATTTGCTACCGAGTACAAAATATAAAAAATATGTATAAATATTGAAGTTTAACCAATATTAAAATACAAATTTGAAGACACAAGATGTGGATGGAATACATTTCAAATTATGATTAATTTATGATATTATAATATGACTAATTTAAAAACATTTGTTCGTACATTATTTTTTATAAGTTCGCGGGTTTCCTCAGGAAACTGATGCCACCTCTCCTGATATTGAAGGCTGATCTTTTCATCCTTGCTTGTTAAGTGATTTTTTAATTGAAGACCAGCTGCCATGCGTGCGACAGCGCTATTTGTCGTATCCACTAAAATTTTGGACAGCGCCTTTAGAAATTCCGTCAGGTTGCTGGCCGCAGCCTGCTCCAGGAAGTTCTTTGCCGAAAGCAATTCATTTTTGTCTGCGTAAAGTAAATAAATTTGAGGTTAGGGTAGCTGATTCAATCACAAATAAAAGTGTATTTTTGTTTTTGATTAATTTATAAAGTAGAGTATAAAGAATACATATTTTAATATATACATATATGTAGATATCTGTATATCGTATATATGTATATGTATAGCAATCAAATGTTCACTTATTGGACGTTGCAACCCTGCGCAACATACGCGTCACTGCCGCCGACGTTGCGTCGTAACAAAGCCTATAACAAAATGGCTTTTCGGTTGGCCCTGAGCAACTAAACTTAGATGCTTTATACATATGTATGTAGGTGATTGTCTCAAATGAATATCAATGTACATACATACATATACATATGCGCTTAAAGGATATTTAACATTTACCTGGTGACACTGTCTTCTCCAAAATAACAATTAGTTGGCGTGTTATGTCCGAAGTCATTTTTGTGCTCTTACTTTCGATTTCGTGTAAATGCCGTAGCAGTTAGGGCGCGAATTTGTGGGAATTTTCTCGTAATCGCTAAGCTTTCTATGGTGTGTATGTATATTTAGATATAGACAATACCGAGCAGCTGGCGAATGAGTAAACGGATATTAAAGTGTGTTTTGTAAAATAGATTATGAAACGCTCACTTTGCGAATATAATGTCTTCCTAAAATTGATTTTTTCGCTTAAATACGTACTCACTATGAGTGTCTGTTTCCCCTTTGTCTGCGCGTTCCCGATGCTGTGTTGCTATTTCGATTGTGCTATTCCAACTGTCAAAAAACGCGGGACCAGAAAAATGTTCGCTCAAATTGTTAATATATATAATTTAAATTTGTTTAGCTGTAAACAACTTGGAACAAGAATTTTTATGTTCGACTTATCGTGAATTGTAAAAGAAACAGAAGCAGGCCGGGTCTGAATATTTCTCGACTCCACATGGAAAACTGCTACGCGTCGATTTTTTTTGAAAGATGGCAACGCCGGGCTTGGTCATAGCTGTCAGTTGAGTTTAAAGTTAATGCGTTTTACAAAAAAATAGTAAAGAAAAAAATGCACATATGAAGCAACATCATTTATAAAAAGTAGGTCTACTCCTTAACTCATATTTTGACTTTGAAGAAAACTGTTCTCGAAAACAAACTTTATCCATCAAAGTAACTCTGTTGTCAGTTAGATAGGTTGGCAGACCTTGTAGTGGCAGCGCCGTTTTTGCAAGTGCACAGTGCTGACGTTTGTTAGACAGAAATAGGCCGAAAAAAGACAACATTTGACAATTACTCTGCAAGATAAGCACACATATACATCATCAAGAGCACCGCAGAAACCTCTAACGTTGTGGTAACATTCCCTCGACGGTTGTTATAACAAATTTTAGAACTCCGCATCCACCTGTGTTCGTTTTTTGTTGTCAATACACCAAGAATGATACCGTCACGGAGCCGTTGCACCATGGCTCTGTCTCCTCTATTGGTGCTGCTGTTGTTACTGATTCACACGTTGACTATTTGCGAAGGCTTTTATCTTCCTGGCCTGGCACCAGTGAACTATTGCAGGAAATCGGATGTGTCAAGTACATGCAAGGTATGTGTGCAGATGTATGTGTAATTCTTGTGTTCCAACGTTAGATAAAGGTCTATGCATTGTTAGGGGTTCGTCAGTTCGTTTCCTCTCAACTAACTTCAAGTAGCGATAAGATCGCTATGTAGTATATTTTGTCGTGCTGTGTTGACTGTGAGTGGTCTGCTGACGTATAATATGATCCAAACTATGCCCGTAAACTGATCATACATATAATGCTTACATACATGTGTGTAAGACTGTTAGCTCAGTTGGCAAGATCACATATGGCGAGACAATCGTTCAGTTTCTCATTATTCTTTCTTTTTTAGACCATGTTCATTTTAACTTAAGAGAACTCTTCATACGTGGGCTTGTCATTTGTTTGCTTGTGATGCTGACTGATTTAATACAAAAAAAAAAAAAAAACATTTAACTTAGGTATTTTTAAAATAGTTTATCTGTCTATATTTTCTCACGATTAATTTATATAGCTGTAGGGGTACTATTACTATTCGTGAACAAGAATATGAGTTCAGTTAAAAACAAAATCAGTAACTAAAATTTTCCGTAGCTTATGTACAAAGTATTTTATCAAAAGCTACATAATTTTTTGTGAATGGAATTATGTAAAAATTTCTTTTAAACTTTTTCAAGCAATACCAATAATCATATATTTTTAAATAGTTTATATATATATTTTATATATATCATTTTTTTTTTCTTCCTATTTTATTGTTTAGTCTGATGTCATTCTGTACGTCAATCGCTTAAATACTGAGGAATCAGTTATACCTTATGAGTACCATCATTTTGATTTCTGTCTGGGGAAAGAGGAGAACTCTCCGGTTGAGAACTTGGGACAAGTAGTGTTTGGCGAACGTATACGTCCTGGTCCATATCAAATCCAGTTTTTGGAAAATGTGGAGTGCAAAGTGGTAAGTAGGATAAATTTCATAATTATATACTCTGCAGGAACTAAATATTTATTTGAATTGAAGGCATGTCGCAAAAACTATACTGGTGGTGATGCAGACAGCGATCGGCGAATGATGGTGCTTAAGAAGGGTATTAGTCTTAACTATCAGCATCATTGGATAGTGGATAACATGCCTGTTACTTGGTGTTATCAGCTTGAAACTGGAAAGCAGTACTGTAGCATTGGCTTCCCGATGGGTTGCTTGGTTCGCCCAGATGCCGAAGGCTGCCCTATAAACTCGATATACAATCGGCCTTTGCATTACTATCCATTTAACCATGTTGATCTGGAAATAACTTATCACAGTGGCGCTCGAGAGGATTGGGGTATAGGCTTCGCGAGCAGTGGTCGTATTATATCAGTTAAAGTCACTCCAAAGTCGTTAAATCACGCTGATCCTAATAAGCCAAACTGTTTGGGGACAGAACCGTTGGCCATACCTGAAAGCTCCAATAAGAAAGCATTAGTAGTAATCGTTTATACATATTCCGTCAAATTTGTGCAAAATAATTCAGTGAAATGGTCATCACGCTGGGACTATATTCTGGAATCGATGCCGCATACAAATATTCAATGGTTTTCTATACTGAACTCCTTGGTAATTGTGCTGTTCCTGAGTGGTATGGTGGCTATGATTATGTTACGCACTTTGCACAAGGATATCGCACGATATAATCAAATGGACAGTGGTGAAGATGCACAGGAGGAATTCGGGTGGAAGCTAGTGCACGGAGATGTATTCAGGCCCCCACGTAAAGGAATGCTTCTGTCCGTGTTTCTTGGCTCCGGTGTGCAAGTATTGGTTATGTCTATGGTCACTTTGGCTTTCGCTTGCCTTGGGTTTTTGTCTCCGGCTAATCGTGGCGCGTTAATGACTTGTTCCATGGTATTGTTCGTGTCATTGGGTACGCCCGCCGGATACGTTTCAGCGAGAATCTATAAGAGCTTTGGCGGCGTAAAATGGAAGAGCAACGTCATACTTACTTCTATTGTGTGTCCCGGGTAAATAGAAAACAAATTTTAAAACGAATTTCTAATTAATTATGCAATTTTCGGTATAGAGTCGTTTTTTCGCTCTTCTTTGTGATGAATCTTGTCCTTTGGGGGGAGAGCAGCTCTGGTGCTGTCCCATTTAGCACGCTGATTGCCTTGTTGGCCCTGTGGTTTGGAGTCTCAGTGCCGTTGACCTTTGTTGGTGCTTATTTTGGTTTTCGCAAGCGAGTAAGTTATCAGAACATGATTAAATTGATTTAGAAAAAATGCTATATTAACCTTTATGTTTATTGCAGTCTCTTGAGCATCCAGTACGCACCAATCAAATTCCTCGTCAAATTCCTGATCAGTCAATCTACACGCAACCTATTCCTGGTATTGTAATGGGTGGCGTTTTGCCATTCGGCTGTATCTTCATTCAGCTATTCTTTATATTAAGTTCGTTATGGTCGAATCAGATGTACTATATGTTTGGATTTCTCTTTCTCGTATTCCTGATACTTATCATCACATGCTCAGAAACAACAATTTTACTTTGCTATTTTCATCTATGCGCAGAAGACTATCATTGGTGGTGGCGATCATTTCTTACCTCGGGCTTTACGGCCGTTTATTTGTTCATATATTGCTGCCATTACTTTATCACAAAGCTCTCGATTAAGGACAGCGCTTCGACTTTTCTCTATTTTGGCTATACAGCTATCATGGTATTTCTGTTCTTTTTGCTAACCGGCACCATTGGCTTTTTTGCATGTTTCTGGTTTATTCGAAAAATCTATAGTGTTGTCAAGGTCGATTAGGCGCATAAATCAAGTATTTATACAATATGTGTGCTCGTATGTTTTGTATGTGTAGCCACAATTTACACTTAAGCCTAATGTGTGTGATTTCTGCGCTGTAAGTGAACAGCCAGTTTTCTGTTTATTATAATGAACTTATTAATGTACGACTACATATATAATGCATAATGTATATGTTTATGTATATAAATATGTGAGTATGTTGTAGTACCGAAGCGCGCAATAATATTTAGTATAAATCAGAAAATACGAGAGAAAAAGAGGGTGCAAATCAGTTGTGTAAGTTACATGTTTCAGAAACTGTTTATAAACAATTTTTGGCATGAATCTTTTAATCTTTTCAACTAAACGTCCTATTCTCGATATAAATGTAAATCGAAAAATTTAAAAATTTATTAATAAATAAAAAAAAAACATAAAATTGATAAATTCATATATAAATAAATTAACATACATTTCTTAACCGTTATTATAATTTATTATTTTGTAGTTATATGTAGTTTTCCATTTGATTATTCTTTAAAACAAAGCCAATTAATTTTTACCGAAGTTTGGATTCTAAGGATAAACACAAGTGTAATATTTTAAAAGTATGTACTTTAGTTTAAAATAATTAAAAACCAACTTGGAATTAAAAAAATAAATCATAAAAACATATTCAAAATTGTTGCTTTTCTTCTTTTGCCTTTAGGCAAGGGTTGCAACCCTTCGAGCTGCACCATATGACAAAAACTTTTAGGGCTTCTATTAAACCGAAAAATTGTCTCTAAACGTATTTCAATAAAATATAGAACGTCCAATCAAATCTACACTAATGACAAGTCGAATTGTGGAAAGTGAAGATGAGTTCGAAGAGTTTTCTGAGCTGCAGCAACAGAAAAAGGCCATTGCGCAACCATCCGTGGATGTAAATAGTTTAATTGTCTTGGAAATATGTATTGTAGGCAAGTTAGAATACCATTTTAGGAAGCTTTTGACTTGGATGATCTGTTGCCAGTCATTGGTGAGTTCGGCAAGTATCAGAAGCTTCTCGTCTTTGGCATTTGCCTGCCTGCCTGTATACCATGCGGATTCTGTGCTTTCAACCAACTCTTCATGGCCGACACCCCAGATGATTATTGGTGTCGGGTTCCAGAGCTACTTCAAATGGATCTTGAACAACGCAAATATTTGGCAATACCTAAAGAAATGGTAAGCCAGTTTATTATGTATTTTTATGATTCCTTCGTACATATAACTATTCTAACTTTAGGAAAACGACAAGTTGGAATTCAGTAAATGTTATACATTTGGTGTGAACTGGACACAGTTGCTCGACTCCATTGAGAACACTAATGAAAGTGCTTTAATACTTGAGCCCAATAACAGCTGGCCATTGGTTAAGTGCAGTCACGGGTGGGAGTACAACACGACTAGTGTCTGGTCGTCGATTGTGATCGATGTGATTAAAGAAACATATACAGCTGTAATTAATCTACATCTAGTCGCATGTAGAGCCGCTCTTTGTCATTCATTTCCTTATTCATTTTTCATTCTGGAACCTTGAATCAAGCACTTGCTTAATATCGTTAAATTTGTTAACAGTTTGATTTGGTGTGTGACCAAGATATATACCCCACCATTGGACTAGCGGCTCTCAACTGTGGCGGTCCGGTGGGTGTATATCTATTTGGTCTGCTTAACGATCGAGCAGGCCGGCGACTTTCCTACTTCGCTTGCCTGGCTACTCTTCTAGCGGGCAGTTTGATGACATCGCTGAGCACGGATTTTTGGACATGGGCTGGCAGTCGAGTGATTGTTGGATTGACTATACCTGCTGTGTATCAGATACCCTTTATCATATGTAAGTAGATCTGCCTTTAGTCATATTGTGCTTTTGCAACTTTCTTACACGTATGTTTTGCAGCTTTGGAATTAGTAGGCGAGAAGTATCGTTCGTTTGTGACTGTAATGACCTGTACATTTTATACGTCAGGTATAATGTTACTCTCGTTGGTTACCTATCTGGAGCGGGACTGGGTGCGCCTCTCATACTACACTTCTTTACCCTTTTACTCCTACTTCCTATACATATTCATAATGCCTGAATCCCCGCGTTGGCTTCTCATGCGTGGCCGCCTGGAAGAGGCGCTTCGAATTCTGGAGCGCATGGCACGCGTTAATGGACAACAATTCCCTGAGGTAGTGCACAGTAAATTAGAGGCTCAAATCCAGCGAGATAAACTACGAAAGCAAAAGAAGAAGGTGGCCAATGTAGGCCTTCTGGATCTATGCCGGACGCCCAACATGCGTCTAAAGACAATCTTGATCACTCTTAGCTGGTTTGCCAACGAGACCGTCTACTTGGGTCTAAGCTACTATGGGCCTTCGCTTGGCTCAAATCAATATGTAAGCTTCTTTTTGTCGGCTGTTGTGGAGATACCAAGCTACTTATGCTGCTGGTACTTTATGGATACATGGGGTCGACGTTGGCCTCTCAGTTTATCTATGATATTGGGGTACGTCTACAAAAAAATAGAAAATGATAATTATAAAATGGCAAGATTCTTAAACGCCATTGATTTTTATCATGCTAAATATCGATCAATATGTTGGCTCATTTATTAATTATTAATGCATCGTTGTACATTCGTCTGCCAATTTCCATAATCGGAAAATTCTATCCATCTCAAAAAGGACTTGTTTACGGCTTTGCCATATATGTATATAATAATTGACATATATGTATGTATATCTCGTCCGCAAAGAAACCTTATTTCCTATTGCTCATTAGTCATCCATCTTATGAGATCTATAAATTACCTTTGAATATAATGAGAGGTATACTCTTATCCATTATTAAGTATAATTTCCAACTATTTATACCCTGAACCCATTGAAAATGGGAATTCAGGGTATAATGGTTTTGTGAAAATGTATGTAACAGGCAGAAGGAGACGTCGCAGACCCCATAAAGTATATATATTCTTGATCAGCATAAAAAAATAAGTTGATCTAGCCCTGTCCGTCTGTCCGTCTGTCCGTCCGTCCGTCCGTCCCTCCGTCCGTCCGTCCGTCCGTCCCTCCGTCCGTCCCTCCGTCCGTCCGCCCGTCCGTCCGCCCGTCCGTCCGTCCGTCCGTCCGTATGAACGTCGAGATTTCGGAAACTACAAAAGCTAGAGGCCTGAAATTTCACATGAACACTCGTATGTTAGCTACGCAATACGAGTTTATTTTGTTTTTTCGATAACTCGTCCCATTTCCAAATTATCGATACAAAATCGAAAATTCGTTTACATTTTTAAGGTTTTTTGGGTATAACTTCTACACCGTTTTTGCTAGAGACTTTATATATTTAGATAGATATTATGGATACGCAGATTTTGTAGTTTTCAGATTTTGGATGCCACGCCCTCTTCGCCCCCAATTTGGAAAAAACGCATTTCAAATACTAGAGATTTGCAATTTGGCACATAGGTAGATTTAGATACTCTTGATCTACTCTAAAAATTTCATGAAGATCGTCCATTTAGAAATGGAGTTATAAGCGTCAAAAGTTCAGCCCAACCCACCCCCAAGCCACGGCTGCAACTGCGCAGTTAGCAGAGCGCGAGCTCATAAGTGCGTAAAGAAGAAGAGTATCACTTTTTTGCAGGGTTCAGGGGATTTCGTAGTCGAGCAGTCTCGACTAGAGCCTTCTTACTTGTTTTTGCAGGGTTCAGGGTATCTCGTAGTCGAGCTGTCTCGACTAGAGCCTTCTTACTTGTTCTAATTGTATTATTATTTTTATCTATATTTGATTATCTATTATTGATTATATCTTCATATATTTCAAATTAATACAGCGGGGTGGCTTGCGTTATAACTGTGATGCTACCCGATAACGCCATAGATGAGACTTTAATCCTATTTCTTATATCTAAGGCTCTACTTTCGGCTTCATTTTTGATAATTTATCCGTTTGCCGGTGAGCTATATCCGACGCAGGTGCGCGGCATTGGCATCGGGGCATCCAGCTACATTGGAGGCTTGGGTCTTATCGTGATACCCTTCGTTACGTACTTGGGCAAAGAGAATTTAAAGCTACCGTTGGTAATAATGGGATTTGTTTCGATGCTGGGGGGCTTGACTGGTTTGCGTTTGCCTGAAACCTTGCATCACCGTTTGCCGCAGACCATTGAAGAGGGAGAAGAGTTTGGCAAGGATTGGCAGCTTAAGGATTGCTTCCAATGCAAACCACAACCGTAAATCTAATTCCGCATTTGCAAATCTCCATATTTTGAGTAATCAGTTTTATTGTCCTTGAAGTGATGTCCACTCACCACCAGCTTCTTATGAAAACCTGGACGTATTAGGCGGCTCTTCAACCAACGCTTCTGATGTCGAACTAGAGTTAAAGGATAATCGTCGCCAACACCATCTGCCTCGTATCAATGAGCGAACACCACTCGACATCAGCGATTCGAATATTGGCAGCGCTGGAAGACAGCATCGGGCCTCGATGAAGCGACTGGTCCGCCAGATGAGTGTCATGGATACCCAACGGAGCCACGACGGGACCATGCAGCTTACGCATTGGATTTGATTGCGTCACGAATGCGATACGACTACCACTTATTTATAGCTGCAAACATAGTCCTATGTTGATTATCACACAATTATATATACAATTATTCTATGCAATATATTCTATAAATGATCAAAATCGGATACATGTATATGCCTGAAAATTGGATCTAAGGGTGAAAAAACTTTCTTGCCATTTTAAAGTTGTCTTTCAATTCGAATATTATTCTATATCATTTTAGATTTTATTCAAAATATTTTGTAGCACATAGCCCTGCGTCACTCTCTTAAGCAGAGAGAACAACCTCGTACGAAAATCAATTGTACTAAATTGATTATTAGCAATAAATGCTGTTAGAACAGAATATATTTAAAGCTTTTGACGATAGGCTTCCGCTTTGAAGTCTAATAAAATGGGTTTCGAATAGAAGTTGTTTGTAAAGGAATATATTTGAATGCTTCAGTTTTTTGGGAAATAAATTCAGGAAACTCGATCAGGATTACAGATAACTAATAAATGAACAAAACTTTGCCCTATCTAAATTTGTATAGACATTTGATGGTATTACGAGTGGGCTACGTCTACTCGAAACAAAATTGAATTGTCCTCGATAAAGTTATTAATTGAATCAAGTAAACAAAAAACATTTACAAAGCTTTTCCGGTATACATACAAATAATATACATACATAATTAAATATTTATGAACATGTATATGTATATAGTATTAACATGTGTCACACAATAACTGTAAACCTATACTCGTAAGTATCATTGTTTCAAGCTGATTTTATTTATGTATTTATACAACCAATTATGCATTTAATTGCTGCCAAACAAAAACACAAAATCAAAAACAATTAAGAACAGTCTAGGCGTCTCAGCTATGATAAAAGATACCCTGTACCCTGTATACACACTTTATGGGGTTGCAGGGGTTGCCTGCAATGCTAAAGTGTATCTATAACGGTGTAGTATATACATATATGTTATATTACGACATCATTAGCATTGTTTACTATTATAATAATAGGCATGTCCATTTTTTGCAACGTTTGTCTCTCTGATCTCTCTCTGATGAAAGACCTAATAATATCAGTTTTCCAATATATGTATATATAGTATTGATTCGGCTACTTTGATTTACACAAAGCATTCTTGCCGAATTGCATACCCGTTTTCGCTGCGCACAGATTATAACAAAATTTAATACAAAATTGTTTACTACTTGATTCAGGTGAGGAATGAAAATTGCCTGCAGCTGCCAATCGTTGTCTTGTGATGAGTGCCATAGGAAGCTTTGAGAATGAAAATGTGCTCATAAGGTTATATACATATGTATGTATACACAATATTTTCCGATATGTATTTGATTACAATTGTCGAGAGTTGTCAAGAACGTGGCAATGAAAATTTTATGTGTAAAGGGTCAATTGTGCCTACGACACTAAAGAATGTCCGAATTCGCTGGATTGCTAGCGCAACCCCAAGACAGGGGCTCATGTCACATATTGGACCTGCATGAGGAAATTATTCGGCACCTGTTTGCTTACTTGCCCCGGTTGTCTGACAAGGTGCGACTGGCGTGTGTGGCTCCAAAGTTCCGCCAGGCCTTTGAAAGTTGGGCTCGAACACAGAAGCACACGTTGAATGCGGAAGATGTGGAGCAAATGGCATTGCCCGATATCATAGATTTCTTTAAAGTGGCCGGCCCCTTTGTGCAGGTGCTGATGGTGAACTGTGCTTCCTTCCAAAAGGAATCATTGCTCGTCGAGTTTATTTCGGAGTATTGCAAGAACATCGAAGAAATCTACTATACCAATGTGACAGACGAGTTTCGCTATCGGACGATTATGACCCGGCTGACACATCTGCGACGTGTCAGCATCGACTGCATGGATGCGGAGGATGTTCTTAGTTTGGGTTTGGATGGCAACGTCGATCTGGAGTCGTTTGAGCTGATCAATGGCTGTTATACGGGTAAGCCAATTTACACCAATTACCAGCTGATATGAATTGCTTGAAAACTTTCAGCTGTTAGGCAAACACCTTTGCGGCTTTGACAAGCTCCAAAGGCTTGTACTCCGAGACTGCCTCCTATGGAATTCGGGCGAGTTCGGCATTCCGCTGAGAAAGCTGCACACACTCGTTTTAGATGACTGTTGCTTTGAGGTAATGAATCAGTCGCTCTACCAAAAGGTAGCGGAATGCTGTGAGGAGCTGGAAGAGTTATCGTTTTCCGGCTGTGATGCCAACTTTGAGATTATTGCCCAATTGCCCAATTTGCAACGCTGCACGCTCAAAACCTGGATGACTTCAAACGAGCTGAATATTGGATTTCTCTCAACCCTAGCCGAAAAGAAGGGCAATAAGCTGTCGTATTTCAAGCTGACAGGACAATTTGAAATTAGCAATCAACATGCACGTTATCTGGGTCAGCTGAGTAGCCTAAAGGAGTTGTACTGGTGCGAAAACGACGTCCTGGAGGACGACCATTTCAAGTTCTTCAATGAGTTGCCACTGTTGAGGCTGTTTGGATTGTCCCTCTGTGGCCGTGTCACCGACGTTGGTCTGATGCGCTTGGTTCGCAAATGCCCCCAGCTGGATCGCATTGACATCAAAAGTTGTGACGAGATCACAGACCAGTTCGTCTTGAATGCCGTCTATTGCTGTAGCAAGACAACACATCGAGCGTTGGTCCTGAATGTGGAAGGCACTAAGATTTCAAGAACTATTCTCTTGGTATGTACTTCAGATTAATTTTGATTTTTTTATAATACGATTTCATATTATCTGTCAGCACCCCGATTACTTAAAGCCCCAAAACTTGGTGAAACTTAACTTTTCAAATGTGACCGTATAGATAACTGAATAATAAAGAGGGCATTCGGTGAGGAACATTCATCAGGAAGTACTCTTTTAAATTTATGATCAAACTCACTCTGATTGGTATCAATTTATTGCGTGCGTCTACCTTTACGGCCTGGCTATTTAATAATTCAGTGAGAATGCCTTTAAGATACACATATGCTTGTATACATTAAATGGTTCGTTTCAATTCGACTATTAGCTGCAATAAATTTCTCATTCAATTGTAGCTTGAACTTTGCCGTGCCGATAGGAATGATGTCTGTGTTAGCAGCAGGAAGCCCAGTGCGCTTGGTTCGCTCAGTGAGCTTAGCTCAGTTAGCTTCTTACCTCTGGTCAGTTGCTAGCCTTAGTCATCCGCCTGTCGCGATCCCGAGGCTGCAGTTGCGTGCTACTCGTGCATAACAACATTCACAATGGCTAGATGTCTGCGGCTGACCTCGACTCGGTCTCCTTAAATAGACAAACGTGATCGTTCTGACTTAGTTGTAGTACATCTAACCCATTGACATCGCATCGGATCGCATTGGCCTGCTAGCTATAGGTACACATACTCATATATAAACTTATATGTATATAAATGTATTTGTATATAACAGAAAAAAGAGCCTTGATATGTTCAGGTGCCTGAGTCCGATGGTGGCCTTTCGCCTTTCTGGTCTGAACATTGACTAATTAGATATTTTTGCTAACTGAGCAGCTTGACATTTTCTACGGATGCGCGAATATCTTACATTTTAATGTTTGCAAATTACAATATGATATTATACGGAAATAAAACATGTTCAAATTGGTAATAAAATGAGCATTGATGCCTTTTAAAGATAATGTGTTGAAAACTTTGAACCATTTCGCAGATTGCGGAGTGGGCCAGAAACTTTACTTTATATCTAAGGCTCTGACACTTCATAAAAATGTGTGAGATGATTTATTATAATTTTATTCAAATATGCAGTTTCTAATAGTTTCATTGCATAATTGCAATATTTTATGCTCGAGTACGAGATCCGCTGAATCCTTCGGAGAACTGATATTGACGCAGCGACTGCGCTTGGGCTATATTTTGGACAATTATAAATCATCCTGTAAATAAACTATCTTTATCACACTTTCAGAGAGATACTAATATTTATATGCATTTTCAAAATTACAAGTATCTAGTATCTGGAAAACATTTTTTGGACATAAAACTTGGGCCATAGGATACGTGGTACCAAAAATATAAATATTACAAACAAGTAAGAAGGCTCTAGTCGAGACTGCTCGCTACGAAATCCCCTGAACCCTGCAAAAAAGTGATACTCTTCTTCTTTACGCACTTATGAGCTCGCGCTCTGCTAACTGCGCAGTTGCAGCCGTGGCTTGGGGGTGGGTTGGGCTGAACTTTTGACGCTTATAACTCCATTTCTAAATGGACGATCTTCATGAAATTTTTAGAGTAGATCAAGAGTATCTAAATCTACCTATGTGCCAAATTGCAAATCTCTAGTATTTGAAATGCGTTTTTTCCAAATTGGGGGCGAAGAGGGCGTGGCATCCAAAATCTGAAAACTACAAAATCTGCGTATCCATAATATCTATCTAAATTTATAAAGTTGAAGTCTTTAGCTAAAACGGTGTAGAATTTATACCTAAAAACCCTAAAAAACGGAAACGAATCTTTTATCGATAATTTGGAAATGGCACGAGTTATCGAAAAAACAAATTAAACTCGTATTGCGTAGCTAACATGTAAATTTTCAGCTCTCTAGCTTTTGTAGTTTCCGAAATCTCGACGTTCATACGGACAGACGGACAGACGGACAGACGGACGGACGGACGGACAGGGCTCAATCAACTTATTTTTTTATGCTGATCAAGAATATATATACTTTATGGGGTCTGCGACGTCTCCTTCTGCCTGTTACATACATTTCACAAAACCATTATATTGAATTCCCATTTTCAATGGGTTCAGGGTATAAAAATGAATATTCATTACACAAATCTACATAGAATTTAAAATCTCTACATTTAACAGTCTACAACCCACACTTAAAAAAAGAAGTTAAATTATCGATTATTATTGGCAAGGGAAATGAAGAGAGTTACCGAGAAAAAAAAAAAAAATATATATATATATATACTTCTACTGCATATGTTGTACAGGGCAGATGGGTATATCGACTCCACTCGCCACTTGATGAAGAATATATCTACTTTATGGGGTCTAACACGCCTCCTTCTGCCTCTTTCATGAATACGTGATTTCCTTTAGTAACGGGTTTTCAAATTTAACTATATACATATATTCAAAATTTTACTAACCTTAACAACAGCGATTGGTAAGGTTTCAATCCCAACTTATATTTCTCAATATGACCATCGTTAAAAGCTGAATACGAATTGATATTTTGAATTGATATGGATAGAGCTTCACCTTCAGTTAAAACTTTACCCGCCAATTCTGGCCTTAGAACTAATGCCATGATCATCTTCGTTGCCAATTGCCATTTTGCTCATTTGCTGATGCTCGCAGGCTTGTCAATGTGCCAGACGGACTGAAGTCGATTCCAAGCGAATCGAAGACATTGCTACTCTCTGTCTACAATTTGACAAACCTGTTGAGTTAACAATCGCATGCTGAAGCTACATCCAATTGTTGACCAAGGTGCATGGCTAGCTACTGACTGTGCCTGCAAATTTACACGCAGCTATCAGTCGATACAAATCTATACCATTCAGAATATCAAGATGTAGTCGTGCTAAGCTATGTTCGCTGCCCATGCGAGCGACTGCATATTAGAGATGGGAAGCTAACTCCAATATTGAGCACCATCGTAAACTATATTGATCAGATTACAATGGAGATTTGGATTTGATTTCATGTATTGCTCAAAGAATAGCTGAACAACTCAATGAACTATTAATCTGTTGAACTACTTATCTGTATCTGAAGCGCTGAGCAAAGTGTAACCATCGTCCATGGCCCACTGAAGCACATATTGTTCATTGAGTATATGCAGTGGTTCATTTTATAGTTTGATCAACAACTTAATTGTGACCCATGCAGCTCAGCACTACTGTCGAGATTTCAGCTTCTAATACATAAATAATATAACGAGAGTCTCTAACAGAGCGTGTATTACTTAGTTGAACGTATTGGCCCGAGCATGAGAAGACGGGACAGGTCGAGGTCAAGTCTCTAGCCTTGCGCAATCTTAGTCCGAGCGCCATGGGTGCGAAAACCGCCATCAACAGATGCTTCTCACATGAACAGCAGCTTCGCTGAGGCCAGTTGGAAACTACTTGAATTCTGCTTGGATGTTGCCGCAATGTTTTTGTCTGTATGCCAAATCGAATCTGTCCGGTGGAATGTTTGCTCCTTATTTATGAAAGGCCACTAAATGTACACATGTCTCACGTGTGCAGGCAGTTGAATATTCTTAAGAGATTTCGTAGCGTATGAGGGTTTTGAGTTCAATTCAGTAACAATTTCTTCGGATTCTAAAGAACTTTAGTAGACTTCACAACATAACTTTAGCTGCACTCATTTGGATTAGTTGGATTAGTCATTCAGCCGAAGGTCTGCCAAAGCTGTTGCTTTGGGCATTCAAATGTTATTATGACTTTTTTAATCTGAATCGCACTTCTCTTTCACGCAGGTAAAATTCAAATTGTAGAACTACACAGTATAACATGGTATGGTCCTTTAGTGGGTGTGAAATGTAGAAAAGACCCCGTAATTCCCATAAATTTCTGATCTTATACTCTACATTTTTAAATTATTTTCTAATAATTAGCCAAAAAGTCTCTTCAACAGCTTTGAAGGTAAACCACAAAATTTAGCGAGTAACATACTGTTGGCCATCTCTATGGAGTTATGGAAAATATATATATGCATAAACATATACATACATGCATTTTGAGTCTGTGAGACCCTCGGAAAAGCTATGTCTTCCAAAGCTTGTGAGCTAGAGTTCCAAAATAGGCAAATAGGTTTTCATTCAGGCTACACTTTATACCCAGTATTAATGTTTTTGATGATATTGGCTAAGAAAAAGTAAGCATGCTTATACGATTTCTATTTTATAATATCTGTGGTTTGAGTCGATGTACATAGGTATTTACGCCGAAATCCTTCTGTAAAACATTTCACACTCACCCCTATTCATGTCTTCTACATATTTATCGGAAGGCCACTTTTAGATATGCAAGTTAGACACTATTTTTGGCGGCACAAAAACAGCCTGCCAAGGAGTGCAGCACGTGTGTTTAAGCTCTGGCTATTTATACATATACATTTACTCAGCAGTCAAGTTCAAGGGGGCTGTTACATCACCGATGACTTGGATAGAGTAACCTGTGGGTTGATTTGAAACACCCTGTTGTTTTTCGCACATTTAAAAAAAATGGTAAGAGACTTTCCTATATATATGTATACGTAGTCATTTTCCAGATACAGTGAGTCCATAAAAATATTAAATTCGCAGATATCGAACTCTTTTCGTTGCACCTGTTCTAGTGAAATAATAATATAATAATAACCCTAACAAGTGTACAAAATACTGAAGCGCATCAGCTTGGTTCACTGACGTCACAGCGAGCGAGACAGCAGCACATATGCTGGCCATTGGAGCATTGTAGCAAGAAGCGTTTAACTCTGACGTCACAAAAAGCGAGATAGACATAGAGAAAGTAGAGTAAAGGCGTTGTGACGTCACTGACGCACGTGTTTAATGCTGGTCAGAGCGAGAGCACAACATCGGCCACGTTGCCGGCCGGCTTTTTGTTTCTACCTCCGCATTTCGCTTTGCCTCTGCCTTTACCTCTGCCACTGCCACATCTGCTGCCTCTGCCGCTGTTTCTGCCTCTGCCTCTGCCTCTGCCTCTGCCTCTGCCTCTGCCAGTGGACTCAGTACATGCGCTAAAGCTTTCATTCATGGCGCGAGCGCAATTAACAGCGCATGTCCATGTAGTCCGTCACGGACACGCGTCGCCTGCCAAATTGATGACGTCTTTGTTTATTGATCCCTCGTACACTGTGTTATGACGTCACTGCGCGTGCGACCAACCAGCCGCAAAGCATTGCGCTATAAATAATGGGACGCTAATTATCACAGGAACTGGATAGGCGCCGGAAGGCGGTAGTTGCTAGTTGGATACTTCCAGCCATATGCTTGCCTGTGTCTGATGATTGATATTAATTTACCCAATAAGAAATTCTAAGGATGATCCATCCATCATTTAACGTTTCAGATTATTTTCAATAATTGCTTGGTCAGTCGAAAAGTGTCGACTATTATAAATATATAATATGGTTATAAATATGTGAAGCTAATACGATTAATTCTATTAGTTCCGATTATTTATTTGTACTTCATGAAGTATGTTAAATTTATTTTGTGTTTTTACAATAGTGCTTGGAATGAAATGTACCCTATTGAATCGTGAAGGTTCACCTTTTCATCATGTACTCATTAGTAATGTCTTAATAAATTATATAGTTGAGTTAATAATGAAATCAATTGATTTTAAATGTAAGTAAATTAGAGTGCAATGGAAGTTATATATATTATTAATGTGGAATATATCTGAATAGCCACTTGCAATTTTATGCTACTTTTCGACTCTTCATTGATTTCCTACGCATCTGACCTGTATGCAGTGGATGTTATTATACTGACATGCCCGGCGACAAAATGTAATTCGGCCAAAAGCAAATTTGAATATTCACGAAATTGCATAAACTATATATATGTATGTATATATATTTGATGAGGTCATATACAATTATATATAGAAATACTATGAATAAATATAATGACAATAATTCGCCACGAAAAGCACCTGCAGGCAGCGGAGTCAACTCAGAAATTTTCCATGGGATGTAATGGGTATAGCTATGCTCAGTAATAGATAGGTGGGTCATCGATAAAATGGGCATGTCTGCAGGTCCGGAACGGTTTCAAACCAGGCAAACTAAACCAAGGCACAACGAAGTTAAGGAGAGGTGAAGAGTTGGCCAAAAAGCAACCCAAAGCAATTTATGCAAATGATTCAAAAGGCGCCGTCACAAATGTGCAGCTTCACAACAACAACAGCAAAGAAGAAAAAAAAAAATTGAAATAGCAAACGCAAAGTGCCGCTTGCTAATTGAAATTTGGTAAAGACATACAAAAATCAAAGACTAAACAGCAATCAAAAAGAGCTAAAATTCCTTAAATTAAACTCACGAACTGCGCGCAACGATGCGAAAACGATGCATGGATTAGGCCAGCAACAGCAACAAATTCAACAGACGAAGTAAATTTGGCGCAGCACATTTAGAATATCATCGCAGAAAAGACAAAAGCTAAGAGACTTTCAGGCAGCAGCAAAAGCAAGGAGTGCCAACTATTGGCTTGTCTTCGACGTTGCGGCGCGGCGCGTCGCCTCGTGTTGCCTAGCCTCACGTTGCCTCACGTTGTTGGCTTGGCAAGCAATGCTTAATACAGCCAATAAAACCAACAACAATATAACATCTTGGAAGCGACTACAACGTTTGTCCGACGCTAGGCCGGCGGTATATGCATGCACTTTTTGGGGCCACGAGCGGGTCAGCAGCAGCGCCAACGAGTCAGAAGCAGCCATGAATAAATGAACAAAACAAAAACAAAAAAAAAAAACAAAAAAACAAAAACAACAACAATAACAACACAAACATCACCAGACCAGACCAGTTCCACTTGCGTCGCTCCCAAAAATTCAACTTGTACGTATCTCCATATATATGTATGTAGGTATTTATGTACATACATATGTATGTATGGCTCACCATGCTAAGGTGAACTCAACTGCAAGACTAATACAGCCGCTGCCTGGGTTGGCTGTGTACTGTGTGTTGTGTGGCATGTAGCGTGTGGGGTGTGGGGAGTGGGGTGTAGGGTGTGGAGTGTCTTGGTGTTGAGCTAAAGGCAATGCCTGTGCCAAAGCGCAGCAAAAGCATTATGGGAAAAAATCTAGCGAAATCGAAAGGAAGAGCCCACTGCGCCCAAGCTTGCTGACCGACGATCTCACGTTTGTCTCAAGCTCTGCTGTTGTGATTCAGGCTCAGGCATACGCTAAAAACAGTTAGAAAACGTGGCTTCGAATCTGTCTAAAAATAGCCACAACGAATGCATTACACAGCACGAACTCGCAAAACGAACGAAAACGAAACGTTACCGGCCTCACCTACATATACTTCTACTCCGCCTCAAACTGGAAACCAAGCGCTGCCAGACTGACTCTCACTCTCCATCTCCCACCAAGTCTTGCTCTCTCTCTCTCTCTCTCTCTCTCTCTCTCTCTCTCTCTCTCTCTCTCTATCTCTCTCAATCTGCGTTCAATTATTTGTTGCTCTAGCTTAAGAGGATTGTGATCCGAGCTTCGGCTTTATGTTTTCATATGTGTGTGTGTGTGTATGTGTGTAGGTGTCACTTGTTGCTTTCAGTTTCGTTGTTTGCTGAGAGGGGAGGAGCCAATTTAATGTACATATATTACTAACGGTTGTTTGCCGTTCAGGTTTTTAATCTGCACTAGCGGGTGTCAATGCTAAAGTGCATTCAGATTTAAATAATCTACGTGCAACAGGCGTAATGTGACACTGAAAATAGTGCGATTTTGCATAAGATTTTAAGAATAAGTATAAGCATTATGTATTAAAAAGTATTTGAAGAACTATCGCTTTATTGAACTATGATATTACATATATATATGCATTTAGTGAAATAATTGTATACATTTAATCTACGGATCAATTTTAATTGGAAATATACGTACATATATACACATGTACATATATCGCCCTGGTGGCAGGTAAAATTAGATAGCATACTTATGCACATGTGGAACATACATGCAATACATACATACACACACACAGACAAGGGCTTTACCGGTATACTAAACCGCATGCCGGTTCTGCTTCTGTTTTCTAAGGATAATTTAGATGTGGGCGTGTGTGAAGCATTGTCAAGAAATAGGAAAAAAAGAAAGGAGTGAGAGCGAGAGCGAGAGGGATAGTAAAGCAGGTGAAAAGGCAACTAAAAATCAATTTTCCACTGCTGTTTAAAGAACAGAGCAGTGCAGAGCTTTTTTTATGACGCAAATTAGTTCCGTCTTTGCTTTTATGCGACGTCGACAGAGATGTGCACCTACATTATTGCGCACTTGTATGTGTATATGTATATGTATATGTATATGTATATGTATATGTATATGTATATGTATATGTATATGTATATGTATATGTATATGTATATGTATATGTATATGTATATGTATATGTATATGTATATGTATATGTATATGTATATGCATATGTATATGTATATGTATATGTATATGTATATGTATATGTATATGTATATGTATATGTATATGTATCCGTATATGTATATGTATATGTATATGTATATATATATATATATATATATATATATATATATACATATATATATATATATTATATATATATATATATATATGTATATATATATATGTATATTTATATATATATATGTATATGAATATGTATATGTCTATGTACACGTATAAGTATATGTATGCGTATATGTATATGTAGCATTTGCCCACTGCTATTTCGGCTGCAGCGCAAGCGTATTAACAACGACGTCATCGATTTTTGCTCGCATGAGCTGTATATTGGTGTTGTTGCCGCAGCTGGCATCGCTGCTGCGACGCTACCCCTGCCTTGCTCTTGCTGATGATGATAGCTCGGTAAATGACGTAATAGCGCTTACGATTTGTCTTACCGAAAAGCCGAGTACGCAAGGTAGGTCGTGTGTTGCAGCCGAGCACAGTTTTCTCAATATTTCTCTCTCTCTCTCTCTGTGTGCCTCAGAGTCTCTCTCTCTCTCTCTCTATTTCGCTCTCTCTCACACACATTCATAGAGAAGCAGCTGGCAACGGGCAGACATCGAAAACGATTGTGACGCCGACTGAAGCAGATTGTTCGCTTGGTGCGCTGCTCCTCCGTTTGGATATAGTCGCGTATAACTGTAAAGATAAGTTCAGTCGCGTCACAGACGCCGCATTGTTAACAACTTTTCGCAAACATTAAACAACAAGCCAAACACAACCAATCCAAATCACTTAATGAATAATCAAATCAAACAAAATAATATTGTGGCTCTCGTTTGTAATCGAACGTGCAAATGTCTAATAAAATAGAATAAACAATATTTCAAATATAGAAAAATCTAATTGGTGCTTAACGAATAGTTCAGTTCTATTGCAACAAGTTGTCATCTAGTCCAATACGGAAACGGAAGCCGATTGAGAACACAGCGTATGCGTAATATCGTGCAACTCACCGTTGCAATCGTAGCGCGCGTCTATGTTACGCTGCGTATGTGTAACGTAAACTATTTACAATTTCGAATATCTTGTATGAGTAGAATCAATTAATATACCCACATATCTATATATATATATATATATATATATATATATAATATAATACCATCAGTGGAAGTGCAAACAATCAGTAAATACAACAACATAACAATAACTCAACCAACAACAAAAATTGTTTATATCTTTGCACATTTAACATTGAGTAAAGTCCTTGTACTACGGGTATATATAACGCCGCCTACACATACACACATACATATATGTATTGACATATAAACGTGAGTAAGCCATTGCGTCGCCAGTTGGTTATGTCGCGACGTCAGTGGGTACTGCGCAAACGCCTGTGAAGAGAATAAGGAAAACGGGGTCGTACCGGAAGAGAAGTGGCCGGAGAAATCGCGGAATACGCAAGTTCAAGTTTAAGGACATACCTAACAAGAAATAAGTGAGGACGAAAGTGCATTAAATAATGTCGAGCAGGACAACAACAGCCATGCTCGCCTTCAACTATGTATAATCAAAGTGTCTACAGCGGGCGATTTGCCAAGTTTTTGTGCTAGACACGAAATTGGCTTTTAGCTTGGACGTCGGGCTGGATCTCTATCGTGTTGCAGTGCGCCATACAGGTGTTTAATAACTTTTATGTGTCCTTTAACTCTTGATGTTGTTTCTTTTATGTTTGTTTCCTGTGTCTTGTGTTGTTGCCTGCTCATGAATCGCCATCACTTACATTGCTAACACACACTCTAGCCAATACATATAATGCGCGATCGTCTTGCCTCTTTGATTGTGGTGAAGCAAGAGGTGACGGCGTCGCTAAGCCACAGTTGCAACAACAATAATAATAATAATAATAATAATAATAATAATAATAATAATAATAATAATAATAATAATAATAACAATAATAATAACAACAACAACAACAACAACAACAATAACAACAACAATAGTAGACTCATTGAAAATGAACAAATGCTGCCACAGCAGCCACGTCAAACAGTGAAACTTTTGTTGCCGTCGCCGGCCATCAAGTGTCAGGAGTCCTTGTATACGCTGCCCTACGACAGCAACATCTACTATGAGATCAATAACAATTCCTACTATAGGCAGAATCTGAACAGTGATTCGAAGTCCGTAACTTTTCCGGCAGCGATCTATCCCTGTCGCAACCTTTTTCCCGACGGCTGCGATATTGGACACTTGGGCTGCTCCGCCGGATCTTCCGGCTTACTTTGCACGCAACACTTGCCGGGCTCTACTGGGTTCTACTCGAATAACAGTAGTTGTTGGCACAGTAACGGAACACAGACGTGTATGTATGAGTGACTCGCTTCGATAATGGTGATGGTGGTGGTTGCGGTGGTAGAAGTATTGGAGGTGGTGCTCGTGGCTTCTAATTACTAGGAGCACGTTGCGTATGAGCAACATTACGCATATTTTCAAATGTGCTGCGTAATGACGAAGAAACAAGATTTGTTGAATGCAGCTGCTGCATTAACTGAAATTATAAACACGCCTCGGGCAGAATGACGACATCAATTTTTGCCCGTTAAGGGGACAGGGGGATTTTAATAGTAAAGTAGTAGAATATAAGTTTATGTTTATAATACATACATATGTAGATAGATGAGCTTTGCCCATCCAAACACATGTTTACCAGCGTCAGCAGAGCATCGCAGAGGCAGCAGACAGCGAAGAGGAGCAGCCACTGTGGCAGACGGCTACAAATAGAGGCAGAGCGACACAAAGTCTGACGCAAAATGATTTACAATATGCATGACATGTACACACATGCACATCTGTGTGCTTTTATTGACGCCTTTATTTGAGAGAAAGATTCAGACATACTCTAATGCCGTGTATGAGTATGTATTCTGGATAACCATTATTTGTACGATTTCATTATATTACTAACTATTATATACTATATTTTTTTTACTATATCAGTTTTTAATAGTCGTAGGAGCTGTTAAGTTATTGCTATTGATTTTTTGGCCAATGCTCAAAATAAAAATTAACCGAAATATATTATGTGTTAATATTATCAAATATGTATTTGTGTATCTTTTAGATTCATACTTAGAGCAATAGTATTATTGATTAATGTCCGTTCTTGCAATCCGAATGTCGCCGAGCAACGATAGGGAATCATCGTACCTTACAATGAAGACATACATATGTATGTGTATCGCAAACATGTTTATACAGAGACGAAATATTTAACAAAGCTGCTTATGGCTTATATTTGCGATTTTCATTGAAATAGTTTTTAATAGGTGGATCCCTTTACGGTCCAATAGAAAAGTGCAACAGATCATTCTCGAGTTCATAATTTGTTCGGTATGAACTGTTTGTATTTTTATTGCAAAAGAACAGATAATGTCAATTGCACGATTAGAGGGTTTTCACTTTTTGCTGCGTCTTACGTATTATTTGCTGTTATATTTGGGTTCTCTAGAGAAAAGTGGACGGCAGCTAATGACAAGCCATGACGCCAGCTACGCCAGAGCAAATGGCAAATTTTACAGCTGTTTTCACGGATGACACGGGGTAGATGGGCTGAGTAGGAGTGGCAGCATCGCACAGTAGGGTAATAAATATTAATGATATCAGTTGGCCAAGTTTATCCAGGTTTATAGTTTAGAACAAAATAGCGTAATTGTATATTTAACAATAGTTGTCAACAAAAAATCTTAAAAAGCATCTGCTCTGCATAGAGATCGCTTAAGGAATCTTCACACAGGTATATTACAACTGGAGCCAATGTTTGTCAAAAGTAGTACTCTAAGGTTTCAAAAGCCAAACATTTGACACTTGTATGTTGTAATTTTTGCATTGAAAAATAAGTAAATTCACCACTGTGCACAGCCTGAGGCCCGTAGAGCAAAGCTGTTGAACTTGAGCCATCAAATCGGTGTGAGAAAGTAGTCCACTGCGTCAGAGCTCTGCATAGATATTATATGGCTGTGACTAGGTATATAGATAGATATAATTTATCTGAAGAACACGTACTGATGACGTCGCCAGTATTGCTTATGAGTCTACATTTTGCATGCAAAATAATCACGAGTCACTTTTGGCCCACAGCTTTTGAATCTTTTTATTATGTCAGACAATTTCGATTCGGTTTTATTTTGTTTTGTTTTTCTTCTGTTTTTGTTTTCTTTTTGGCGTGTGAAATTTGTTGTGTCTTTTTCAAAAACCAACAATTTTAATTTCTCTGGCTGCCAGCTTTCGTTAGCTGCTGCGCATTGCCCGAACGCCCCTTTTAGTGTATCGCATCATCAACGGTCAATTGCATTTCTATTGCAAATAAATGATGAATCTATTTGTTAGCTACATTTTTTATAGTCTACTTCAAGTCGAAGCATTGCTTGATATTCAGTTAACGAATAGTGAATACTCTTTTTGTAATATAAAGGGACTAACAAGCAATTTATTTATCATAAGAGCTAAGTATATATTTGTCATCGATTTCTGAATATAGATAATGTTGCCAGATATGTTGTTCTATAGAAACTGTTAAAACTAAATATTCATCCTGTTTCTTCCGATCGTTACTTATGAACATAAGCATATAATATAGTTGCAGTTATTCGACCGGTTTATGATAGATATGACCCCCTGAAAAATAGAGGAAAGTGGAGAAAGAGCCATAAATTGAGATACAGATTGAAAATGCTACGGAGTCATAGGGCACACTCCTGAAAAAGACGAATTTTCCTAGATTTTCTCCCTAATCAAAATGATATGTCATAAGATTGTTATTCGTTAATACTTAGGGCTTTTCGATCGATTTAATGCTTTTGTCTTTGGAAGTGATCAAGTTTTGGTCATTATTTTCACACCTCGTGTGAAACCACAAATCTAAAGACAAATTTCGGAAAGTAATATATTGAAAATACAAAAAAAAAAAAAAAAACAAAAAAAAAACAAATAATGAAGAAGATAGAGAGAGAAAAATTCATATTGCGGCTTTGCTAATGATTATTATTGACTCTGGCGTCTGCCTAATTATCTGCGTTGATTTATGCGAATTTTATAAGCAGAGACACTACGATTCGGATTGATCGCATGGATGCTATTATCTATTGGGTCGACCAGGCAAGGTTTTTGAGGGCTCCGCAAAAAATGGGGGATCAGCCCAAATGACGCAAGAGTTATGTGTACCAATTTATAATTATTTATACTTTTTAGTTCATAATTCAATGTAAATGGTTCACACGCTTTTGCGATACAAAACTCTTCTGTGCTTGCTTCGGGTACATACTAAATTCCTTAGTTGAATCCTAAAGTATTGCAGCATAATTAGCCAATGTAAGTCTGTCTATCTGTCTGTCTACTAAGTGCCTGATTCTATGGCTATCTATATGATCGCCCTAGCTCCTATAGACTTTTCAGATCCCAAAATAGATTGGACGTACTCGATTCCGCATAGTTTGTATTTTGATTTCGTTTTCTATTTAATTGCAGTGTATTTGTAATTTGCCAATAATGCGGCGAGTGCAATGTCCTCGCATCACGCGGCGATGTCACACTTTGGCACGCCGAGAACTTGCTGTCAGATAGATGGATAGATGGATGATTGGATGGTCGGGTAATCCGACTGTGAGCTGGTGCTCAGAACCAGTCGAGGCCGAATAGCATCATGGGAATGCATTTTAAGGCGTCGTCTCGCCTGGGCTCAGAAGAGCAGGTTTTCCTCACGATATTACTATGTGGTGTGCTGTTATTTTATTTTATTTTTATTTTTTTTTTTACAATTTTTGACAATCTGATGATTTTGGTTACTTTATTGGCCGTTGGTCAATTTGCCTGCCGGTTGCTGCCGGCGCATGTGTAAACCTTAATTTGAAACTGATTGGATTGCTTAGCCGTTGGCCTGTTGTGCTTTTACCTTGTTTCGTCTGTAATTTTGCTTATTTCTTCATAAACAGTATTCATAAAAGTGGGTGAAAAGAGTATATTGGCTGTCTTAGAAAAGTTTAATGCATTAAAATTATGAACAGAATCATAAAAACTAAGTTTCGAGTCTAAAACATTGGATCAGAAATATACCACAAAAGGTTGGATTATACTTCTTCAGCTACTCACAAACAGAGTATGGAGCAGTCAAGTACAGCCCACAGCACTTTGTGAGCGAATGACCGCGATTGTGCTCGAAATGGCGGTCAAGCCCAAGCTGTAGACAAACTGTTCAAAATTTGTTCAGTAAATAAGAACAACATTAAGTCACACAAAATGTTCGTATTTTCCATATAATTAAAGCTGAATAATACTTTTTGTCTGGAGGAAATTAAAATAACATCTTAAAATGCGCTCAAGTCTTCGAAGGCTACTGATTATTTTACTATATTGCGAGAATATCTAGTATATAAAACCCAATAATTTCCATTCGACAACATCTGTGATGTTTCTCAAGAGTTCCAATCAACATAAATAGAAACAAGTTAAAATTAAAACTAAAAAAAAAAAATGATTAAAAAAAGTATTAACAAAAACGATGCGTGGCCACAAAAATAAAAAGAAGCTGTTGTCCACATTTTTCGCTTATTCAATTTTTTATTTTAAACGTTTTTTGTTATTTCTTTTGCTATTTTTTAATTCACCAATACGAGTGCAGTTGCAAAGAGAACGATTTCGAGTAGGTGAGGAGGAATCAACTAAGAATAACTAGTTTGCCTCTTTCAGCACGCTTCAATCACATATAACATATAACATATAACATGTGGTGTTGTAATGTGAGGCCCAAAACCGAAGAGTAATAATAAAAAAAAAAAAACTAAAAGATGTTTGCTAATAGCTGCTTGCTGTTTGTTGCTGAAGATTGTTGTTCGTTGCGTCTGCAATTCTTGTCTGAAGGAAAATTTGCCAAGATCACAAATTGTTGTTGTACCCGTTGCAAAACCTCAAATCTAAACTTTTTTTCTGTTACGATGTTTTTGTTTTTGTTTCTCTTTTTCTGCATTTTTTTTACACTTGTATGTGTGTGCTTGCATGCTTGTTTATTTCCAATTGGCTTGTTCAGTTGACGTTTTTTGGCACCCAACTTGTTTTTTAATGATGGAAGAAGATTTAACAGCGCTTACTTGATTGACACTTGGTTCGGACATTGTAAGAACAGAAATGCTTCTACAAAGTCTCATCGCAATAAGGTTGCACATCGAAGGCGCATCGCTTAGAACAGGTTAAATTGAATAGCTTATCAAAAGGAACTACTGCAGTTATTCAGCGGTCAAATGGCTATGAACGTTGCTCTGTGCTCTGTCACAGCCAATTAATTCTAATCAATAGCTCTAATGATACGCTCTTTTAAACAATGACCTTTCCAAGAGGCTATGGCTACTATTTATAAGCGGCTGAAGTACGCAACAATGAAAACGTCGCAGAGTGAACAACACGTGCAAAAATAAAGCGTAGGAAATTATAGAGCCAAACAAGAGCTGAGCGCATATCGTATATTAAGGAGGATAGGTTCGTATTTGATGACGCAATCGAAGTGAAAACTGTATTTGCCCTACACCAAAAATACTTCGCAGACGCATTGTGACGTCATTACCTTTACGACCAGCTGTGTGTTAGAGACGAGTTGCAAAGCCGAATGAAAGCAAGCAAAAGAAGGAAAACAAAAACCAACGAGCAACGAACCACGAACCGCGAAGCAACTTCGTGGCTCTCACATATGTATGTACATGTTCGTTTTATCTACACGGTTGCCTTCAAGGTCGTTTCGCAGCCACTCTCCCTCTCTTTCTGTTTCTGTCTGTCACTACCATTAACAACCCCATGATGATTTCATACTTACCAACCTACCGCAACTCAAACCCCAAGACCCAATGCAGCTCGAAGCTCGACATACACGCCTCCTTTTTACCACAGACTATTTTATTTATTTCTTATTTGAGCTCCAACACAAGTTGTATGGTTCAATGGAGCCTTGAAAAATAGCTTCGATATTAATACACCTCTAGGGTCAAATGCTGATATTTCGGTTCTTTTATTTTACAGACTGCTCTTGAGTATTACGATGATATAGTCTGCATTATGAAGAACTCTTCAATTATTATGTTTGCTCAGTTAAACCACCTTATCGCAGTTGAATAAATCACCACCAGAGATCAACCCAATCAAATATAGATAAAATAAATAAAATAAATATATAATAAAATAAAACGAGTGAAAAAACAAACTTTCTAAGCTTAACCAAGGGGTAGAGCATTCGTAATCAAATAGTCAATCAACCAAATTAATTATTCATATATTGAGTGTTCAGATATATGCACATATATACTATATACAATATATATGTATGAACTTATTCTCGTATAATTCATGGCGAGCCCTCATCTACGGCAGCAATTGATTTAGAATATGTAGGATTTTGCCGCATACATACATATGTACATACACACATAATGCATGTATTCCTTCGCATGCCACTCGCACTTGAAAATCGTGACGTCCTTGGCTCTGACTGCACACATATAAATTAACAGCTGTGGCCAGTATCCTTCAACAGACTACGCGCGCATACTCACACACACTCTCGCAATCCCGTGAATCGATTAAGCCTCAGCCGTTGCTTATTATACTTACACTTTTTCTGCTTGTTGCCATGTCCAAAATAAAACTGATGACGTCAACGAGAAAGCGAGACGGCATTATGTATAGGATTTGGTAGCTACGTACTCGCTTGCGCTTTCACTGCTATCCTGTGGGCACTGCGTATGCGTAGTACGGCGCATACCACGTGTTTGATTTCAAAACAAAAACAAGAAACATCTGTATAAGTAGAAATTTTTACGAGGGTTACTCATAACATACTGAGGGCTAACATAGGTAGTGCATGTTGGGGCAGTAACCAGAGAATACCATTGCATTAAAATCTTGCTATATTTGGAATAAAGTTAGATCAAGCTCCTCCAACCGGTTCATATTGAAACCAATAATACATGGCAACAGCGTTTCCAAAAGACATACATTCTGATGTATTGATTATATGCAACACAATCTTTTGGCTATAACATGACATATACCTGATCTGCTTGCTGACTAAATATTTATACTAATTTGCATTTGTTTAATATCATAAATTTCACTATAGATTTTTGTCGAAGCTACAAATTTAAGCAAGGTCGACAAAAGGAATAGAGTGTGAGATATACAGGAAGAGGAAGAGGAGGAGGGGGGGGGGGGGGGGGAGAGAGAGAGAGAGAGAGAGAGAGAGAGAGGGAGAGTGATGGAAAGTGAGAATGAGGGACAGCGAGATGTTGTGCATATATCCTGTATTATAGAAATATCAGTAGCCAACCAATAAGTCTGCCTGTTCTGCCAGCTTGTCTGTCTATCAGATCATTAGCATCTCCTTTGTTATAAATAAAGTAGTTTAAGCAAGTCTAATAATACTTTTTCGACTTTTTAGTAATCGATTTCTTCGCACAACAGCTATTGATATTCATAGGCAGTATAACTTCTTTTTCCCAAGACCGATAAATTTTCTGATAAGTCGGCTACTTAAGAAAAATAAGATGAAATAAATTTATTTAATTTCAATTTGCAAATTGAACTTTTAGTCTGAGATATACTTAGAAAAAACACATTTATTATTAACAAGAAAGAAGGCTCTAGTCGAGACTGCTCGACTACGAAATCCACTGAACCCTGCAAAAAAGTGATACTCTTCTTCTTTACGCACTCTGCTAACTGCGCAGTTGCTGCCGTGGCTTGGGGGTGGGTTGGGCTGAACTTTGGACGCTTATACCTCAATTTCTAGATGGACGATCTTCATGAAATTTTTAAAGTAGATTAAGAGTATCTAAATCTATCTATGTGCCAAATTGCAAGTCTCTAGTATTTGAAATGCGTTTTTTGCAAATTGTGGGCGAGGGGGGCGTGGCATCAAAAATCTGAAAACTACAAAATCTGCGTATTCATAATACCTATCTAAATATATAAAGTTGAAGTTAAAGTCTCTAGCTGAAACGGTGTAGAATTTGGAAATGGGACGAGTTATCGAAAAAACAAAATAAACTCGTATTGCGTAGCTAACATACGAGTGTTCATGTGAAATTTCAGCTCTCTAGCTTTTGTAGTTTCCGAAATCTCGACGTTCATACAGACGGACAGACGGACAGACGGACAGGGCTAGATCAACTTATTTTTTTATGCTGATCAAGAATATATATACTTTATGGGGTCTGCGACGTCTCCTTCTGCCTGTTACATACATTTTCACAAAACCATTATACCCTGAATTCCCATTTTCAATGGGTTCAGGGTATAACAAGTAAGAACGTTGCAGTTAGGCGCAACTAACAGCGATATACTTTGTTCCCATAGGTGCATCTTATTTTTTTAATAAACATTTAATTAACGAAATATTTCGGCAATTAGAAAACGTACATGGCAAGCAACAAACGTTTTTCCTACACATACATATAGATTTACACATGTACACACTATACGAGTATACACACAATTTTCTATGTATACATACAAAAGTTTGCATGCCAGAATATTCTAAGAATTGTGACTGAATTGGGAATTTTTCGATCGTTACTTTAGTTTTGTCAAAAGGCGCTCTAGCAATGCCTTATTTGGTTTTAGTTAACGAAACCCGAGTCAATAATAAATTGCCAGTTCTTAGAAAGGGCAGAGGCTAACATGCCTGCAAAATTTGGTTGCTTACATTCCAAAAATGCGAAAATTACAGGGTATTTTTCGATATGCCACGCCCCCAAAGAGGCTGAAAAATTATTTTTGGGGGATCGATAGAGGAGAACATTAGTAACTCAACCATCCAATTTTCAAGCTTCTAGCTCTAAAACTGTAGGAGATATAAACTTTTGCGGTTTGCCACGCCCCCTGTTGGCGTAGATATATCTACCATAGCTTATTAGTCTTGGGTTGTCAACCCGAGTATACATGCAAAATTTCAAGTCTCTAGTGTCAATAGTGTTCAAAATATAGCACAATTTGAAAAATCACTATATATTCAGGTCCGATTTGCCACGCCCCCAATGGGCGTAGACATAAAACTTTTTGATCGATCTTCTTAGAATCATAACATTAACTCACATGCAAAATTTCAGCGTTCTAGCTTTAACGGTGTAGAAGATACGTATTTCCCGATTTGCCACGCCCCCAATGGGCGTAGATATATCCGCCATAGCTTTTTGAACTTGGGTTGTCACCCCGAGTATACATTTCAAATTGCAACTCTCTAGCTCATCATCTAGTATGATAACTTAACTATGGGCGGAAGAGTTTTCCGATTTGCCACGCCCCTAGTGGGCGGATCGGGAAAAGTTTTACACTTTATAATTCGGGAACATATGTATATGAGTATATGTTTAAAATTTCAAGTCTCTAGCTCTAATAGCGCCGAAAAATATTGCGTTCATACGGACAGACGGACAGACGGACGGACAGCAAGACGGACATTGCACAAACCCAATATACTTTTTCCCCTTCGGGAACAAAGTATAAAAAGTAGAGTCCTCAGACTGACCAAATGGCAGCATGCATTCATTGATCTATGTCTGATGGGACTGAAAGAAAAAAGAAACAACGAGCAGACGTTCCAATCTATTGCCTCAGCTGCACTTTATCTTTAACGAGGCCTTCACTTTTGAGAATGCAATTCGAGCCGTTGGGAGAGACTATATTCCCCAAAGTGACGTTTAGCCTTCAGTATTTGCACAGAATTCTTGTCTTTATATTGATTAATTAAAATGTTTTCGCAAAAATAAAATGGTAAGGACCGAGTAAAATAAAACAAAAGGTATTTTCTTCTATTTCCTTTTTCTGAAATGTAAGCAAATAATTAGTCAGGAAATAGTTCGATACATACATGCATACATACGTATGTCTTATTATTTTTATTTCGAGATAATCGACGACTTTTGGTCCTGTGTTGGCAATGCTATAAAGCTATCGAGCGATTCCTCCAGTTACGGTATTCAATTTGTACGACCTCTTAGCTCTCTGACTCGCCTAGTTAACCGAGTTGCTTGAGCATGACAATTGGATGTGGAATCAGAGCTGCAATTCGAGTTGTCTAATGAACGATGCTTTGAACTGTGGCAAATTCTTTTGTGTGCTGTACGCTGACTGCTCGCTGTTTAGCATTGAACTTTTTGTGCAGCCGATAGACAACGACACATAGTTACAGATAGCTCAGCTATACATACATACATATAGATTCCCACAGCATAGAATGATTTATGGCTGAAAAACGTATGTAAAAAGGCACAATAAAAACACTTCGCCAATAGTCAGTCGGGCATTGCGGATCTAACGGATGAAACAAGAACCTTGTTGTGCATTTAACACGCCATTTGAAAGGTGAGGGAATAAAAAATACACACCTCCATCATCGGCATCACAGATTGAATATCCCAAGTAAAAAATAAATAAATAAAGAGATAATAGCTACAACAGCGAGAGCCATAAGACAAATCAATGAAATAAATAATAAAGAATAAATAATAAATAATGTAGCAGATTTCTCAATTTTCCCCTCATTGTCTTTTTCTGCCAATCAGACATCAATTTCTGGCAATTGTTGATCGATAAAACGGAAGACCTTGCAAATCACTTCCCAAATAAAATAGATACATATATATGTATCATGTCTAACAGATGTTCCAATTGCACAAATCGAGTCTGACCTAGTTTCGTTTTCAGAGTGGAGTTTGGTCCCAGTTAGTTATCGATTTCGAACTTGCTTTCGTTACTTATACCTTATCATAGATAAAACTTAGATCGGATGAGGATTAGATTTGGTCATTTTCCATACAAGAAAACACTTAAGTTACACCAGAGATACTTCATATACTTCAATGGAAAATCAAATCAGAATCAGCTTTAGAATCGTATTCGTATTCGGAATTGGTTTCGATTTCGATTTCAGACTCACGTTCGTTTCTTGCGCTTAGTTATCCAATTGCCACAATGCTGAGCAATTAGCATAAATTAAAATTGGTTTACGGCGCAACATTTGCACGATGACACACTGCAAGTCGATTGGAAGACAGAGATACAGAGAGACAGATACAAAGACCACAACGACTATCGCACAGATATGGACGCTCGCCTGCTTATGATGCGATGCCCGTGATGAGAGTAAAAGTGGTAATACCGGTTCTACTCGGACGCGCTTAATTCTATTTCTATAGTTATCTGCTAAATTTATGACCGCTGCGCGCACATCTTAGAACTGAACGCAGTTCGAATCGTGCCATATAAAGCTCACATATATGCACATATATGTGAATATATAAATATATACTATTTAAATACAAACCAAACTGAGAGTAAACAAAAAATTAACAAGATATAACAGTTATCTTAAGACTAACGGCAGTTAAATATCGCTTCAAGCAAGTGGAGCACTTCTATATGTATATATGTATGTACATATATTTAGTTCTATATTGAGTACAATATCAAGAGCACTTCTACTTGATATATGTTAGGAATACATATATTTGAAATTTTAATATTGCTCATGGTCCAAATTTGTTGTAGGATATTAAACATATTTCACACTATTCTCACATCTCTATGTATTCCTAACATACATATGTATACCAAGAATAGAACACTCACTTACAGATTGCCTAACTTAAATTTCATCTTACATTTTTCAAATTCAGTTAATTACACGTTAATATTAAAATGTAAAACTGATCACTTTTCTAGTGGTTAAACACACAGTTGCTCTACTTTTATGTCTTTTATCATCGTCATCAGTATTAACAACTCAAAATCATAATTTGTGAGTCACTGTTTCGCGGGTGTTGAAAAAATGCACTTTTTCAAATATCTAAAATGAACAGGTGGCACTGGTTATATTTTTGTTGCTTGACTATAATCGAGAGCCTTTGAAGCTATTAGCTTGAGCAGAGTATGGTACGGTCGGCTTCACTTGAATGCAATGTTCTAACTTGTTTGAATATGGGACTGAATCGGCTTTTGCTTTCGTTGGCCAGTTTCTGAGGCTGCTAATGCGCTCAGCAAATAAAAGGTTTAGACACAATCATCTACAAACGCGTTGATTTGACTAAATTAAGCGCAGGCTGTCCGCCACAGATTCACAAATCGGCACATTCAAATCGGCATCAATTTTGATGTCAGCTCTGTCATGGGAAACTGATGCAGAGCTCATATACAGGTTTTCATAAGTATTGAGTATACATGTGCAGCTTTATTTCAAATATTTATTTTTGGGTCCGGTATTTTATGTATTTTTATGAGCCACATTTATTTATACTGAAAGGATTTCAAAATTAAAATATTTATCCTATATGACCACAACCAAGTAGAAATTAAATGAAATGAACCGTATTTTGAAATTTCTGAAATTGGTCAGGTTCCTATATTTGGTACGATACACGTGTCTTGCCATTTTAATTTATCGACATATTAACAGGCAAATATAAATTAATTATGCAATTAAAATGGCTAAACAAACATTTTTTTTTGCCGAAAATCAACAGTTACTGTGTGCCTGTTTCCTCATCGTCCTGGCCAAAGTCGTGACTATAGCATCTTCTGCTGCTGTGAAAACGGTCGGCTCGATCTCTTCACTGCAATAATGCATATTAAAATGCCACGCTAATTGCTATTTCTATAAGCCTCGTCTCTTCGCTCCACCAGCGCAAGTGTCCGCTGGGCGCCAATTAATTAATGGACACAACTAAGCAAAAATTTAAGCTGAAAACATTATCAGCCGCCAGAGCTGGTCTTGCGTGTTGTCGCAGAAACAAAACTACATATATGTACATATGTATAATATACCTATATATATGCAGGCAAATTTGTATACATATGTATAAGGCTGAATGCAGGAGCTTCACGTTAGGGGCTCCATTGGCAAGGCATCGGCATCATTGTTTTTGCCTATTAATTATCGGCAAAAATCAACATGGCTGTCGACGTTATTGTGTGGGTGAGAAAGCCAAATACATATGTATGTACATATATACATATATGTATGCTACTTGACTGTAATAAAAACAATTACAGCTTCAATTCTTTGGCTGTGCATGCTGTCAGTTACTTCACAGCGGTCAGCACAGATCGCGATTAATTTTTACATACATATATCCATATACGTATGTATGCATGTGTGTATGTGTATGTGTGCATAAACATTCAAAAACGGTGTGAATGAAATAAAAAACAAGTGAGAAGGCTCTAGTCGCGACGGCTCGACTACGAGATACCCTGAACCCTGCAAAAAAGTGATACTCTTCTTCTTTACGAACGTATGAGCGCGCGCTCTGCTAACCGCGCAGTTGCTGCCGTGGCTTGGGGGTGGGTTGGGCTGAACTTTGGACGCTTATACCTCAATTTCTAGATGGACGATCTTCATGAAATTTTTAAAGTAGATTAAGAGTATCTAATATGTATCTATGTGCCAAATTGCAAGTTTCTACTATTTGAAATGCGTTTTTTTTCAAATTGGGAAAGGGGGCGTGGCATCCAAAATCTGAAAATTATAAAACTTGCTATAATATAAACTATAATATTTATCTAAATATGTAAAGTTGAAGTCTTTAGCTAAAACAGTGTAGAAGTTATGCTCAAAAAACCTAGAAAATGTAAACGAATTTTCGAGTTTTCATCGATAATTTGGAAATGGGATAAGTTATCAAAAAAACAAAATAAAATCGTACTGCGTAACTAACATACGAGTGTTCATGTGATATTTAAGCTCTTTAGCTTTCGTAGTTTCCGAAATCCCGACGTTCATACAGACGGACGGACGGACAGGGCTAGATCAACTTATTTTTATACCCTGAACCCATTGAAAATGGGAATTCAGGGTATAATGGGTTTGTGAAAATGTATGTAACAGGCAGAAGGAGACGTCGCAGACCCCATAAAGTATATATATTCTTGATCAGCATAAAAAAATAAGTTGATCTAGCCCTGTCCGTCTGTCCGTCCGTCCGTCTGTCCGTCTGTCCGTCTGTATGAACGTCGAGATTTCGGAAACTACAAAAGCTAGAGAGCTGAAATTTTGCATGAATACTCGTATGTTAGTTACGCAGTACAAGTTTGTTTTGTTTTTTCGATAACCAATCCCATTTCCAAATTATCGATAAAAAATCGAAAATTCGTTTACATTTTTTAGGTTTTTTGGGTATAACTTCTACACCGTTTTAGCTAGAGACTTCTTAGACTTGCTTAGATAGATATTATGGATACGCAGATTTTGTAGTTTTCAGATTTTAGATGCCACGCCCCCTTCGCCCCCAATTTGGAAAAAACGCATTTCAAATACTAGAGATTTGTAATGTAGCACATAGGTAGATTTAGATACTCTTGATCTACTCTGAAAATTTCATGAAGATCGTCCATTTAGAAATGGAGTTATTAGCGTCCAAAGTTCAGCCCAACCCACCCCCAAGCCACGGCAGCAACTGCGCAGTTAGCAGAGCGCGCGCCTCTAAGTGCTTAAAGAAGAAGAGTATCAGTTTTTTGCAGGGTTCAGGGGATTTCGTAGTCGAGCAGTCTCGACTAGAGCCTTCTTACTTGTTTTATGCTGATCAAGAATATATATACTTTATGGGATCTGCGACGTCTCCTTCTGCCTGTTACATACATTTTCACAAAACCATTATACCCTGAATTCCCATTTTCAATGGGTTCAAGGTATAAAAAGAAAATGATTATACAGTAATTGCCATGAGAACTATCGCTGCAGACTCTGTGAGCATACTGCAGCCCTGCATCAGTGCTATGCACTGATAAATTGCGGACCCTAGGATAATAAAATGATTATAGCAGCTTGCTCTCTGCATTAAGATCACCCAAAAGGCGACCTTTTCAGACCTTTCAAATATCGATAGTAACTTTGTGGTAAATGACAAAAATTTATCACACCTTAGTTAACCCTAGACACCTTGGTGCAAACGCAAACGCAAACGCAAAAGCAAACGACGGGCCTTTTACGTTTTGGAATGTGGCCAAAGAATTGCAAACGTCGTCGCGCCACCTCAAACTTTGCTTACACTGACTGCAATAAGTTAATAGTTCGATTTCTGCGCAGAGGCGATGCAGGCAAGACAAAGTCAAAACTAGGAGAAGCATCTCAAACTAAGCCAAACTTGAACACTGGCATTAGACGATAAGCAAAAAGAAAAAAAAAACTCCAAAGCCGAAAAACAAAAACAAAGCTCGTCTAATGGATAAACCTGTGAGCTTGGCTTTTGGGTGCGTTCCGTGAACTCCACGATGTTTGTGTGTCACCGTACCGGCGTACCAGAGACTCCGACACCGACTATAACAACAACAACAGCAACAATATCAATAATAACCACAACTAACCAGCAGCAGCAACAGCAGCACCAACAACAACAACAACATTGAATGTCTGCATCGAGTGCTAATGATGTAGCCAGATTTTAGCTACGTTATGATGATGATCATTATGAGGTTTTCTTTGGTGTAGCCCACAAAAGATTTCATAGCTCTTTTGGGTGCTGCTGGCGTGCTTCGTGTGCTTCATTATTGATTTAATAACCATCTTGAAGACACGTTTAAGCTGCAGTCACCAGCGTGCTTACTGCACGTTGACTAAAGCCCGTGTCAGATTAAAGTCGTCGTCGTCGTCGTAGACAGCAAACAGAGTTGTAATCATGAAATTTAAACCATGCCAGTGCGATGTGAAGAGTATACATATGTGTGGGTAATTGGGGAATATATGCAATGGCAGACAATACATTTGCATATATATTTATGTGATGCGCCATTTAGCAATAAATTCGCTTGTATTAAGTTGTTTACATTCGCACATTAGAGTTGACATATCAATTATATAGTCCATCTATTTGATCATATGCCATCATCAATTCTCCATTATTAAGTGATAAAAAGTATATATTTTAACAAAAGCAATATCCTGGCTCTTGAACTTATGAATTAAAATGAGTTATCCCTTTTCATCTTTTTCCCTTTTTTATGATAAGTGAAGCTGTCACTAGAATCTCAGCAATTTATTTTTGTTCTTTATTCCCTAGTATCAAATAATCAAAACTTTTTATTAAATGTTGTCATAAATCAAACTTTTTCGAATCTAAGTTAAAAAAAAAAGGAAATATTATTATATACATTTACACATATACCCTAATTGTTTAAATATTTATTTTTAATATATTATCCAACTTAGCCTTTAGTTTCTTTAATGTAATTAAAACAACCCCTCGTGCAACATCTAATTTTGAAAGATGGAGATGGATGAGTTATCTACGGTAGATACAAAACAGAAATTTAGATATGCAAAACTAACGATTTCATTCTAGCACTGCACACTGGATCAAATATACATGAGCACGCCTCAAATTCACTGACAAATAAATGGGTTAGGCTCTGCTTGTGTCGCAGGCAAACACAAAGACAGAGACAACGATTAAGTCTTGGTTGATAGTGTTTTGTAAATTTTTGTGGAGTCGTCTCATTACATCTCACAGTTACCTATATATACAAAGGCATTGTAGAAGCTAGTTGCCTTTGGGTGTTGCTGAAGTAGCAGTTGCCGTTGCTGTTGCTGTTGCTGTTGCTGTTGCTAAGACTGGTTGGTGCAACCTGCTGGGAATTGTGCTCATGCTTTGTTTAGCTCAGGCAATCGATTAGATTTCGCCCATCGGCCTGCGAAACTCTGAGCCTGATCTTCTCCCGTTTGGGATTTTCGAACGAAAGCCAAAATCAAAAACTGAAATTAGCGCAAATACAATATGAAGATCTGTAAGGGTCGATTGATAAATTATAAAGCATTAATAAATATATTAATATACAAATGTTCTATATATATATATACATATTAATATTGATTGTTACATTTTTACATTTTTTTATCGCAACTTGTTCTATATAGTACAATAATACAATCATACAGAAAATATCAAACTATTCTCTCTAAATGTATGTTTCTAGTTTTAGGAAACTATCTTCACCTCTTCGTTGAAAAGATTAACTCAAAAAAAAAAAAAAAAAAAAAAAAAAAATTGGAATTGAGTTTAAAATAAATTTTCCAATCTATAATTGACAGTTATATCAAGTGTATCAAGAATTTAAGCCTTTTATTCGTCGGTCTTTCTTTGGCTCTTTTTAATTCCTTGAATTCTGTATTACAGAACTATTTTTGGCCAATTTAAAAACTATTCTTAGATCTATTAAAAAAAAATTTTGGTATATAAACATATTTTTCTTTAAAGAAATACGATCCACCCTCGCACAACGTATTCACATGCAAGTGCATATCTTTATAGCTTTGGCTTGCCTGATTTTCGTTAGTTTTTTATTAACATTGCAACCAGTTGTGACAACGATGCGGCAACAACAGCATGTGCAAGCTACAAAAAGTTGTGTCAAATTTTTATTTATTTGGGCAGATTCCCAAATGCTCCCGCCTTGGGGCTGCACCTTATTTTGAGATGGGCTTTAATTTTGGGACGCGCTCAGCAAACGAATGCAAAAGCAAGACCTTATGCAAGCGGCGTTCCAAAATTTGTGGCTCTTTATCTTTGTCTTAGCCATGTCAATCAGACCGCGACTCACCTAGACGTTGATGCAGTGCAGCTTGCACACCTTTGACCTGTCTCAGCCGGAGAAGTGGAAAAACAGGCAGACAGATAGGCAGCCAGAGAGCTAGTCTGAGAGCCTTACTCTTTCATTTCAGCGTCAATACAAGCTATATGTAAATTACATTCATTATGATGTATTGTTTATAAGTTCATTCATCAAATTATTTCGAATTCAGTTAAGGTTGTTTGCTCACAGGTCATTATCCTTCTCGACCAATTCTAACGTAACATTTCCATGAGTTTATAAACAATTATTTATAGATATCCTAGAAAACTCAGGTGAAAGTATATAGATCCAGCCTGCGTCCATTGCTCATATATGAACTCTTTAGACTTCATCCAACAATGACCAATGGAATATCTTCAAAAGATGATACATGTGCAATCTAAACGCGAATTTCTGTTGAGATTTTAATTAATTTTTATAGGGGTTAATGGGTTAGAAAATGGGAAATCAGGGTATAATGGTTTTGTTAAAAGTATGTAACAGTCAGAAGGAGGCGTTGCAGACCCCATAAAGTCTGAGTTTGTCCGTCGCGACGCACCCTGTTATCGCATCACCCTGTATGTAGATTCATTTTAAAGCTTGAAGAATTCCCTGACGAATGCCTTTTAAATTTTTAAAATATTTTACTTGGTTCAAAAGTTATGATTTTTGCAACGCAAAATGAGCAAAGGCCCCACTGTGCGTCGTGCGTCGTCTGTCCGTCCGTATGTATGAACTCGTCGATCTCAGAAACTTTAAGAGCTATAGAGTCGTCTTTCTTTTTGTTTTAGGGCCATGTAATGCACGCACAGTACGAGTTTGTTTTAGATCGAAAACTATTTCCGTGTCAGAGTTATCGAGAATTACTAAAACAATTTTATCTCGTTCATCTTTAAAGGTAGAGTATCCAAGTCTTCTGCATATAAATATGTACTAATTTAATACAATATCGGATTTGGTCAGATTTTGGATACAGACGAAGAAGAAATCTTTTAATAATATTCGTTCTTCGAAAGCTTCAGGGGATCTCGTAGTCGAGCAGTCTCGACTTGAGCTTTCTTACGTGTTTTTTATTATCATTGTTCTGACAAGTACATATTTTTTGGTTTGGGACCTAGAACTGGTTATCAGTGGTAAATCCAAGTGCCACGCATTTGAATCTCATATTCTCAAATGATATAACACTCCAATTTCAATTAAACCAGTTTCTAGATGCTGCATCTGCCTGGCTAACACCTAACAGCTAACCAGCTCACCACCTAACCAGCTAGCCAGCTAAACGGTAAATCTTTTATTAGAATTTCATGCAAATTTTGGAACAGACACAAATCGTAATCCGAACACAGATTGCAGTTGATTTTTATGAAACCGTTTTTGCATAATTCGCGACGTTAGGCAGCTTTACGTCTCAGCTGAGAATGACCAATGCAGTAGCCTCCTCTCATTTCCAGAGCCACTGAGAGCTGGCAGGTGGCAGAGCCAATGTATTGGCCAATATGCTCATATTTCGAGTGGAGAGTGAGAGAGAGGGAGAGAGAAGGACGTCGGGCCCAACTGGTTGAGATGCGCTCACGCGCTTATAAAATGACTTCGATCCACTCAAATGGCCGGCTCCGGCTCCATCTTCGAGTCCACCCCCGTCACCATCTCCGTCTGCGTCTCCGGCTTTGGCTCTGACTGAAATGTCCAAGATGACCTTCGATCATTTTTGCAGCGATTAAACAACGATGACGCCGTTCGCGTTGTCGCTGCCAGTGCCGCAGTCGACGTTGATGCAGCCTGTGTCTTGTGACTTACTTAATGTGGCACAAAAAGACCTTTTGAATTGTTGCGACAAATTTTGTTTTGATTTGCATTTTACTTAAGTTGGGAATTTTTTTCTTTTCGAATTCACAATTCATGTGCACAAAAACATAAGTTCATATAGCCCTGTCCCCCTGTCCGTCCGTATGAAATTTTACATGAATACTCGTATGTTAGTTGGGCAGTACGAGTTTACTTTCGATAACTAATTCCATTTTCTTATTATCAATTAATTCGTTTAATTTGTTATACGTTTTTATACCCTGAGTCCATTGAAAATGGGAAATCAGGGTATAATGGTTTTGTTAAAAGTATGTAACAGGCAGAAGGAGGCGTGGCAGACCCCATAAAGTATATATATTCTTGATCAGGGTGACGAGAAAAATTGATATAGCCATGTCCGTCTGTCCGTCCGTCCGTCCGTTTTTGTGTTAGGTCCGTATATTGCACGCGCAGTACGAGTTTGTTTCAGAAATTCGATAACTTGTATATGCAAAGTTATCGATAAATGAATTTATCGGTAACCAGTTATAAAATTCTAGCTAATTCATCTTTAGAGCTAGAGTCTCCAAGTCTTCAGCATATACTATATAGATACTAATTTAATACAATTTCGGCTTTTGTCAGATTTTGGATTGCGGTCCCCACCTCGCCCCACCATCCCCAAATGTGTAAAAAATGCATTTCAAATACTAGAGACATGCAGTTTGGTTTAGCATATAGATATGAATATCATAATCTTAATCTGAACATATCAATACGATTGCCCATCTAGAAACAGAATTATTAATCATCAAAGTTTTCTCATCAAAACCCATGTGCCGCAGCAACAAAGCCAGCGAGACAGCAAGCCGCCTGCATTGCGCACACACATACATGCTTACAAGCGTGAAAAAAAAAACATTTCAAATACTAAAAGCTTGAAATTTGGCAAATAAGCACATTTGGGTGCTAGAAAGTTTCATAAAGATCGTCCATCTAGAAATGGAGTTATCAGCGTCTAAGGTATAGTCCAACCCACATCCAAGCCACGGCAGCAAGTGCGCGCTTAGCGGAGCGCTCGCTTCTACCTGCGTAAAGAAGAAGAGTATTTGTTTTTTTTTTTTTGCAGGGTTCAGGGTATCTCGTAGTCGAACAGTCTCGAGTAGAACCTTCTTACTTGTGTACTTTTATTCTTTGAGAATCGTACATCAGATAGACCCTATCAACTTCACTTGGTAGACCCTATTAGCTTTATATACTTCTGAACGGGATATGAACGATATGATCCCAGTTCCACAACTCTTAATAAAAATCCAATATAATCATTCAAATATATTTGTGCATTTGATTTTTAAATGTTTCTTGATAACAGATTGAAATATGCAATTTACTATGGGCATTCTTGCAATGAATGCACAGTTTTCATATAATTCCCATGTGTTTGAATATTATTACACATAGTATAGTCCATATGTGAGGTTTGATGTGTATTTATAAAAGAAGCGTAATATTAGCTTTTCGGGTAGTTTCTAATCGAGCAATCCCGATTAGACTATTGACTATTAATCATCTTACTGTTGGGTTGCTGGGGGTGAGAAGCAAAACTGCAAAACAAAAAAATATCCTATATCCTATTATATTTATGTATGAAAATAAGTGAAATTCTTATTAAAATATTGATTTGAATACTAAAATTTCAGTAATGAAATATTTTAAATATATCTGTCAGTTCATGATGAATGATTAATCTAATGTACTGTTATATACATATGTGTAAGGTATTTTTTTTAGTGCTTCCAGTGTTAACAAATAATATTTTATATTTGATATTCAAATTCATATTGATGGAATTATTATTAAACTTATCGTAAATATAATTGAAGAGTTTGATCGATATGGAGTAGGAATTAAAGGAATTGCTTTGCTAATTGTGAGCATTATTTGGTCTTTCGTCTTTCTTGATCGCTCCTTAGAGGCAAACAATTCACTGTCCCAATTTTAGCATAATGTAATAGAAGCGTGTGTCCAAGCACTGACTCGAAGACGAGTCTAGGCAATTAGAGTTGGCTCGAAAACAATGCAGCATAGGAAGGCAGATGCGATTGCATAAATCAATCAAATTGTCTCTTACTCGAGAGCATTGAGTAATAGATACAGTTTCGATATGAGCTTTTTTTTTTTTTGCTCAACTATAAATACCAACCCCATTACCCATTGCCTATTAAGTATTGCATTTTGTGCAGCATCAGAGCCAACAATAAAAAAAAAAAAGCCATCGATGAAAATCGACAATTAATAGTGAAAGTCTAAACAAGTACCAATGCCCAGAGCGAGAGCCCGAATCAGAGGTAGACACAGAGACAGAGACAGAAAGAGAGCAACAATGGGGCAGACGAACAACATCATCATCATCATCATAATCATCATCATCATCAAAGGTACTGCAGGAAGTTAGTGGCCTGCGCGCAGGTCTGTGCTAGAGTCTATTGGGCCGACCGATTCTGTTGTCGTGGATTTCAAAGGCGATAGCATCGACGCCTCCGCCATGCCTCTGCCAAACCTGTAGCTGCAATAGCAGCACAGCAACAGCAACAACTGCAGAAGACAAAGTGACTAACTCCTTGGCCCAAACCTGAAATCCATTTGTATACTCCTCACAAAACTTCACACGAAACCCATAGCCCAAGCGGCAGAGATGTCTGATTTCTGCACCCACTGACTCAATGACTGAATGCCAGTGTTGGCCAGAGCTGCCAAAGCTGCCAAAGCTGCCAGAGAGTCACCCAGTCGCCTGACCCGTACAGCATGCCAAAGACGTCGACCACGACGCATTACCATTTCTTTGGGTCACTGCGCAAGTTTGTCCGTCCGTTCCTGTCTTCGAGTCTGTCTTTGGCTTTGTCTGACAGACTAGGCAGATGCATATGTCCATGTCCATTGATCAGACAGAGCGAGAGTCAGAGCCAGAGCCAGAGCCATACAGAGCGTGCAATGGGGTTCGCAGTTCAAAGTACACTCAAAGCTTGCAAAATAATATGTATTAACAATCTTATATAAAAAAAAAAAAGAAAAAAAAATTAGCTGGGTTATGCAACGCGAAGAAGACACGAGAAAACGAAACGACTTGAGCCTAGTCAGTATCTGCTGGCCTTTATAATAAATTTGTTAACCAGCTCTTAAAAGCAGTAAATGCAGGACCAATGATGAGAAATTGTTCAAGTTGCTTAACACTCAGGCACATACACACAAATCTAGTCTAGTCTAGGCTGGCATCGTCCAGGCTGAATAAATATTTCAAGATGCAACTGCATCTCTGCTGGGCCCAACCCAAAGCTGATGCCAGAGAAACATGTTCGCTAATAAAACAATGGCACATTGTTATGTTCAATGAATATCGCACGCTCTTCCCGGTAGCTTCTTCTACAGTAGCCCACGGTAGTTTTTGAGCTGTTTGTTGTCTGAGTTTGTCTTCTGAGCTTTGAATTGACTGCCTGAAAGGGTATCTATCAATTGCTTTCTAAATGACCTACGGCTAAGCCGGCAGCATATGCAATGATATTTGATTTTTATTTAAAATCTTCGCCCATTGTCTTACACTCTGTTAGATCTGCAAGTAGATTGCGCCAGCCATACAGATATAATAAATAATAATGAAATAAAAAATTATATTGGAGAAACTCATTCAGCGTAAACCTCCACATATTTGCTTAACTGACTTCAATTAAATACATCAATTTATTTAGAAAATTAATTTTATGCAGTGTATAATCTGAAATTATAGATTTGAATAATTTTACTTCGGAAGTTAGCGTTTGTTTTCTAGCATGTTAATAAAATCAGATCAAAATTATGCCAATATCAATTTGATCGAGAACAAATAAATTTGTATACATGATTCTATAGTCTCGGTATAAAACATAAATGATGAAAATTTAAAGAACGAGCTTCAGTATTCAAATGCTCAGCCTGTTTCAAAAACAGTTGAATCTGCTTTGATGAAGCAGTCAGGAACATACATATATGCATATATGTATAAATGTAAAAAAACAATAGTTGAAGTAGAATTCGATAGTTTTAAAAGAAGAGTTCGTTTAATAAAAAAGCGTTTGTTGCGTGCAAAGCTAAAATCTAAAGGATTTCAATCTCTGAAGATTTCTTAACAATTGTAAGCTAATCAAGAGTTTTATAAAATTATATAAATTATGACAAATGCATTTGTGAAACAAATATGAGAATCGGCCACAACGGCGACAGCGATAGCAACTACGACAACGAAGAACGAACAACGAACAACGAACAACGAACAACAAAATGAAACGTCCAAATGATGTTTGGCAATTCGAATAAGCCATAATATTTATTTTAATCAAAAGCGAACACCCGCCAAGGGGCGTCGGGTGAGGGTAAACAGCAGAGTCGAGGTGCTGCAGTGTACAGCACAATTTATTTCATTTAATGTGCTGCATTTACCAAGAGATTGAGATGCGATCCTCTACCGTAGCACAGTCGCCAGCGTGAGCTTAGCTTTTAGCAACCGCCAACCGCCAGCTGGCAAGCACCAAACGCCAACCGTCCTCCGACCTCCGACCTCCGACCTCCGCCTACCACCCTCCTACAGTGTCGTCTTGCACAGAAGCCTCTTGCAGAGGGTAACCCAAGGAAACACTTGCATAGGCATTTGTAATTAAGACATTCGAGACGGTTGCTTGCGTGTGGAACTCAAAAAAATTGGGAAACAACATCTCGAAATATTTGCCGTATGAACGTATTTGTATAACTGACAGAGTGAATAAAGTGCAGGGCAGAGCATATGGCAGACATGGCAAGCATGTCATACTAGAATAGATAATGATGCCCCAGACACTGCTTAACATTTACAAATTTACAAATTTTCAAATTATTAAATGCCAACTCTTAACGGCTATCCTTATTGACCTTATCCTTGCAGGTGCAGAAACACAAACAACAGCAACTGAAGAACGTGAAACGCCCCCCTCAAAATCAACGGAGCGAAGCGTGAAGCATACCCCAAAAGTCAGCAAGCCAAAAAACTTGAAATCTGAAAGAATATCTCCCGTTAGATCGACAAAGGTCGATGCTAATACTAAAGTTACAGGTGGGACAACGGCAACGGCAACAACAGCAACAATAACAACAACGTCAACAGAGCCACCATCTGCAGCATCCACTAAAACCAGCCAACCGAGGCTCCATAGCCCAGCGACCACAAGCATGTTACTTTTGCAGCCCAATGTGAGTTCCATTTTAAATGAACCCCCTATATAACAACTAAGAAGCAATCATAGCTAAATCGACTTAGCTCGTCACCCTGATCCAGAGTATATTTACGTTTAGCTTTATGGGGTCTCCAACTGCTCCTTACTTTCACAAAATCCTTATACCCTGGTTTCCCAATGTGTATGCTAATAGGCACATAGTAATTTTTTGAGACAAGTTCTCTAATTCTCAAATATTCAAAATGCATTCATAGGTAATTAATAAAGCAGATGTTGTTAGTTCTGTTAACATTAATAACGAATTCCATATTGCAAGACAAATCTCTAGTCAATAGTTCATTGATTACCAACTGTGAGGAACTCGTAGAGATACAGGAGACAAACTATCCAAACAATGACAACAACTACCACAATAGCTGTCTAATTTCACTTTTTTCTGTTTGTTGGCAAAGAGAGTGAGCTAATGCGTTAAGCATAACCAATTAGAATACAATGATCATTGGTAGACGATTAAGGCCGACTGTGCGCTACTCTCTCTTAAGAATTGTTGTTTTATTATTATAAGTATATTCATACTGATTGGAATAAACTACTTACTTATGGAAGCTAGGACAAGAATTGAAACCATAGAAATAATTCGTGAATAAGAAACTGAACTTCAACAATATATTGGAATAAGAACCCAATGAAATTGTAAACAGAAACAGCTACAACTAGTCTCGCTTCACATTCATGAACAGAGTAGAACAATTATATAGCTGCCTTGTGGATAGGGGTTGTAATCTGTGCACCAATCAGCGTCGACAGCAACATCGCGCATGTCTAAAAGATAACTGACTCCACCCTTTTCTAAAACTAGAAGCTATCCCAAGACTCAGTCAACAGGCACTAACTCAGTCTATGTCGGACTTTCTTCAATTGCAGAGCTCCTTTAGTTCACTTTCGTCGTTCGACAATTTTTCAACGCAAGCCGTGGCAACGACAACAAGCACATCGACAGTAGCTGCAGTCGCGCCTGGTGCCGGACATCATCATCACAACCGCCATCAATATCACAATCATCAGCAGCAGCAAACGTTACAGCAGCAGCAGCAGCAGCAGCAGCAGCAGCAGCTGCTTACGCAGCATCAGCACTTGCCGCTGTCCACGTCAAGCCAGGGGACATTGCTGTCTCATGAGGAGGATCAGTTGATTAGCAATCTTGCCGATGCGGCCGTTACGCATAGCGAACTGTTCTCGGACTTGTTTTTTCCATCGGATTCCAACAATTCGCTGCTCTCGCCAGTTCTTGAACAATCGGTCGCCAGCTATCCAGACACGCAGATTGATGTACCCCAGTCCAACGAGACGCTGATTGGCAGCAGCGAGGATATCACCAGTTCCATTGAGAATCTCACCAAGCTGACATGTCTGCGCGATAAGCGTTTGCCCTCAACACAAGACCAGCCACCCTCTAACAGCAACGGCAGTGCTGGCTCCGAACAGGATCATCACTCGATTTGCCTACTCAGTCTTCGGTCTAGCAGCGATCCGGCCATCGCACTTCACGCTCATCAACAGCAGCAGCATCAGCAGCTGCAACAACAGCAGCTCCAGGCCTCATACCTGCAGCGACACGGCACCAGCGACCTACTGATCTCACCCATTGGGGGACCACTCTCATGCGGCAGTAGCTTACCCAGCTTCCAGGAAACCTACTCTCTTAAATACAACAGCAGCGTCAACAGTCCAAAACAAGCCTCCCCTTCAGCTACTGCCACGCCTTCCGACCAGATCTTAACTTTAAAAATGGATGAAGATTGCTTTGCGGATGTAATGACTGACCTAAATACCGGCCCTGCTTCAGGGCAGTCACTGCACCAATTGCAAGCTCAGCCGCCTCGACCCAGCGACACCAACAACACCAACAACACCAACAATACAAACAACAGCAGCAGTAATAGCAGTGGATACAATTACCATAGTCACTTCAACGCCATCAATGGCACTTCCAATCCTTCGCCCAGCTCATCAGCCAGCTCACTCTATGAATACAACGGGGTGGCCCACAGCGACAGTTTCTTTGGACAGCAGCAGCATCAGCAGCAAACCTATCAGCACATGGTAAGTGGGAACTTTCAATAATTATTCGTTACCTAGTTTATCGATTATATTTTCAATTCGCACAGAATTACAACTCGCACAATGGCGAGCGTTATTCTTTACCCACATTTCCCACCATATCCGAGCTGGAGGCGGCTACAACAGGAAGTACCGCAGCCCCTGGTTCAGGCTTAGGCTCAGGCTGTGCTGTGATTGTTCCGCCCATGCGACGTGCCTCGTTGCCCGTACAACGCTCCGTTTCTCCCGCTGCAGCTGCACACAGCCCGAAGGTGGCTAAGTTGGCGCTAGTTGGTGCTCGAAACACTCATGCCATCAATGCGTTACAACTAAGCTCGGCACCCAACTCCACTGCAAACTCACCTGTGAGCGGTGGGGGCGCTGAATTTCTGCACAGTCAGGCAGGACGCCTGCTACAGTCGACCAATTCCTCGCAGTTGTGCGCCGTGTGCGGAGATACGGCTGCCTGTCAACATTACGGTGTTAGAACTTGCGAAGGGTGTAAAGGATTCTTCAAGCGGACCGTGCAGAAGGGCTCCAAGTATGTATGCCTGGCAGATAAGAGCTGCCCGGTCGACAAGCGAAGACGGAATCGTTGCCAGTTTTGTCGCTTTCAAAAGTGTCTAATGGTAGGCATGGTGAAGGAAGTAGTGCGCACGGACTCACTGAAGGGCCGCCGTGGACGTCTACCCTCAAAGCCAAAGTCACCGCAGGAATCGCCCCCATCCCCGCCCATATCGTTAATAACTGCTCTGGTACGAAGTCACGTGGACACAACACCAGATCCCTCGTGCTTGGACTACTCACACTACGAGGAGCCACTAGATTCGTTAACTTCACCAACTGTAGCGAATGCACTGGGCTTGAGTGAGGCCGAAAAGGTTCAGCAGTTCTATCAACTCCTGACCAGCTCTGTAGATGTGATCAGGCAATTCGCAGAAAAGATTCCCGGCTATTTGGAACTTACATCCGAGGACCAAGAGCTCCTCTTCCAATCTGCCTCGCTGGAGCTATTTGTGCTACGTCTGTCTTATCGGGCCCGCAGCGACGATACCAAGATGATCTTCTGCAACGGTACTGTGCTGCATCGTACACAGTGCCAGCGCTCTTTTGGCGACTGGTTAAATGGCATCATGGAGTTCAGTCGCAGCCTGCACAACCTAGAGATTGACATCTCGGCCTTTGCCTGCCTCTGCGCCCTCACCTTGATAACAGGTTTGTGGATACCCACCCCATCCCACTCACACGCACACTCAACTCTCTCTCTCTCTCTCTCTCTCAACAACGCTCTCTACTTTCTGTTATAGAACGACACGGACTCCGGGAACCCAAGAAGGTGGAGCAACTACAAATGAAGATAATCGGCAGTCTACGTGATCATGTCACCTATAATGCGGAGGCTCAAAAGAAACAGCATTACTTCAGTCGCCTGTTGGGCAAACTGCCCGAGCTGCGCTCCTTGAGCGTGCAGGGACTGCAGCGTATATTCTATTTAAAATTAGAGGACTTGGTGCCAGCACCGGCACTTATTGAGAATATGTTCGTAACCACGTTGCCCTTTTAGGCGCCATAACTTAGCTTCCTTTGTGTTAAGCTTCAAATAAGGCAAGATAGAAAACGTAAATAGTATATAGCATTGAATACTTAACCAGACAGCGTGTATATAAATCTATGCGATCTCAATGAACGTGAGATGCGCATGGCTGCAATAAAAGATTTCTAGATGGAATGTAGATATCAAGCAACTATATTCAATTTGATTCGCTTCAGCTCATGTCTAATTACTTACGTATGATCGACCAGCTCCTAAGCCCTATTTTTATTCGTTGGCTAGGACTTGTTGGGTCCCATTGCTTAGTGCAGGTACTACAACTGACCGTTGGCAACTGCCCAGTGCGTAATGGGAGTGCTCATGAATATTTAAGCATTGATTCAAGTCGAAGCTATTCGTGACTTGTCAGCCACACAGAAAGAAAGAATTCACAACTTGTTGACGTTAATTGTTAAATTGTTTAATTTCAAACTGTCAAATTCAATGCACGGGACACGCACGTTGACCCATACATCCGTATACCCTTACGCCTTACACTCTACATCGACCTTACTTCCACCCTTTTCCGATTACGAATACTATTCCGATTCTGATTCGAATAACCTATTTTGCTTGCCTTCGAGTACAAATCGGTGCTTTTTCATGCAGTATCCACTCTCGCCTTTAGCTAACTTCTAGTCAATCGTATTAAGATCCAGATGCACATTAAATAGAGCCTAAGTTATGATTATAAGCATATTTATAATAAAAAACAACTATAATATTTTGGATTCTTTAAAGTCTAGACCTAGGTACAATAAATAGACATACATATATGTCATATGTCATATATAGATATGTAGGCCCAGTTCATACAGTTTGGTTGTCATCTATTATGTCTTGTATGTTGGAGCTTTTATCGCACGACCTGGTGCACAAAGAGAGAGTTTAAGTACCTTTATGTGATTTGTGTCTGACACATACAGCGCTGCACACAAACTCACAATCTAATGTCTAAGATGATACTATACATAATGGATAGGAGTATAAGTATTTCATAGTCTAAGCTATATATAAGCTATCTAATTATCTATTAGCTATGCTACAGTTAAAGCTAAAGTTACAGTTCAACTCGTGGCAAAGAAAACCTTATTCGATGATAACAATGTTCTCTCAAAGAATTGTGTTTTTCTTCTCATTTCTATTAATAGCCTTCAATTGTGGTTTTGTGATAAATTGGCGGTAAAATCTACATATACCTATATCTTGATACTTACAACTTGTATATGATTTATTTAAAACTTATATTTTATACCATATACATATACATATACATATTCATATACACATACATATACCTATGCATATGGATACCAATAACATTTTTTGGAACGGCAACCATATACAAACAAATCGGAATGATACAAAATTAGATTTTTAGAGAAATGTTAATAAATGTTTAACAAATATATTCCTCTACAGTATACATACATACAAATTTAAAGACTAAGTACAATAATTATTTATGCCTAACATGGAAAACATATCTCTTCAAGCTTTTGGAGGCACAATACAAAACTTAAATGTTGTTAACTTATTTTCATAATATTTGTCATACCTGAATAACAGAACATCACACTATATTGTATTTTTAGCGATCATTGTTGTTAATTTAGTGTTAAATATAAATTCAATATATGTAATATGTCTACATAATGTTACACACAAGGCAATATTTCAGAGCCGAAAATAATATGCAATATATGTATGTCCAGTAGACAACCATTTTCTACAAAATATATAGGTACATTTATATATAAAGCTGTTATGTAAACCTACCTATTTAAATCTGTAGCTTAAACTTAACGGTTACAAACAGATATACAAAAAAAAAAAAAAAAAATAATTAAAACAATATGCCCAGATTGGTTTGAAACTTGTATAGACAACACTACAATCAGATCGGTTTGTAACTTGGCTATCCGGTTTGTTCAAATAAGAATTCGAAATCCAAAAATGTTGCCATTGTCTGGCCCTTACATATCATGAAGAACCACAGAAGTAAAGTAAACTATTAACTATTAATAAATAAATTTCTTTAACCTTAACATTTTTAGAATTAGAGAATTAGTCGTTGGCATAGAAAAAATTCAGTGTAAGTCCAGTAAAGTTAAAAAAAATATATAAATACAAACCTACTTTGTACCTTCGAAATAATATATATATATTATTGATATGCATATACATACATAAATACTCGTACATAAACATATATATATATACCGATATTTTGAATAGAGATCTTTACAAGGAACTTCGAAATTTTCATGAAATGGACATTTTGTTGTTAGATGCTCTTTTGTAGTTTTATATGTACGTACATACATATGGAGAATCGCAATGTCAAGTATAAACATTTTGGGTATGCATATTTTTGAGAAATGAAAAATAGTTTTCACAGTTTTTCAATATTTTCATATGTGTACACACTTTGTCTATGAAGACATATTTTTAAATTATACATAGATAAGTAAGATATATTTTATTATCCACTTTCCTATCAGATAAGAATAGGCTAGAGCCCGTGAAGCTTTATGAGTGACAAGAAATTGAACTTTTGTTTTGCAATAATCTGAATAAAATGGATAACGCATTACAAAAAGAACAACAAACACATAAATTTTAGCCACAAATATTAAATAATATGTATATTTAATGTACATCATATACTACTTAAGTGCACAAACAAAGTTTAAAGTTGAGGCCCATCCGTAAAGCTATAACTAAAGACAGAATTTATACCTATGTATATGTTTATTTACATATACCCATACATACATACATACAGCAGCAACTTATAGAAGAATACACCTAATATATTGTATATATATATATATATATATATGTATGTATATATGTATTTTTTTAAATTTATTGTTTTGTTTAATATTTCTTGTACCTTTGAAGAAGAACTAAATACAAAGTATGTAATTTCGATTAAATAAAGATATAAGCATTAGCCCATTATTCTTTTCTATAATTATTTTTTAAAAGTTATTGAGATACATATGTATATCATGCTATATATATACATATAATACAAACTGTAACTGATTTCAAATAAAATTGTTTACTTATTTCTTGTGTGTTAATCAATCGAGCTTGTATATTGGGGGTAGCTTTCAGCAAAGTAATTCTACATTCCCAAAATCACTCAACATATCTTCTAAGTGTTGACACAACTCTTAGAGAGTCAAAAGGGAGTTCCGCTTTGAAGTATCGGTCAAACGACACACTTCAAATTTGAAAGTCCTTAATTTCTTAACAGTTTCGCTCTATTCGATTCGCTGAATTCGCTTCACTCTCGTTCAATATCCCTAATCTAGTTTTTCTAGATCTACTTACTCACCAAAGCCTTAAACTGCTTGCTCTAATTTGTCGATCACTATTTATATTTAATATAGATGAGGGCAGTTCATAATTTTTGATTTGAAATCATGGAACTAAGAGAACTTAAGTATTTTTAGTGTGGTTGCTCACCAAAGTTGTAGGACAGTCTCAGTTTTGATTTGTTGCCAATGAGTCAATAGATGCGTCCGAATTTTATGTTGCCTGAATGCCACAACATGAATTGAAAAGCGGTATTTCAATAACCCCATCTAGGAGAAAATATGTATAAAATAAATCAACAGGTGGCGCTTTGAGCTTGAAAACTCATTCAATGTATAAACTCGGCATGCTGTGTGCTTTCTTCTATATTCTGGTTGAATTCGATTTGATAAATAGATGGCGCTATTCAATTATTAACAGCCTTTATTTTATTTTTTAGTTTCAATGAGGAAAATGGAAATATATTACTAACACAGCCTAGCCAATCATTGCTAAATAAGTTATAAAACTATTAACAGCTGATTACCAACTGAAGTCTGTACAAGAATATATATATAACACATATAAATTTTGAATACATTTTTGAAACTCCGTGCAACGTTGATATAAATGCGATTCTTGAATAAAATTTTAAGAATTTGTTTATTTAATTCTTAGGTCTGCTTAAATAAAATATAAAAATATTCATATATTCTGCATACAGTAAATACAAAATAATATGTTTGTATATAGTATATATATATGTATATCAGTCAAAGACGGGCAGTAATGTGTGTACGTCATTCCGGCAAACAGGACAACGGTGGCCATTCTCCAAGCGGAGTAGCTGCTGGGCGCACTCCTTACACATGCATAGGTGTCGACAGGGAAGAATAACAATGTTCTTGTTCCTTTCCAGACACACCACACAGTGTGATCGATGACTCGAAGCATTAGCCGATACATCTGAAATTTCCAACTTATGAAACACCCAGGACAGCTGTTGATTAGTCCAGTTCGCTGACCACTGCAAAGCTGTGCGCACTTTTGTCGAGATCTCAGTAAGAAGACTCCTAAGCAGATAAAGCGCTAGCAGATGGACATATCTGCGGAACACGTAGATTACCAGAAGCAGGACAATGCCAATCGAGAGTTGGAAAAGGTTGTTTAGTAAATACGAGCCACGCACAACAACATATCGAGCCAATTGGTCAAGCGCCATAATAATATTGTCAGCTATAACTATAATGGCTCGCGGAAACAGCATAAGTATCCATAGTGTGCAATTACCGAGTCCAATAAGTGCATTGGCCAGAAAAAGAACCAATTCCTCGAACAAATGCCGTGCCAGACTTAGTCCGTCTCCGGTACCATAGTAAATGTAGTCCCAGACATTGCCGACAATGTCCCGAAGCTCGTTATAGAAAATGTTGCACTCCCTCGCAATAACAGTAGCTATTTTATAACAATCACATAATATGCTCCAGACGTGCCCGCCGGCTTCGACGAGGCAGTAGCCTATGAACCAGCTGACAGCGAGAAAATAGTATGTTACATTTACAATGCCCTGAATTACGGCAGAAATAGGCAGCAGTAGCAAAGCATCAATTACATTTCCAATTGATGTTATTATTGAAAACATAGCGTATGCCGTAAACACATTGTAAATAAATGGAAACGAAAGATACAAAATGATAACAATAACAATGCCACCCCTAGAGAGGGGAATATTAATCGATATAACAGTGGCGTGGGAACACATATTTGTTATGAACTATCGATTTGGCATTCAAATTAATATCGATACAGTTCAAAACTTTCAACCGATTTTAATAGAAAATCATTTATTTAAATTTTAATATATTTACTTACGGATCTCTATCCAAAAAAAATATCACAATTTTACTATAACCATTATTATAACCATTAGATATTTATTATACTTTTTTTTTTAATTATAAAATATGGGCATTTGTCCATTGTAAGACACTACATATTATTATATACCCTAGTTCAAGCTAGCCTTTATATTGGTATTGGAAATACCTATTTTATTTATCAAAGCTATAAGCTCGCTATTTCTTTTCATCACCGCCATCACTTCCAATTGCTGCTGCTTCATAATTCGTAGGCGATTGCGCTCCTCAATTTTGGCCAGTTGGTTATTACTATTTATATTTTTGGTATCCACATCCAGCTTCTGTTCACATTTGATGTGGTAGAGCTCATCACGAATACTATTTAATTTACGCTCGCAGTCGCGCACGTCCTTCTCCAATATCTGAGTCTTCAGGTACACAGTTTGTGCTAGTTTATACCAATCAGCTAGACATTCCGCCATTTGAGCAACTGCGGGATTCACATTTTCCAGTAGCAATTGCTTAATACGTTTTCCATTGTGATCCACTTTTATTTTCTCCAACGCATGGAACTGTTCATCATTGTATGTTAAAGTGCGTGTCGCGCGGTCACGCAGCAAATGTTGCCAAGAGTCACGCAGGCGCTCTACCAAATACTTTGCCTGTGCACTAGCTCTTGTCCGGCAAGGACATTTCTTGCCATGCATCAAGGACGACCATTGGTCACTGTAAATTAGATTAACGTTAGTAGTTTTGCTTTGAGTTTTGCCGACATTAGCTCCATAATGAATGCTTACTTTAGCTCATCATCTGTAACAAAAATGTTTGTGCATCTGGGTGATAACATCGGCCGCACCATCAAATTCACTCTTGACGCCATCCAAGGAACATAGAAGAGGCTTTAATTCTTGGTCGCCTTTTGTCTTCGTAAAATCAAATCATATACTGATATAAACTAGATAATTGTACTCCAACTTACAACGCTTGCCATAACGTGCACCACATCTGCGTAGTCAACAACGGTGGACAGCAGATTATCAAAACTTTCTGTTTTTCTACAAATATAAATAATTGGATGTATATATATGTATATATTCTAGTCGGGCAGTGCCGAGGAGGGCACTTAACATGATTTGTCTTAACTCACTTCAATAATAAGGTAATGGTGGTTATTAACATCTCTATAAATTGCTCAACTGCCTTCTTGATAAGTATATCCATGGTGGTAAAGATGTCAACACGTCTTTTGCATTCATGGCCCACACTACAAGCAGCCTATGAAATTAGAAAGTGTTATTTATCATACAAAATACCGTGTAATAACGAGCTGATGCTACCTTTGCGAGACTCGCATCGTTTCTACAGAAACATTTGGTGGAAATACTGGGAATTTGGGCAATTCTAATTGCTGTGGCAATTGAACATTGTTATCATCGTTGCTGTAGAGAAATATCGGGTGTTCCGTTGATGTCTTTGGAAAGGCTTTAGCTGGAATGCAATTTTGATGTTATGCGTTATTATGAACAACTGTAAACAAGGAATCAAAGTGAAATTACCAATAGTACGCGGCGAGACTTTCTTTTCAAGATGCTCATTATTGAAGAGCAATATTTGCTTTTCGAGCGGCACCTCGGTTTGCAGGAATATACGCTCTCGAAAGTTATCGATCTGTTCATTCGGCTCCAGGAATACCTCCACAGACGTTGTGCGATTTGTAAAGAAAACGTGGATGACACGCTTGCGCAAAATTAAGGTCACTTCTTGAAAGAATCGATCAAATGACCAAGTTTTCTCTCGATTTTCCTCCAATAAACCGGCAAGTAGTGGAGTCACAAGCGTTTTCAATCCTTGTGATAAATGTGCATGTGGTGGCAGCGTTGTGGACCACTCAATCGGTCCATTTTCGGCTAACTGTGTTCCAGATATCACGCCCGAGGCTTTCTTCGTAGTTATTTGATGCATGGTCTCACGGTTCTTACGACCGCCGTATGGTCTAAAGGGCAAATTGCCTGTGGCCACATGGTACAATGTGACTCCAATGGACCATAGATCTACATTAGCTGTAAATGACCGTTGAATAGACTTTCGGAGAACAGCTCGTTCGTACAAATCGGGATGCAGATATTCCTCAGTTCCATAGAGTGAAGCAAATGGCTGATTATCCTCGAGCTCACGTGCTGCACCGAAGTCAGTTAGCTTATATATAGTTTGACCATCTTCCGATATAAACTTCATAATGTTGCCGGGCTTGAGGTCACGATGTACCAGCTTATTGTCACGCAAATGTTTCATACCGGCACACAGATGCTCTAGTACCAGGAGGAATTCTTGCTCGGGCAGACCGTATGAGTTCTCCGGATCATCGAGTATATTAAATAAACTTCCACCCGTACATAATTCCATAACAATGACTTTACCGCGTCCTTCTTGATCCTCCTCAATGGCTAACAATTTCACAATGTTCTCGTGGTTGACTTTTTTCAAAGCTTCAAACTCCCGCATCTGCACATCGGCAGGTCGCATATGGCTGTAAGGATTGAAAGTTTTCACGGCAACTGATTCTCCAGTTGTTTTATTCACTCCCTGCAAAAGAGAATTTTATGTTTGTCAATTGTCAAACAAAAAACTTTCTTTTCCTACCTGGAACACAGATCCTGTGGCACCTTTTCCTAGCACACTAGTTGTGCACCAAACATAATTCAGTGAACCTCGCAAGAATGACATTTTTAAAATAAACTAATTATATACAATTTATCCACTATCATTAATTAAGACAACGCATAGACTTCAGTTAGTTTGTTGTCGTCGAACCCCGCAGATTTCGATAAACTGATTCATCGAATATATTCACAACGTTTTAAAAGCTTTTTTTATAAATTAAATATATTTAAACTTATTTATGTTAATTATTATTTTTTTTTTTTTATTAATTTAATATTAGCTTAAAATGAATATATTTTATAATAATAATGGGGTTTTGGAATTTACCTCAATGGGATCACTAACCATATGGTTAGTGATGGGATAAAAGAATAATTTTTGATAAAAAAACGGGCACACTTAGAGAAATAATCGATTGCATCTATCGCGAAACATGCATCTATAGTTGTAATTTGTTTTTGTACGCTGCGACGACTTTTAGCAGCAGATTATTTTGTATTATTTGTTAAGGCAACACAGTATGACAGTTTTGTGCGGAGCTTATATGCTTCCCCACTTCCTTAGTGAACGAATGGCAAAAATGTATATAAAATAAATAAATTTTAGCAAAAGTGGGCGAGTAAGTTGAAACATTCTTGCTCATCTCGCACTGCGGAAGGCCTTCTGTTGTGAGTTCTTGATAATACGCGTTGCGTGTCTGCGCTGGAGAACACGAGAGAATGAAAATTAGATTGCATTTAGTACGTTTTATGTACATAAATCTTATACTCAGGTAAGAAAGTTACTCTTTCTATATATCTCAGAAGCAAGTTTTAACGATTTTTTCCATCACTTTCCATATTTGTACTGCAGCTGCTGCTTCTGGCTATATGATAACGCTGTCGCGGCAGATGTCGCCGTGACAAATGCTGCACCAGTAAATAATGCCAACGAAGAACAACAGCAGACTAGCCCCACAATTCCGGGGCCCATAGCAAATGAGGACGACTCCATCATCAACCCCTTGCTGAAAGTAAAAAATGATCTTGATGTTCCAACAGAAAAGGCGCCAGCCATCACTGTGCAAACGACGGTCGCGGCGCCTAAAATGTCGTCGAGTTGGGCGTCATCACGTCCAGATGCAAATAATATTGTGATGAAGGTGGGCACCGAGCCAAGTACCAATTCAGAAACTATATACGACGCGGTAACAGACACGTCAGTGAATATGAATGTGCTGCCGTCTGATGTAAATTTCAATAATAATAAATATTTTAGTGCAGTGTCTAACAGTGAAAAGAGTAATAATGCAGAAAATGAGGTGACCACTAATGTGCCAAATAATCAATTAAATAAACAAAATAATATATATAAAACCAATAATGTAGATGTAAATCAACTAGATAAATCACAACCAACACAAGTTGTCGACGCGGTAAGACCCATTTCAGCTATGGAACTACAACAACAACAACAACAACAACGAGAACATCAACAACAAAAACAAGAGCAGCAGAAACAAAGGTACGTTGTTATTAGAATTTTCATATTTCTAAAAGCAATATTTTCATGGCACCACACCACACGTATACATTTCAGTGTATTTGACTAGTAACGTAGTTGCAATTATCAATATAACCATTTTAAACAATAAACGTGATGTATCGTAGCTTTCCTGCAACTCGATCGTGAATAAATGCTGTCAGGAATATCGAAAGAAAGAGAAAGACAGACAGATTTATATTGAAGAAAGAGAAATAATGAGGCATAGAGTTTAGTATAAGTATATGTATGTACATATTTGTATACCCTGAACCCATTGAAAATAGGAATTCAGGGTATAATGGTTTTGTGAAAAAGCACAGCAAAAAGTTGATATAGCTCGTCCGTCCGTCCGTATGAACGTCGAATTTTCGGAAACTACAAACTCATCCCATTTCCAATTTTACTTTCTTACGTTTTTTGAACATAACCTTGAATTTATATATTTAGATATGTATATATTATGGATATGTCGATTTTTCATATTTTTGATGTCAGGTCCCCTTTGCCCGCAATTTGAAAAAAACAAAAAACAAAATAAAAAAACATTTTAAGTATTATAGACTTGTAATTTGGCAAATGGACACATTTGAATGATATTAATATATTCCGAAAGTTTTATGAAGATCGTTCATCTACCAATAAAGTTATAAGTTCACTCCAACCCACTCCCAACCCACGGCAGCAACAGCGTAGTTAGCAGAGCGCACCCTCATACGTTGGTAAAGAAGAAGAGTATTAGTTTTATTACAGGGTCCAGAATATCTCGTAGTCGAGCAGTCTCAATTAGAGCTTACTAGTTTGTTTCCGAAAATTGATAATCCCGTTCCCGAGCTATCGATTAAAACCGTTTATCGAGAATCAGCTATAAAATAATATTTCATTCATCTTTAGAGCTTGAGTCTCCAAGTATATATATATATATATATATATATATATATATATATATATATATATATGCATGAGTGTTATTTCCTTGGTTAGCTCCTGATGAACAATATTGCATACATTATATGGCCTTCGTATTATAATTAGATTAAATTATATAATAAATACATATTTATAAAAACGGAATTTTTGTATATTGGGGGTTTTTGTGAAATCACATATGATAATTGTTATATATTTCTTAATAATAAATAGTTATTTTTTCAATACTCCACTACATATAAATCATGATCTTAGAGATGTTCATTTATATGACAACCATCTTAACCATGAATATTTTATTATGCGATTTTTAATAATTTAAATAGGCAAGTAAGAAAGATCAAATTGAGGATGTCCGACTATACGGTATCCCTAAGCTCAAAGAATCTACGTTTTAAATAAACTGCATGCTAAATCTCTTAATATTGCTAACAACTAACAATCAGATATCGAACTCCGTCCACGCAAACTACTTTTGCCCTCGCCGCCAATTCAGTGTTTTACTGTTAACTGGTCAATTCATTAAGTAGCGTCTTTGATTATGTGTTAAAGGATTATTATTTTATATTTTTATTATAATTGACAAAACGAAATGTATATACAATTGTTGGCTAATTAGTTTCGTACTGATATGTACAGTGAACGGTCTTATATGCAAAACACCCCATATGTAACTATGAAAATTTCAAATTCGAATATACCGAACGCCTACAAAAAGCGCCCACGCAAAGTTTTGCCACAATGCGTTTTACTGGTAATTTTCTTTACAGATTTCAATTTATTTTCCTTAGCTCTTAAACGGCGACGTGTGAGTGGCGACTTTCTAAATGCCTTGGCTGTCGCCGGTCGGTCTATCCAGCTGTCTCTACTATCTATTGGTGGCCAATTCATTCAAAAAAAGCAAACCGCGTCAGGCGATATATTGCTTTTTTCTTTTTATACCCTGAACCCACTGAACATCGCATTTCAGGCTATAATGGTTTTCAGTATAAAAGACAGTATACAGGCTTCATATATTTTGGGTTTGGATACTATTAATTCGAATTTCAACTACTGTACTATGTTTTGGTATGGACACACACGCACACGCACACACACACGCATATATATATATATATATATATATATATTATATTTAGATACTATTAATATATTCTGAACGTTTCATGAAGATTGTCCATCTAAAAATGGATTTATACGCGTGCAAAGTATGGCCCGACCCATCGCCAAGCCCAGGCAGTAGAGCGCGCGCTTATACGTGCGTATTAGTTTTTTTTTGCAGGGTTCAGGGTATCTCGTAGTCGAGCAGTCTCGACTAGCGCCTTCTTACTTGCTTTTTAATTCAAGCGTAGAATGCGATGAGTATCAGAGTATCATTTTGTTGGGAAATCCCGGGTATAGCACTGAGTCCATTGAAAATGGGAAATCAGGGTATAATGGTTTTGTTAAAAGTATGTAACAGGCAGAAGGAGGCGTGGCAGACCCCATAAAGTATATATATTCTTGATCAGGGTGACGAGAAAAGTTGATCTAGCCCTGTCCGTCTGTCCGTCCGTCCGTCCGTCCGTCCGTATGTATGAACGCGTCGATTTCCGAAGATACAAAAGCTAGAGAGTTCATTCTTTTTGTGTTAGGTCCGTATATTGCACGCGCAGTTCGAGTTTGTTTCAGAAATTCGATAACTCGCATATTTGCAAAGTTATCGATAAATGAATTTATCGGGAACCAGCTATAAAATTCTAGCTAATTCATCTTTAGAGCTAGAGTCTCCAAGTCTTCAGCATATATATAGATACTAATTTAATACAATTTCGGTTTTTGTCAGATTTTGGATTCCACTCCCCACCTCGTCCCACCACCCCTAAATGTGTAAAAAATGCATTTCAAATACTAGAGACATGCAGTTTGTTTTAGCATATAGATATGAATATAATCATAATCTGAAGATATCAATACGATTGTCCATCTAGAAACAGAATTATTAATCATCAAAGTTTTCTCATCAAAACCCATGTGCCGCGGCAACAAAGACAGCGAGACAGCAAGCCGCCTGCATTGCTCACACACATGCATGCTTACAAGCGTGTGTGTGCTCGTGTTTTTGCATGTATAGTTTCTTAGGCGTGCAGAAACGAATCGAATAATTCTTGGAATATTATTCGTTCGAAAAAGGGCTCAGGGGATTTCGTAGTCGAGCAGTCTCGACTACAGCTTTCTTACTTGTTTATGACTAGTCGGGACGCAGTGGGAGTTAACGCCAACGCCGATTGTTTTAAGACATATTTCAAAACTACATACACACTTTAGTCGCAATATTTTGTAAAAAAATTGAATGGGATCAAAAGATTCAAAGATTCAATTTGATTGGCTTGACTTGACTTTTCTCTTGATTTGACGTTTTCTAGGTAAGGGTTATCATTTGTATTCCAGTTTGTGTTATTGTCAAATACATAAAATACCAAGAATTTGATTCACCCAATTATCAAGCATTAGTCGTATTGCAATCTTCTTGTAGACATTTCACACCTGACAGGTGATCGCAGCTTCGTTGATCATGGCTTTCACTTTCAGCGAATGTGTAAGGACGCAGCAAATAAGTTTTGCAGCTTAGGCTTTCGAAAATGCATCATGATCTTGTTACAGTGATCAAGAGTTGAAAAAAAGTTATACTCACGTACAACATGATATTGCTATCAGACTAACGACGATCGCTATCATCAGACTTAATGGAAGCGATAGTTGCCTATGCAAATGCTCATGCTTGTATGTGGGAGATTATGCTGCAACAACAACAACAATAAAGCGCCAAAGATCGTCTCGCCTTCATCAATGTCTCTAAATTTAATTGATTGAGCGTGCGCACATTAACTTGTTTAATCAATTTGATCACTGCCGATCACTGATCTCGTGTAGCTGTATCGATTAGTCTGTTGAGCAGATCGGTATTGCAAATTATGGTCTTTGGTCGTACACCTTCACTTCGTTTTGTATTCGCATTCCTACTGCATTTTTTGTGAGCTTTTTATGTGACGTAGGAGCGAAGTCTGGCCACTAAAAATCCGGTTTGTTTTTCTTATTTTCCTTCTCTTTTTTTTTTTTTTTTTTTTTTTTTTTTTGTGTATTGCCGGCATTTTTCCACTATTTAATTCCTGTCTATCAGCCAAATGCAATGCCGAGTCGTAGGCGTTGCTTTTTATTTTGGAGAAGGGGCAATCTCGCTATTGTGTCTACCCTGTACATGATATATGAAATAGCAGGTGTATCGATTTACACAAATCTGAAAATCATTTGTATATAATCGAAACAACTCGCTGATATATATTCATATTCTTAATAATCAAGATCTTAAACATTAAATCATTAAAATAGAGTTCATTCAATAAAAAACACATTAAATCGTAAAAAAAAAAATTATAAATACACATGAAAAGTGTTTTGGTTTCGATCAATAAGCAAGCTGGAGTTCGGGTTTGTACTGTGGAGTGCCCTCGAAATTGCCATCATTTGCACTACCTGACTTGAAATTCAGCTCCAGAGTCGAAACATTTAGCATCTCTTATATGTTATTACAGCTATATTGTATTTTGCATTGTGTAAGAGATGCGACATCAAAAGACTTTCGCATTACAAGTGTTTATTTTTCGAATGGCGGCGGTGGCGGCAAATGGTAAACGGTAAACCGTAGACACAAACAGCATCAGTGGAAAAATCAATTGTCACTTTCTGGCCGCGGTAACCTTTATCGGTTTGTGGAAAAGCGCATGAAACACTGAAGGAGCTGTTGATGTCGATATCTATGTGGATGTGGATGTCGATGTCGAATGTCGAATGTTTAGTGTGTAAAAGTAGCAAAAACAAAGAGGATCATCAAAGGCGTTCGCGGCCTGGCGGTGGCCACTAATCTCTTCAGCGGCACAGACTGGTTACTGGATGCTGGATGTTGTGTGTTGAGGGCAAATTGGCAAATGATTTTTATGGTCTTTGCAGCACTTGCGTAGAGATTATTAGTTATTAGTTTATCGCTTTTGTTTGAAGGTTTTTTGGTATTTGCAGATTTATGAGCAACAATTTCACTTTCCGTTGCAATTCCAATCCATGCACTTTATCATGCTTAAATTGTTATTGTAAACTCATTTATACTCTACATAACTATATCTCTATAAGACTGTAAGAAACAATATAAATATATATTTGTATCTAGTCCTCAACATCGACTCATTTGTGGTGTATACAAATTATATTTCATATAATAAGAGAGTCTAGCTCCTTTTCTCGAATCCGAAGACTCTTCCATTTTTTTAATTGTAAATTCAGACATTATTACTTATAAATGATTAAATAAATAATATTTATTCAAAATATAATAAGATTTCAAATGAATTTGCATCTAAATCTGAATACAAGGTATTCTCCAATATACATTTGTGTTTAGGAGTATATAGTTCTACGAGCTCTGCTTGTATTCCTGTAGCTCAATTGCTGCACTCGGCTAGGGCGGCGGAAACGGCTTAGCCCCCGCAGTCATTCCAGAGGGGCAGACTTGAGTTGTCTGAGTTGCATTCGTATCCATCATATACAGCACATGTATCATTTTGTATACATATGTGTAATGAATAGTTTCGCTAACCTAATAATTGTTTAATTTAGTGACTTATCAATCATGAACTAATAAGAAAACGCTAACGATCGGTTGAATAACAGAGAAAAGAACGACTGATGTCAATAATAAATAAGTGTAGACATTTAATTTAATAAATCATCAAATGGAATCAACGTCGGATTAAGACATATATTTGAAAATAAAAGCAGACTTTCGATATGTCCTTATTCTGTATCTGTATGCTTTGAAGGTCTATAGAGTGTGAAAGTTTCAACTGTTTGGACGGTTGAAACTTCAACTTGTTATCAATGAAGCTAGTTAGCACCCGCTTCAACAGCAATAGTAGTAATAGTATACACACATACATTAATATATATAATATCCACTCAAACACTGACACATATATGTATGAGTAGATATCTGTGTGTGTTGAAGCTGCGCGACACGTTTGCCGGCAAGAAGCTAAGATTGGCTTTTGCCTCCGCAAGTGCACTGTAATAGCCGTCGCTTCTGGTAAAAGAGCTTAGTTAAGCTATGAAGTTGTGAGTGAGAGAGTAGAAAGAAAGAAAAGATGGCAGGAGGATGAGGGAGATAGAGAGCGAGCGAGAGAATAGAGGTACTTCTCTTTGCACCTGTGTGCATATGTTACTCTTTGCTTACTTGATTTTGCTGTCTCTCACCTATTCGCCATATGGCTGAAATTTTTGCGCACTTGGGTCGCAATTACCTGAGTCAAGTTGTAACACGTTCAGTTCTCATTTCGATTTTCAGTGGTGCGATCGTGCGCTCGCACGCTGACTCTGAGAGTCTGCGAGGCGCGATAATTTAATAACTTTTCCAACCAATTTTAAATATTCGTGTCCCTCTGTTGTTAAACTGTGCGTACGTGTAAGGCGTTGTGCCAGCAGTGCACTCGATTTGTATCGTTCATTTGCCAGAGTAATAAAAAAAATCAAATCATCAAACAACAGCTACAACAACCTCATTGACGCTCTTAGCAATTGCCACTCATTAATGTATATCGATGCCAAAGTGGTTTCGCATGTTTGTTTCTTAACAAATAAAAATAAAAGCGCTTAATTGCAATCATTCAGTGTCGCCACCAACAGAATTTATTTGCCAAGCCAATATTTATTATAGATGTCAACTATTGATTTTAGCTTCGGGAAATAGACATATCGATCTAGGCGACAAATAAATGACAGTTTAGCATTTCCGTTTGGCAAATTTATGAATTATCATCAACCTAATCATATCATAATATAACAAGTATTCTAAATGTTATAATATATTTTCAAAGCTCCTCCTGCTATGAAGTATATTAAACCCATTAAAAATGAAATTATATAGTATGTGGAAACACGTATACAGCGTGATTTTTAAATGGTTTCAGTTAATCAAGCTTTTTGAAACAACAAAGTAGAAAAGAATATATTAATTTTTCCTTTGCGAGGTTGAGGTTGAGATTGAAGTAAATATGAATATTTAAAAATGTTTCTGATTTCATAATTTTAATTCAATAATCAGACTTTTCTAGTTTTATATATATTTGCTACTATTCATAAACAATTTTATTTTGTATTTTTATTAAAGCTGATGATCTCAAATTATTTCAAATATAAGTTCTTTGAAAACTTTAAACTAAGAGAATCAAATTTTATGTAAAAGAGGGAAAGAGTTTCAGTGCGTTAGACAGAAATCCGTCTTTTGAGTTTTCTGTGATATCGTTATTAGCAATGCTCTTGAGTAATTTTCCATGTTACACATTTTCACTTTCAAAGTACAAAAAATCTAAGCAAATTGAAGTTTGACATGACAAAATACGAGTGTACGAAAAGTACATTTATCTCACGTGTAAAATGTAAAAGCCAGAAATTCCTGCCAAACTTGTAGTTGATGTTGGTTGCCAGGTTTCTTGTACTCACAGGAATTACATTATTGCATGCTACCCAAACTGATTTCGACTGTCATTTTGACGATCGCTGAAAAGTCATAAATATGCCAAACCAGGAAACACGAAATTTCCCCCATGCTAGACATCGAGGTGGGCGTTGTTGGTAGGACGACTGACTGCAACTGAAATTTCAAATTCTTGCATATATAACAAAAATTTGGAATGCTACCAAAAAGGGTGCTGCAACATAACCAGCAAGTAAAACTTTTGGCCGCTACAAATCGAACTCATTTAACAAGTTCACATTCATTTAATATCCCCAATACACTGAAAATTCGAAAAAATTAGTTTTAATCTTGTAGTAACAGTTATAGAGTTTAAAAATGTTTATATATTGAAATCCTATTTGCGGTCCTTCGTTATTGAGTGTAAAAATGATAGCTCAATATGCCAAGTAGGCACTTAAAAATTCGAATACTTCAATGGTTTACGATATTTCTACGTCTATAGTACGTACGTACAGACACTAAACTGGATAGATGGACATGACTATATCGTTTAATCCTGATCAAGGACGTTCCGGTTACAAACATTTACACAAAATTATTATATGTATCTTATTGAAGATTGCATTTTTGTATAAAATTCTATATAAAAGCTTACGTTCCATAAACTGAATTTTATTTTCAATAACTTCTCATTTTACGACTAAAATGGGTATGACGACATTGCTTTAAGTAAAAGGTCAGAAACTGTATGAGCTTAAGATGATTAACTTGTTAGTGGATATCTATATGAGTGTATCCAAACCGAAAAGCTTAAAACATTCGAAATTAGGCTCGGCACGGGCACGTCGTATATTCTAGTCGTAACTTCCGACTCGAGAGAGTGGAACAATCAAATTATTTGTACACTTTATTTGCAGACCCATTTCAAATCGCTAAGAATTACTTTTACGCAATTGAAAAAAAAAAAAAATGCTTTAAACTTTACTAAATATATCTTGTTCAAAAATTAGTTGAACTTCGACTGGTTTATTAAAACAAAACTGAAGTTGTCATCAAAAGATTTTTACCAGATTTTGTTGTTAACCATTGTTTAAGAAAATAAAATTATTAATTTATAAAGTGAAATTATAATAATTATATAATAATAATAATATATATATAAAAAAAAAATATATATATATATATATATATATATATATATTTTTTATTTATTTTTTTTTTTTTAACAATAACGTGATAACTTCTAGTCGAGAGACACCTACATAATCTTATGATTGTTTTACCGTTGCTTTTTTCATTGACATTTTAAGTTTATTTTGAGATTGGCTATGGAATCATGCCCAACTGTTTTTTTGTTCGTAAGGGGCTTTTCTTTGTTTCTATAAAATACGAGGCTATAGTTATTGTTTCATTTTTATATTAAATTTACGAGTTGCTAAAACATGTAACGAAAAACGAAATCTTATAAGTTTTGTAGCTGTTATCGCATTTAAAATTTGTGCGAAAGAATATATTTGTAACAATTTGCTATTATGTTTAGAGTTGTTGCGGGTACCAGCAAAATGCTGTTACAATCCTTTATCCAGTTCTTATGTTCTGAGTTGAAAAGGTTAAGAACGAACATAACCATGTTCCTAATGTTCTTTTGGATTTTGTGGTTTTCACAAATCATTGCCATATCGACAATGCTTATGAGGTAAGGCAATTAACGATATAAAATATTAATTAATATGGTGAATACATTGTATTCGTCAATTATATCCACCTAATATCTGTACTAGAGCTGTATGTTCCAGTCAGTCTATCATAAGCGATTCATCGTAATCAGTCGACAGCTCAGAAATGCTAGACAGCAAATCGAGAAAATCGAATCGTTCATGACCGAGTGGCTGAATGTATAAGTGAGTGGAGTGGATCATTCATGATTGAATGATTGAAATTGAGCTTATTGATAAGTTCAGGGCATCATTCAAATAACAAGTGAAATTGAAACTTGTAATAATTTTTTTTTTTTTTTTTTTTAATACAGTTTAATTCATAATTTAAGTAAAATATCTATAGCATATTATTATTGATTGCAGCTTACCCGAAATAATTACGGACTTGCCCACCGTGACGGTGACGGAGCTGCCAGTGGAGCTTGAGCATGTCAAGGAGCGGTTGGCTCTGGTTATTCCGCAAGACGCGCACAGTTCGAGCAATAACACAGAGCATCAGCAGCAAAACGAAGCTCAAGCTGCTCAGAAAGGTAAGTTTTGCAATAAAATCAAGGAAATATATTAATAAAGTATACTATTAGCTGAACTGAACATCAATGATCCTGGCGGAGGGTTGGAGTTAAATTCATCAGACGGTTCAGAATCGAATGTTGTATTGGATGCAACTGCGTTTGGCGATGAAAGCGCCACAGATGCGCCGGCAATCGAAAGCAGCAATGCTACGGTGGAGGAAGTGCCGATGCCCGTCTTTTCGGAATGGGCGCAAAAGCAAATTGAGGCAGAGGCAAGTCGGGAACAAGCAATGGAGCTGGAGCAGCATGTCGTGAACACTTCAGCCCAACGTAAAGATGCCACTGGGTCTGGAAGCGGCAAGCCTACGTCGTTAAAGCTACGCGCAAAGAACTACGCCTCTCCAGACTGTGGCGCCAAAATAATTGCCTCGAATGCAGATGCCACAAACACGGGTGCGGTGCTGAGCCATTCAAGTGATGAATACATGCTGAGTACATGCGGCAGCCGAATCTGGTTTGTTGTAGAACTGTGTGAGGCCGTGCAGGCACAAAAAGTCGAGTTAGCAAATTTTGAGCTGTTTAGCTCTTCACCCAAGAATTTTACAGTGGCAGTATCTAAACGGTTTCCAACTCGCGATTGGAGTAATGTTGGTCGATTTGCGGCAGAGGACAAAAGAACAGTGCAGACGTTTGAACTTCATCCGCATCTGTTTGGCAAATTTGTTCGCGTCGACGTGCATTCACATTACTCCAAGGAACATTTTTGTCCGATTTCGCTCTTTCGGGTATTCGGCACATCGGAATTTGAGGCGTTTGAAACAGAGATCCGTCACAGCGAAGAACTAGACGATTTTGATGATGACTTTGGCGGCCAAGAACAGCAGCACAAGTCATTTACTGGGACCGACGGTGGAGGTGCAAACATTTTCCAAAGTGCGTCCGATGCAGTCATCCAAATGGTAAAAAAGGCTGCCCAGGTGCTAGTGAAGCCCACTAAAGCGATACGCTGGTCTTCTGATTCCTCGCTCTGTTATACCCCTATTGTTGGCCAGTTTAGCTGCAAAAGCTGTAATAGCTCCGTCGTTGATCGCATTAACAACTTGCTGTCTTGTCAATCTCAGCAGCTGCAGCTGCTACTTGCGCTGCCTCAGTTGCGAAATCATTTATTACAGACTCGCATTTGTAAGTCCGACTATAATATTAGCCTGGGCTTATCTAGTGATGTCGATTCCTTGACAAGTGGCATGGACAAACGGCAGAGTTTTTATCTGAACATGTTGCCAGCGGAACATGTGGGTGCATTGTGCAAACTTCTAGCGGCAAACTTAAGCACCACCAAAGAGAAAACTGTGAATTTGCTTGAGCCTGTGCAGAAACTTGATGTGACTAATCCCTTATCTGACAATCTGTCCAAGAGTGAACCTTCAAATGAGTTAGAAGTCGGAGCTAAAATTACCTTGCCGCACGAATCCGTGCCTGGCGTCACACCTACTTTGAATATAGTGTTAGATGAAATGCCCTCATCCACTGAAGTACCGACAGTCAGTCTGCAGAAAGATGAGCAAGTGTCAGATGAGATTGCAACACTGAACCCACCCTCGGATGTGAATATATTCAATGTTCCAGCTGTCAATCAGCAGGACCCGCCTCTAGTCTCTGCACCTGTTGTGACCGAGCCATTATCTCCCGCACCTGCATCACCACCTTCACCTGCTGTAGACACCAACGAGCTGCAGCCCACAAAGGCCCCTTCTATTATGACGACCAACCACCCACCTACAACTTCGGGCGAGTCGGACAACGGAGATTTGCTAGGAAGTGGCAACGGTTTGGATGAAGGCAATCTATCCAATTGGGAGAGCATCGATAGCTTACTAACCACAACGGTTGCCTCAATAACTGCAGGTGGTGGAGCAGCTGCAGCTGCAGCAGCTGTGGTCAATGGCAATGCAAATTCGGGAAATTCTGCAAGTTCAGGTAGCCTAAACTTACAACCAAAACTAACGCATGGACCGCAATCGGAGAGCGTATTCATCAGGTTATCAAATAGAATAAAGGTATGTTGAAAATTCCCCCTAAAAGAAATATTCAAGTTTGAATACCCTAGACTTACGAAAAAGTAGGCGACAGTGACTAATTTCTATATCTTACACTCATTAGAAAAGAGATTTGTTGAACTAATAGCCAACACATTAACTTCTGGTGATAAAGATATATAACTTTGAAGACCATTAACAGTTGAAATATAAGTTTGTCCCTTGCTCTGTATATATATTTCTGATTGTTCTGATTAATAAGAGCTTTCGATGTACACAGAACGAACTGTTGTTTTTAGAAGATCTCGCTTGAGCGTATCTGGAAAATCCTAATACTTTAACAGGCAAGATTACCCTGCAATAAGCACTCCTAATTTCAAGTGTCTACCCTCAACATCATCGAAATGGTTTGCGTATAGACGAACAGACGGAAGGGCAGCAATACGAACATTGCACAAAAGAATTATACTGATTTGGCTTTCGTGAATACAATCTTGATTTATAACATATCTCAAATTGTAAACATCTATTTTATAATTATGTCCATTTTATATAACGATCCATCCAATATTCCAGTATCAAGTTGTATGAAAATATTTCTATCCGAATTTGAATTCATAAAAATTATTTTGAATATAATCATTTAAGTGAAATACATAGTGGCACATATGCCTAAATTATAGATAAAGCATATTATTTAACTTCTTTTTATTTAAAATATTCCACTTAAAGTGTATAAAATTAAGAACTTCGTAAAAAACTTTGTTAGTTGCTGCCAGTTTCCGTGTCGTGCTTATGCCAGGCTCGCATGTTGTAGACTTATTACGGTCAGGGCTGACACACCTACATATTACGCTATGTCTAACATTTTGCACAGGTGACCTTGTTCATGGCCATTGTTTGGTTACATCAATTGCAACAACGACCATGATGGCAAAGCCACCAAGCCAGTGGGTGTCTTAAAAGTTCTCGATTTCTGTATTTTTCAGGCGCTCGAACGAAATATGTCGTTGTCGGGACAATATTTAGAAGAGCTATCACGACGCTATAAGAAGCAGGTGGAGGAATTGCATCAAACCCTTACACAACAGGCGATCACAGTGCGTACTTTGGAGGACCAGAGCCGACGCTTGTTAGAGCAGGAGCAACTGTATCAGCAGCAAAGTGCGGAGTTGGCCGGTGAAGTGCGTGCGCTCACGTATCAAGTGCAAGCGTGCATCCTCGTCATTATTATAGTTGGTACGTGCATCTTTCTAATGCTAGTAGTTGGGACTGTCTTCTATCGTAAGTTGCGACGACAAACGCAGCAGTTGTTGCCAACTGCGGAAGCCATGGGACGGAGTGAGCGCAAGCTCTGTCGTCGTAAATCGTATGAGGAAATGATGCAGCAGTCGCCTGATAAGCAACGGCGGCCTAGTGAGGAGGCTATGCTAATACTGAACGGCTGCGGGGATAGATCGGTGGAAGAACAGTCAGATGTTGGTCAGGCTGGCAGGCAGCGCAAGATTTCTGTTTGTTATGGCAGCAACAACAACATTACCAACCATATGATCAACACGAGAACATCGTTGCACAGGCGAAAAGGCGCAAAGCATTCGTGGCACTCTAGCTTGGGCTCTGCGCCAGTGACGTGCGTTGAGAATCTAGACAAATTCTTCGACGTTGGTAAGTTGAACCAAAATCATCTAAAGAAATGTCAGTTTCCACAATATGCTTACAATATGAATTCGTTGCAGACACAATAAAAAGCCATAAAATGCCGACCAAGCCAGCCAAAAAGAAATCGCTTCAATCACTTCCAAATGAGCTAAAGCGTCAGGAGTCAGCACCTGCCAATTGTAGGAGAGAATACCTTGCTGACGACCATACGCAGAGTGACTTTGACGAGAGTCTCATACTGGACGACGATGACTTATGTAATTTCATACCCACCACTGATTTGGCCTATAACGAATTTATGCCCGATGGACCATCAGGTTACCAGATTGTGGATGCAGTTGATGGAAAGTCTGAAAAGGCGCAGCCGATAAAAAAAAAGTCGTCGCGTTTCATCACCAGCTTTCTTCAAGTCACCTTTCAGCAAAAGCAAAAATAAGGAGAATAGTTTAAACGGCAGTGGCAGTGCCGTCAAGGCCAGCCAATCGGCGCATGAAGCCACTTCTTGGGAGTGGTATCGCTTAAAGCGCAATGATAAGCAATCTTATTCTAAGCATTTGACGTCAGTGTCAGTTGCATCTATTTCGCCCAATGCGAGCATAGACAATTCTTCGCTATCGGAAGTTAGCTTCCCTTTGAACTCTACACAAAATTCCTTTCGCATACTTGGCGAGGCTATATTATCTTCTGGTGAGGGCAGAACCAGTGGCAAGGGCACCACTGTAGCCGCCGGTAGCAGCAGTAGCAGTGGCGCAAGTACCACATCATCCACAACGAAAAAGAAGCAGCGTGCCTTCAATAATATTTTTCGAAAAGTCTTTTGATGTAGCCATTGTTATTCGGCTATTTAATTATTATTATTATTTACTTAATTACTTGTTCCCTTAATTGTGTTCATTTAGATCTACCTACCTTCCTGGCATCAATTCGACTGATGTTATCTACGTAGATAATACAAAATTTTTTGTAAATTAAACTTCAATTCTCTAAAATACCAGTAAAATGATTTTTCTGAAGAGTTCCTTAGTGTTGCACTAAAATGCAAATGACTGTCAAAAATAATTAGTTATACCTCCAAAGGGTTTAATTGTAGTTATATGCTTGCTGCTTAAACTAAAAAGAATAGCTTTCACGAAAGACGAGAAGCTTAAGAAACTATACCAAGCCTTCTTTCCTCTTGCCCAGCGTTAATTTAAATATTAAGTTTGTAAGCTATAAATAACACTGCATTGCTATATTAGTTTCTTATTAGCAATATTATTACAACAATTATATATTGAAATATATTAATTGTATTTTCATTTAAATTAAGTCAAAATAACACATTTATTTAATAGCACTAAAAACTGGTTTATTATATTTTCAATTCACTCAGAAACTCCGCAACATCGAGTGCATCCTTGTCGCCTAATTTCTGATTTATAACAGCATTATTCAGACGATGTCCAGCTGTACCCATGTGTTTCTTCCATTGATCGATAGTTTTGTACCTTTCGTCGTTTGCACAGAAGACAATCTCATTGATATCTTCATCTAATTTATAACTACACACGGATACAAACTGTTCCTGTAGATTGGTTATTGCCTCCTCCCGCAAACTTTCATCCCGGCACACCAGATTTAACATGAATACACCAGTGGGTCCTATTATCTGTTTTACGTCCATGAGTATATTATTGGAAAGAAAACTTTTAGGAGGGCAACTCATGCCCAGCGACAAATCCTTGCTATCCACATCGAAAAGCACTGCTGCAAACTGAATACCTGAAAAATCAATAACTTTAGATGATTCTAAACATTAAGTCGTTTTCCTAACCTTCAATACGACAGCGTTCCACAAAGGCAAGCCCATCATCGATAACAACGTGGAGACGATTATCTTGCTTCAGCTCAAAATATTGCTCAGCTACTTCAAGCATTATGGGATCTATCTCAACAGCCGTAATACGCGTTTGACTAAAACATTAATTTGTTAGAAGTGGTTAAAAATAAAGAAAAAACTGAAAAATTTACGGATATGCTGCATGAAGAAAGCTGCACAGTCCACCGCCGCCAAGGCCAATGACCAGCACGTTGTTCGGTAAGTCTTTTTTAGGACAAACCATAGTTGCGGCAAGCTGCACTCCTACAGACATGTAGAGATGATGATGGCATGCCAGGTACCCAAAATCAATTTTTTTACGATCCTTTTTTCCTTTGATTTTAACTATAAAATATTTAACAGTATACATTTATAGTTATTTAGCCACTTTAATTTCATACCTGTTTTGACTAACGCTTCAGATTGGACAACAGATTGATTTTTAAGAAATATAAGACGACGTAGTGTTTTACCATCGACTTCGACTTCTTCAATGCGGAAATCGCCAGATAGGTTAGAGAAACCAGAAATTAGCGTCTCCCGCTTGCCTACCTCAGAGCCCAATGATAAATAGGGAATCTGATCCTTAAGACCAGCAGGCGCAAGATTCATAATGCTGCAAGCCAATTCACTTTTGACCTCCTCAAGTGTGCTGTAAACCTGATCCCGATGCAATGTCACCACGGCTAGTCGCTGAAATTTGGCCGATGTCAGTAGTTTTCTGCGACCCGCTGTTGTTGCAAAAAGCCACTCTGTTTCACGCCCTTGAGGCACAATAAATGCAGCATATTTTCCAAGCCCACGAGCGGGAATTTGTTCCAGAATATGGACTGTGTATCGTGGAGTTTCTTCGGAGCCTCGATGCAGATCCATGGTGACTTCATTGTGCCCAGCAATACTTGAGCGTGCTAATCCATTGCAAACCAGTGCTGCTTTTTGCACAGATGCCACAGCGTTTGCCATTTCCCTTCCGCAACTAAACCGTTGCATTTTGTCGTTGCCAAGTCCAAACTCTAGGATCTGAAATGTACGATTGTTATTAAAGGTAAGCGCAAGGTAATTTACTTACCAGCATAGGCAAGCTCTTAAACTTCGTTGCAATTATGACAAAGACAGGTAATGTTAGCGATTCTTCTGAATTTCTTTCCCTATTAGCGCGCTCCACATCCAGACAATGTACAATGCGCAACATGCAATTATTCCGAGGTATAAACTCTAGCAGATATTCCATGATATGCTCCTGCAACATGGATATGCCAACGTATCGTCCGCCATTGCTGCAGTTAAGAGTTTTGAATATTCTCATTGCTATTCTTAAATATTTGATATATTATTGAAGAAAGTAGAGACTTACCGCATTGTGCGTAATATTTCACTGAAATATCGATCTACGATCTCTTTTGTTTCTTTGGAATCATTTACAAATATGGCATCCAATGTACCCTTATCCAACGCTACGGAGAAACTCTCATCAGGAAATGACATTTTCGTAGCATCCATATTAATGAACTTCATATCTGGGCGCGTTTTTGCATTTAGATCTGCCATTTTTTTTACCGCAACGGGTGAGATGTCAATATTAGTGATATCTCGAAATCCCGTGTCGTACATATCCATGCTAAGCTTTGAATTACCACAGCCAAGCATTAATATTTTGTCGACTGGCTTTATATACTTGTGTATTTGGTCGCAAAGTTCTATGTACTCGCCATACCTAAAAAAAAAAAAGAAAGTTAGATACAAAAAAAACGACAGACGAGGCATATGCAGCATCCATTTAACACTATGTATGTGTGCAATTACCATTCAAAAGCCTTTTCCCCACGTTTTTTGAAAAATTCATTCCAGTAATCTGTTTGCGCAAATTCTTCTCGTGTTCTTGGTAGCAAATTCATTGTCAGACTCTATTAAATTAATTATTGTCAGTTCAAACTCCTAAACACGCTTCTCTTTAATCACGCATTTTCTTTAAATAAATGCTATTTAGAAATATCCTAAATATTACCAATTAATTGTGATGTCACAAAATGTATATATATGTACATACATTTTTCAGTATTATTATACTATCTTTTCAATAAACTAATTCTAACCACAACCACTAACTATACAACATACATTTAGTTAGTGTTCTAACAAAAGCGAGTATTTTTAGTAATATAAGCAGTGCCAATAGGGTTGTTAGGTGAAGAAAATTATCAAAATGTTGATTTTTTGTTATCGGGCCGATAATCGTTGATTTAAATTATCACACAAAAATAATATAATAAAACAATAATGTGCACTATGTTTGGATACGATTTGAATTACTTATTATGAACATGAGGAGTTTCTGTAATTGAAATCGACTTTTGACATTCACATACAGGTCGTGCCATTCACAACAATTCGCACAGCTGAAAACTGATTTTTTACTTGCTAAAACTAACTTGCGATTTGTTTCTGTACGTTTCGTGGTATTAAATTAATTTGAGTATTTTCGTGTATATTTCTTATATTACGAACACGTCAAAGTTCAGTTGAACTTGTACACTGTAAAAATCATTGCAGGTGACGGAGTAACTAACAGCATCACTAAAAGGGGAGGAAATTTTATGTTATCACTTGGTACGAAGTTTTCTACATCCAAATACGGAACAATGGAAATCAATTGAGGCACGTCAATGTTAATGGAAATTGTACAAAATATTAATAGCAGCACTTATCGAAAAGCTCGAAGTGTAAGAGGAAATGTGAAGATCAATCGCAAGTCGGAGACCCAAAAGCAGGAACTGTTGGAACTATAGGAGGTACAAATGCGTGCCGCTGGGCATGTGCAGTCTAATGCTAGCGTGGAGCCAGTAATGTCACGTCTTGATTATGAGCAGACTGCGCTGCATCATAGCTGCCTACTGGTGCTGCTGCGAGGCGTAGGACCTTCGCGTGCTCGCATTTTGCAACGAGCTTTTGAGAAGGTGCGACGTGTCAATAATATCAAAGTAACGGGTAACTCATCACGCACAATGTTATTGATTAATAGTGCAGCCTGTGAACATTAACTTTGTATTCTTTTAGATTCTAGCGGCACCGTGCGTACAATTTATTTTCGGTTTATTCATGATCACCCCGTGGAGCATAACGATTGGGGTGACTTTCAAACTCATCGTCGCTTACTCGGCCTCATAACAATAGGAAAGTTTGAGAACCAAACGGAACTGAACGAGCTGTGCCGTCACCACGAATCCCTAAAAGTTAGATATGGTAGCACATTGTACGAATCACGTGCCATATTCTTTGGACCTGATACACATACATCAAATGCAAATGCAAATGCTAAGGGCGATGCACAACCAGCGCTACAATCAATTGGCGAGAATGCAGAAAATATGGAAGTAAGCTGTAGAGAAAAGTCTCAGCTTTTTGGTCGACTTCAGGATGAGTTTACCACGCCGTCCAATTTTAAGTCGCAAGCGTTTTTTTACCGGGAGCAGGATCCCGCCATGGATTTGGAAACACGCATCGGTGATTTTTTAAGCGCATTATTTTGGGTACTGGAGTCGAGGCGCCTTGAACGTTCGCGTGAGAAGGCAGACAAGGTCAGTCTCCTGCTGGCACCCTTTGAGAAACGCGATTTTGTGGGTTTGGATATGGAGTCACGCAATAATCGTAAGCGGTGTGTGGGCCGCGTCATGAAGAACCTGGCAGATCTGTCATTACAGGCTGGCCTTTTAGATGACGCCCTTAGTTTGTATCACAATGCCAACGAAACGCTACGCTCAGTCGGCGATTCGCTATGGGTGGGTGCCACTGAAGAAGGTCTATGCGCAGCATCTGCTGTTATATTGTATCCTCAAATGCGGGAAATTGAAATATTGCATAGGAACGCATCGCTGCAAGAAACAGGCAGGTTAAGGTTAACTTTGTGCTCTTTATGTTCCTAAATTACTTTTTATCGAATTTTAGGTACTTCACAGCTACGCACCACACCGGAGAAGTGGCGTGCAAGCGACGTGACGAAGAAAATGAATGTACCTGCGGTATGCATTGGCACCACGAACACGGCATCAGCAAATTGCCCAGATGCTTTTACCTCACATTCATCTTCCTGCTCATCGGTATCATCCATTTTGACAAACAATTCCTCAGCGTCGGGTACACCCACAACCTCCACATCCTCTTCTTCGACATCGACAATATCGGTAGCACCACATGGCCACCGCAATGGCGAACTGCCTGGAAACATAATAAAGCCTGAAGATATAACCAATTATTATCGGAAGGCAATAATAAACTATAGCAAGTACAGACATGCAGCAACCATTGAGACTGAGGCTGCTTTGAAAGCTTCGCGTATATGTATTGAGCAGAATCGACCGCTGGATGTGGCCATGTTTCTTCAAAACATTCTTTACATAAATCTTAATATGAGTGAATCAGATCGGGTTAAGCGATTTGAAATTATAACGGAGCTATATCAGCAAATCGGTTACCAGCGTAAAGCAGCATTTTTTCAGCGCCTGGCTGCACTAAAACATGTACAGCAGGGGACACAGACACCAGATTGGACTCAGAGTTATCGCCTCATGTTAGGAAGCTTTACAGGTTATCTGCTATCCCTGGACCCCCTGGAAGTGCTAGAAAATGCTGCTGGTTGGCCAGCATTGCAAATAGACCTCGTACAGAGTCTTATATCTGCAGCGAGACGTCTTGGATACTCGGCTCTGGCTACGCGCCACATGACATTTCTGCTTCAAACCCAATGGGACAATATGTCTGCCACTGAACAAAGCGAAATGGCTGTACAACTACAGGTATGATTTTTAATGGATCATTGATTATGATTTAATATAATTCCATAAAGGACAAATAGAGGCCATACGTTTTATACTTTATACTCCCATAACGGCGAAAAGAATATTAAGCTTATATTAAATTTCTGATGAGTTGTTAGCACATTAATCATGAATTCTTTATTGTAGAATCTGAGCGCACAGTGTGAAGGCTCGCCTGTCCCTTTGGTACTAGATAATGGAACCGTGATACCTCCAGCTAACCTTACGGATTTACCCTACTTAACGCGGCTGGTAGTACGAGACTTACCTGCACACTTGCGTCCGCAATGTATTAAAATTGCCAAAGCTGACAGTGGTCCATTTCTGTTCACTCCAATCCACTTCAACTCTGTTGATCGCCGGGACAAGAAGAAGGACAAAAACAAAATAAGTATGCAGAAATAATTTATTGAAGAATAAATAGTATCATTACTATTTACTCTTTCTTACAGACTTTCTATGGGTTCAAAACGATCTTTGCGAAGTATGCGTAACCCTTCGGAATCCCTTGCCATTTGAGCTGCCCGTAACTGACATGCGTTTGCTTACAAATGGGGTGGTGTTTGAATCGTTGCCCCAGACAGTTGTATTGCAACCGAGTGTGCCGACACAAGTCTCTCTGTATGGAACACCTATTGAAACTGGACAACTGGATTTGCAGGGCTATAGTACTCACACCTTAGGCATCAAGTCGAACTGTCGACTGAAACACATGCGGGGACGCAACTTTCCGCCTAACTATCTGGTGGATGTGATACCTGCCTTGCCAAGTATTACTATCAAAACATCTCTTCCACAGTCAGCATCGTTTAGCAACATGAACAGTGCAGACTTGGTGGTTACATCTGCAAGTCTCACTCTATACAATGGGGAGTCCTCTAGTTGCATTATTACTATAAGGAATGAGAGCAATGTTATACCACTGGAGCATCTCGAAGTACACATTAATTCAAATGTGGAGCAGGATACACAAAAAAAAATGTTTCAAATTGATGAACAGGCACTGCTGGTAAATATATATATGATGTGTTCAATGACATCTGTTAATAGCAACTCCTCTTCAGGCTCAACTACCCGTACCTCCGCAAAGTACTATTGAATTCGAGCTTCTTATATATGCTGACGCGGATTTTGTATGTCCCCTATCAACAGACCACACAAATTCGCTCAATTCCGGGGCTTCTCATGAATATGGATCGTCTTCGCTCTCGCAGTATTCTAATACTTGCAGTCAATCTGCTAGTCTACCGTTGCGTGTCAACTCACCGCAACATCGTCGCTATGACAATATTAGTATTCGTTCAAAAATATCCGGTACTCAGCATTTGATGAACACTTTAAGCCTGCAGCCTAGTGGAGTAGGTGTTTCGCCCAATAGTCTGTCGACTGTCCATCTCGCCCAGAACAGCCAGCATGTGGAGGCTCAACTGCGCATCAAGTTCTCTGGCGGAGCGGCATTGGCTGAGGGCTTTTGCCGTCAGTGTGCGGTGTCTTTTAACCTTGAGCTACTTCCTAGTACCCTGATTACAAGTTGGGATGTGCTACCCGCAGAAATGTACATAAGTAATCAGAATTCACATTAACGATTAGGGTAATAATCTTTTTGTTTTTGCAGCCCTTCGCAGTTCTACTTAGTCTTAGACATAGCTAATCTAACGGCTCAAGAAATGTCGCTCAACTACACTGATAACAAAAATATTCTCATCGAGGCCAAAGAAAGTTGTCGTGTACCTATCCCTGTTGACCGTTGCTCATTGGAGCAAATATGTGTTGCACGTGCAGCGGAAGTTGCTGAGAATCTGGAACGCGGTATTTAAAAATTATATTTACAGCAATTTACATCTGCTTAACTTATTTTTGCAAACCCAGAGCTATGTTTCCGCACGCAAATTCTTTCTTTCAACGATGCACTCAGCAAGCTTTGCTCAACTCATATTGCGGACCGTGTGAAAATTAATTGGCAATTGACGGGCACTGATATAAAAGGCATTGCCTCGCTGCATGGAATTGTTCTGTCACATAGTATGGTGAATTTGACCACAATCTCCCCTCTTCAATGGGGTAAGTTACAATAGAGTTTCTATAAGAGTTCTATCTAATTTGTTTTAAAGCTATAAGCTTTCAGGATACAGCAGTGCAGCCACACTGCGAGCTAATGTGTATCGTAGGACAGAGTGCGAAGCTAACGATTAATCTCACAAATCAATCACTACAGCCACTCAAGCATTTGGTATTAACTATCAAATTCTATCAAGACTACTTAAATGGCATAGAAAACTACAATCTTGAGACACGTGTTGCAATATCTGGACCTAACCGGTACTGAACACTTTTCCTCTATATAAATGTAACTAAATAATAATCATATTTATTTTGCAGAATTACAATCCCCGTTTTGGAGAAGTACGAGCAATTGCAGCACAATTGCTCTGTGATATTTTTTACGCCTGGTCGGTTCAAGGCTAACATTGAGTGCGCAACTAGGCCCCAACAGAGTAGTAGTATTTTGACACGGTCATGTCCAGAAGCTACCAATTTATGTCAATTAGAGAAAGTGTCATCTCCACCAGCAAATTTAAACACTATTTCGGCATCTGGCCTTGACGAGCATCAGGCGCATATATGGAAATTTATACCACCTATTGAGGTGACTGTTGTAGAGCCGTGATCGAGTAAATTGTTAAGGTTATTTAGTTTACTTTTGTTGCATCTGTAATCCTATTTGTATTTATTTTCGTGTCACGTATACCTACTGAACTGTGAAAGTACCGTCTCCTGTTGGTCTATGCGATATATGATAGCGCTGTTAATCTGTGTAAACACAAATAGCTAACCGTTACTGTAATATGAAAAGCAATTGTTTTCAAATGATGAAGCACTGTATGTATATATAAAAATATATATGTTTAAGCTCAAACTATGCACTATACTTTACAGCTAGAATGCCATCAAATATGTAAATACCATGCTCTATATGTATATATATACATATGTATATATACTTAAAAACATCAATATGAAATATTGTTAGCTAGATGTTTCGCTTACTAACCGTTAAAAACATCAACAAATTTGATAACATGTATGTATTTACAATATTTTTATACAATAAATAAATGCAAGTTATAATGGAATATTTCAAATAATAATAATAAGAACACAACACACTAAAAAAATAAATTAGCTTTCCGCAGATTTTCCCTAACCCAGTCGACGTATATCGTCCATTGTGTAGCCAGTGCGATGCATTAAAATGCACAATAAAATGTAGAGATAATAGCCACCGGGAATTATAGTCAATGCGCCTATGATTGTCAGCGCCCCTATGCGATCTGACCTATCCTGACTTACGTCCGCTAGCCATTCTAAGGTTGCACAGCAAATGCATATCTAAATAAAATATGTTAAGTTACATTAATAGTATAATCATATGTCATATAGCAATATATAAGAATACATACCGTTCCGCCGACGAACAATACAAGAATGATTGCAATCGTCTTCCAGGGTGTTGGCTCCTCCACATTCGGTGCTACCCATTGTTCATTCACAAAGCCATCTGTCTCGGTGGTGTCGGTGTTCACCTTGATATAGTCACCGGTCGACAACCCAGTTGCATTTAAACGGCGGCGTGAATCAGACTTATTTGGCATCATATTCGGAAACTTGTTACATTAAATCATGCGCCGTGTCATTAATATGCTCAGTGTTCCGTTCACTTTAAATAGTTTTCTGACATACATCAAACATTAAATGCGAAACAGAGAATAAGCTGATAACCAGCTGATTGACCAGCTGAGGTCGTTTCAAATGTGAATTTTTAGTATTTTACAGAATACTTACAAATTTATATACCATTTTATGGTTCTCTATCTGAAGTAAACACATATGATGTACTTATTCAAGCTTTGACTTCAAAAAATATATAATTTTGTTTTTGACATTTCGACATTCTTCAATTTAAAGTTAATTAGTTTCCAATTTTCTGGTATTTAAAAAATACTCCACTAATTTCGTAACAAATATTTTTTATAAAAAACGTATTCCGTTAGCAATTAAATGTTTTAGAAATATATTCCCATTTTGGTTATTATGACCGACTTGAAGCTTACTTGTAAAACAATCTGGCCAGTCACCTTGATTGCTGCAGATCTGTATTTCTTTTTAGTAAAAATCATTGCAGTGTTGCCACCATATGTACGTACATATGTTGAATGAATATGCTTTAAGAACTATAGCTGAAGAGTAGAAACAGCAAGCCAATGGCAAGGAAAATATGATTGTTGGCTTAAAATAAACGATTCATTTTCTAAATGATTTTTTTTTTTATTTTAACTTTAATTTAAATTTTCTAATTTTCATATTAATTAACAAAATATATAGTAAACCAAGTTCAGAAGCGCTCTATATTATTATGATTACCGTCCCCCACGTGTGAGGAAATCGGGTTTTCTGAATATTATTTCCAATAATAGTAAATTGTTGAGTTTTTACTAAAAGGTACATTTTTGATGAACAGCATGAGTTATCAACCAATCTGAAAGACAAAATTGCATATATAATTAATAGAAAAGTATTTACCTACATTTGAAGATTTTCGAAATTATTGAGTTCCGCTACGTTTCCGGCTATCTGGGAATGGCTTCTCTCACATAATTCTGTAGCTATAAAAATATAATTAATGTTAGTCATTGGAAAAATATATTTAACCTTAAGATTAGCCTAACGCTGAATCAGATTAATAATTGATAAATCATTCATAGATCTCAGTTGTCCCTATCAAAATTGTCATCATATTAGTAAATTAAAAATGCATATTATCAAAAAATGTTCTTACATGGACTTTCATCCACTTAATATCAGAAGTAACTTCCCCTTCAAACTTCTGTAGATTGATCCATTTGCTATAATAAAAAAAAAAATAATAATAATTAGTGGTAACCATTGCAAAAAGATATTACATCTGAATGTTAGTATAATGTTGAATCAGTTTAATAATTGATAAATCATTCACAGATCTCAGTTGTCCCTATCAAAATTGTCATCATATTAATAGACTAAAAATGCATATTATCAAAAAATGTTCTTACATGGATTTTCAGCATTTAACATCAGGGATTCTCCCTTAGCTTTTACTATGTGCTATAATAAAAAAAAAAGAATTTAAGTTAAATATTGCATAAAGCTATTAAACTTTAAGATTAGCCTATTGCTGAATCAGTAAATAATTGATAAATCATTCATAGACATCAGTTGTCCCTATCAAAATTGTCATCATATCACGCAAGTATTACGTTTAATTTAAAATATTCTTACCCATATGTATAGTAGATTGGGAATCTGAGCATTACTTTCCATTACTTTCAATGGCTGTATAGTTTTCATCAGGTACTCGAGCACATGTTGTGGCGGTCATCAGTCTTATTTACAGACACAGCTGAGTAATAGAGACAAAATTCAGTTTATTATAAAAAAATTTGTATATCAACTATGTAGTTCCTGCGACAAACTGCAACTATTACGAACTAATTTCGAAACTTTTCCTTCCCGATTGCAATCACGTTCTGGTTTGGCATTCCTTCCACGTGGTATCAATTTCACATGTAAATTTTAGTGCGTTTTTAAATACCACATTATGAATCGTTATTTAGAACTATTTCCGTCATTTTTAGCTCAAAAATGTGCACTAAATAAATAGTACTTTTCTTAGTTTGTTGCTATTGACTAACATTTTATGTTTTATTATATAAATAGAAATTGCTAATTAGACGCTGCAATTGATATTATTTTTCTTTTTAAAGCGTCCGTAACTAATGTTCTTAACTGGCCAACATTTTAAATTGCTTTTGGATACATACTTTATCTGCGAGCATACACAATTCAGTCTGTGTATGCTCCAAATTTTTTAGCTGACTTCTCAGCAGACCATCTGTAACTCTAACAAAACAAAAAATACATACATAAACTTATTACTATTTTTTTATCGCTCTTCTGCGTCAGGATTGACTTCCTGGGATGCCGCCATGTTCAGCTCATGTCCCTGCTGTTCCTGCTGTTGCTGTTGTAACTTTAGGCGCTTCTTGGCCTGTATATCAGCCAGAGTCTGCTCGATGGAACGCATGTCCTTTTTGTTCTTACTGGGCACAAAGCCGTAACTTTGATTTGTCTCTGTTTTTCGTGCGGCTTGTAAGGCTGCTGATTCGCCGATTAGATGGGCATATTTCGCTTTATAATTAGTGGTCGGTTTCACCTCAATGCTTGAGGGATCTGTGCTGCTGCTGCCATTAGCCGTACTCCGTCCCGCTTCAGAAGTTGCTTCCTTCTCAATCAGGCTTTGCTCCTGGGCTAATCGCTCTTTTCGTCGCTCAGAGTATTCTTTGGCTATCTCCTTGTTCCAGCCTTCGCCGTTACGACGGGCTGTTACTTCGTCTTCACTTGGTGGGTGTTCCTTTTTGTAGACTACCGCGTGACGGTCTTCCTCTTCTCGTCCGAAGCTCATTGCAATGAAACCACCATTCTCAGCTATTTCATGTATGACTGAACGATGCACTTTGTCCAACGGCTGGAACTCGATGTATGTACGATCGTCCTTGGCAAAGCGCCCCATCCTCTCCTCGACATACTTTCGAAACCGTAATAACTCCTCCTTTTGCTTGTTTTGCATGCGCTCCATCATTTCGCGCTGTTTCTTGATAAGCGTCTTTTGTTGTTCATTTGTTGTTGGTGGAGCATCCATTGAGTTAAGTATTGAGTCAAGCAAATCCATTGTGTCGCTGTGATATTTACTGAGTGCGCATAAACACTGAACTCAAATGTTTATTGCATTAAGCACACACGGCTTTCTATTAAAAGTTGCCAATTTATTGAATCAATGGCAACATTTGAGTTAAATTTATATTTTCATATGTATTGTGTAAAAAAGATTACCGGTGCTTCTGCACCGAAATACCAGTTTATTTAAGTGTGAATACTGAATACCGTTAAGTATTTTTTAGCGGCTTGAAAACTAATATACCATATTTAATATGGTATTTCTAATCATATGTAAAAGAGTTGATAGTTCACGAAAAAGGCGGGATGTGCTTCTTTTCCTATTAAAAACAATAAGCTCGATAAAAACAATACAGGCAAGAACACCCTCAATCGAGTAAGATGGTTGTCGAACGTCATACACTTGTTCATTGGTTTCGTAAGGGGCTCCGTGTTCATGACAATCCCGCGCTGGTGCAAATATTTAATAAAGCTGGAGCTTCACCCGATAAGTTCTATGTCCGACCTATATTTGTTTTGGATCCAGGTATTCTGGATTGGATGCAAGTGGGGGCCAACCGTTGGCGTTTTCTCCAGCAAACTCTGTTTGACTTAGACAAAAACTTAAAAAAACTGAATTCGCGACTGTATATTGTTCGTGGTAAGCCCGTGGATATATTTCCGAATTTGTTCGACCGCTGGAACGTAGAGCTACTGACATATGAAACCGACATTGAACCATATGCTGTTAAGCGTGATAAAGCAATCCAAGATATAGCAGCAGCTCATGGAGTTAAAGTAGATACCCATTGCTCACACACCATATACAATCCGGAAATAGTTATTGCTAAAAACTTGGGCAGGGCGCCTATTACTTACCAGAAGTTCCTCAGTACAGTTGAAAAGTTAAAGTTGCCCAAGGTTTTGGAAAACCCTCAACGTCTGCCCAGTGGAGTCCAGCCAATATCAGATGAATTTGAAGTAGAACAGTCTGATGTATACGATTGTCCAACTTTAGATCAGTTGGTCAAACGACCCCAAGAACTGGGCATTAACAAGTTTCAAGGAGGTAAATAAAGCAAATATATGTTTAGGACATGAATTTATATATAAAACACTTTATAAACAGGTGAAACAGAGGCGCTGCGTCGTCTAGATATGTCGCTTAATGACGAAAATTGGGTCGCTAGATTTGAGAAGCCGAACACGGCACCAAATTCGCTGGAGCCAAGCACCACGGTGCTAAGTCCGTATTTGAAATTCGGCTGCCTTAGTGCACGGTTGGTACACCAACGGATTGAAGAGATACTAAAGCGGCACCCAAAGCACTCAAAGCCACCCGTTTCATTGGTGGGCCAGTTGTTGTGGCGAGAATTTTATTATACAGCTGCTGCGGCCGAACCCAATTTTGATCGAATGCTGGGCAACGTTTATTGTCTGCAAATACCCTGGCAAGAGCGACCCGATCATCTGGATGCATGGGCCCATGGACGAACTGGTTATCCCTTTATCGATGCCATTATGCGGCAGCTGCGCCAAGAAGGCTGGATCCATCATTTGGCGCGCCATGCAGTCGCTTGCTTCCTGACGCGTGGCGATTTATGGATTAGCTGGGAGGATGGTCAACGCGTCTTTGAGCAGCTTCTGCTTGATCAGGACTGGGCACTGAATGCTGGCAATTGGATGTGGCTCTCGGCCTCGGCATTCTTTCATCAATACTTTCGTGTTTACAGTCCTGTTGCATTTGGAAAGAAAACTGATCCCACCGGTGCCTACATTAAAAAATACGTGCCCGAACTAGTCAAATATCCATCAGGCTGTATTTATGAGCCCTGGAAAGCAACTCTTGCGGATCAGCGGGATTTCGGATGTGTGCTGGGCGTAGACTATCCGCACCGAATTGTCAATCACGATATCGTCCACAAGGAAAATATTAAACGCATGACCGCCGCCTACAAAGTAAATCGGGAAGTGCGCACGCACAAGCAGGAGGATGAAACAGACCACGAATTGCCAATGTCTACTGGAAAGCGTAAGGCAAGCATCGAAACTAACAGATCGACTGTCAAGCGAAGGCGTTAAATTGGAAATACGATCAAATCAATTATTTGTATGTCTCAGGAGAATAGGAGTTTACTGAATTTAAATTACATATAATTATAAATTGTACTCTGTAAGTGAGCGAAAAAAACTTTGCGCTACTTGGGATATTACATTTTGTAATATTCACAAAGTTCATAAAGTTTTACCAAAATAAAAATAGTGTATATTTTACATTTTAAAGTCATCTTACAAAAAGCGAAATGAATACAAATTTTATTTATTTCCGATAAAGATTGAAAATGTTTTCCACATTTCAATATTATTGGGATTAGTTCTACTGAACTATATATAAAAATAATTTACAAATAATCACCTAATTCAATTCCTTAAGTGTATAATCAAAGTAGCCGATGAATTCGAGATTTCGAGTGTATGTTTTTAGATGCCAGCTGGATGGAATATTCATATATTCATATAAGTCAATACTTTCGGCATAACATAAGCTCGGACTCCCGTTTTGAAATAAAATTGTAATCTTATAATTCATTGAATTCCAGTTCAAGGGTCGTGTGAAAATAATTAGATTGAAAATGTTTCGAAATCTTTGCATGCTCCGCAAAAACATCCTGATGTCAAGAATTATTTATTCGACTTATAATTACCCAATTAGAGCCAATTTGATCACCTACTCAAGTCTTCGGTCGAAGGCTTCACAGTTGCCCAACAGAAATAAAGTATCGGTGTCGGACATAAATGTATACGACATGGCGAAAGGCGATGTGGAATTCGCCCGTAATTTTCTAACCTCGGCGCCATCGCTCGATAGGGGCTCGTTCTCCGCGATATCCATTGCAACAAGTGCATTCAGCCCGGAACCGGCTGTCGGTGCAGGTTCGAGTATAGAAACGGAAATCGAACCTGTATCTGAATCAGCCGATTCTGGTCTCGGTAGTGCTAGCTCTAGTGTACTGGACAAAGACGGCTTGCCGATTGTGCCAATAGAAATCGATGGTTGGAACAACAATTTAGATGATGAAGATGGACCCACAGTCCAGGGTACTTCGCAGCACATGGAAATTGGAGACGACAGCGAATACAAAGCGGATAACATGCTGGTGGTCCCCGAGAAACGAGAGGGCAGCTTCGAATACAAGGGCATCAAAGTGAAACTTCCGGAAACGGCCCACAAAGATGTTGGCACTTATCGCTTTCGCCGCGATCCAGAGGACCTGGAGACCGTCGGCGATGACATGCGGTTGGTCAAATTTGACAAGAAATAATCCCTCAAGGATCATCTGTTAAAAAATGTACACAGAATGAGTGTGTCTTTTGGATACTCAAATTCTACGGATGGCGAAAAATGTCTTTTTTCTAATTTGTTTTGGGATTCGAATTCTATTTTTTGATTCAGCTATATATGGGATTTTGTTTAATTAAATGCGACTTTTGTATGGCTTTCTGCGTCCGTGAATTGAAATTTTAAATATTCAAAAGTTCAAAATTCAAATTCGAAAAGGTTTTCGCAAATAGGAAAGTGCGATAATGATCGTTTCGTATCATTGTGGCATCTGTAACAACAAAGATCAGGCATTTCCACGTTTTTGTAGATACATTAAAATAAGTATTCGCCCAATACATATAACATGTCAAATATGGTTGTAATTGGATGTTGTATCCAGTTTAGAATCTCATAGGTTTTCACGGGACTCCAATTTCCTGTTACCAATGCATCAAACTCGGTATGTATTTGGGGCTTGGGGAAGGTGCATTGAAATCTTTGATTTATACTTGGTGGTACTACATTAAACATTGGGTCCCATGAAAACTGTGCAGAGTATTATAATTATAATAATAATTGTAACATACTCTATGTAAATTATGAAATTACCACAAGATTTTTGAGTTAGTCTCTGAGGACTCATATGTAGATTCCAGTAATGTACATAGGATGCATTGAGCATACAAAATGAGACATACGCTACCAATTACATTTTTAGTACAGCTTTCAGCGGCTGTTGGTTTAAGACTTAGCTAACGTGCCCGCAAATAGCATTGCTACAACATATCTCTACCACAATACAGTGTTCTGCACTGTTAAAAGACTGTAGGTTACGCACACTGTTAAAAGACACTAGGTTATGCAAAGAGCAGTTTCGATACTTTTGATGGTAACTAACATGACGTCATTAGATCAAAAGTGTGCTCTGTCATCCGATTGGATACTTGGCGAACACTGAAGCAGAGATCCTCCAAGTGCTTCTAAGCAACTAAAAAAAGTTGGTATGCAACGAATTCGAACAGTTAGAACCAGAAAAATTATGAATCCTCAATTTTATTTACTTAAAATACAAAAACTTAGTAGATGTTGGAAAAAATTATAAGGCCTTTTGGCATCAGCAACAGCTGTCCCAAAATGGGCAATTTGTTATAATAAACAATCAAAAGGCTGGAGAAGCTAACATTGCTGCACCCAAGCTTTACCTTCAGCAATAACTGCTTAGAAAACGCATTACAATAAACAATATCAAAAGCCCTTATATTGTCAGATTCGTGAACCTATATACAGCTTTGAATTCGTCACTTGACTCATTATTTAGCCTACTGGTTTTAAGGTAGTTAACAGTACCAAGATTGCCTAATTTGCATACAAACTTAAGCGCGGCCGACCCCGTCTGACGTTTCACATTTAACTTTACAGACCGCTTTGCATAACCTAGTGTTACTCAATCGTGGTATGTACCTACTAAGGTACTGCAAAAGGACCAATCTGCAGGCACTGTTAAATGATTAGCAGTGTCGACAACCACCAATGGTTCAGTCTTTCTGTAGCCTGTACAACCAAACTGTTAAATAAATGTATTTCTTAATCATTTCGTAAGTTTAATAAATTAAAATATAAAATACAGTATATACACATACCATAATTTTAAAATCTGTGTGCCTCCAAATTTGGTTTACTTAGCAAGCAGTTGAAAATTAACATAAGGACGTTAAATTGCAAAGCAAATATTAATACAAATTCCGTTAGCATTTACGTTCGTCATAGCATGGCGCACGATTGAATAACACTAGGTTATGCAAACCTACACTAATTGTAACATTTAATAATTAGTAAAAAATATATATAACAATTATTTATTACCATGGTTGCGTGTATGTCACTTCCAAGGAAGATAAAAGTGACCGATTTGTTGCACCCAAGTCACATACCATAGCTACTATGGTGTATCCCATATTTTGTGTAGATTTTAAAATTTCTTGGATTTTGGTTTTCGTCATTGGACAATCATAGTCATAAAAAATTGGCTGCTTCCAGTCTGCCACTAAGCCTATATAAATTTTAATTAATATCTTAAAATATATTATTGTAATCAAGTCTTACCTCTCAGCATCGCAACTTGAACATAATTAACGGCTGGTAAAGTGGAGTCCGAAGGCTTATCATAAGTATATGCAGTTCGTATTTTCATTTCATCAAAACGCAATACACATAATTTTTGAGTTTGTGATAAATGAGTCGTTGCACTTAAAATTTTAATAACTGGTGCTAGAATTCCTGGGCATATGTCTATTCTTTGAGCCCAATGCTGCAATGTTCTTATAGCAGGAAATGGAAATTTATTCCTACGAAGTAGTCTATAGCCTTTTGGACTTACCGAATAAAATGTTATAGACCTGGCAATGTCATCAACGTTCCAATTTTGCCTTCGGTCTTTATTTTTCAATTTTATTAACTGCCCATCTGTAAAAAATACTTTAAGGCAGCTTTCAATATTTTTCGATTCCAATTCTAGTTTTTCGAATTTTTTTTGTAGTTCACTGAAGTCGAACTCCTTTTTACGCAACTCTTTGTCATGTGCGTAGCCCTTATCACGAAGGGCAGTTTGCAGCTTAAGATTTTCGCACTGCAAATCTCTCACTTGACTTTCCAAGACCTTTATCTGTGCCTTCAAGTTAGAATCAATATTATTATTTATATCTAATTCCATTTCTTCTTCCACGATCTTTGTATTGCCTTCTGCAATATTATTCTGAGCAAGTTCAGATATATTTTCTTTATTTTGCAGCATTTCACTAACTATCTGCCGCCTACTACGAAGCTCTGAGCGCTGTGTTCGATTTCGTACTTGTTCGTGGACATGGGTGGATTTGATAGTTGGCACGGCCCCTGGCTTGAGGAGCACCTTTCTTGATAAGCCTTTTAAAATAATTTACATTTTAACTTATATTAAATTCCCTCTTATATTTTACTTACACTCGGACTCAAAATGTTCCTCGCATATTTTACCATTTGTGCAATTATATTCGCTTTGCCACTTTCCGCAGAACTGCAGCCATTTCTTCCTCAGCTTCTTATCTAAAGGAAAATTAAAAAAAGAAATATTATTTTTACGAAAATAGTTCTCACAATTTAGCACTGAACACTTCATATTTTTGTTTTATTTTATTTCTTTTGAACTATCACAAAATCATTGCCCGAAACACGTATTAATTTAGCGCGCCAAATCGAAATACACTTAGGACCGTGTGACGTCACACGGGGTCTGTTAGTTAACATCAAAAGTAACGGAACTTGTCTTTGCGTAACCTACTGAGTCTTTTAACAGTGAGCATGGCGTCTTTGCTTCAGTACCCACCAATTTCCAATTGGAAATTTTAACAGCCTTTTAACAATGGTTTGCTGTGTCCACCCCTGCGTGACTCTTAAGGAGCAAGCCTTAGTATTCGGAGTTGCGGCGAATTCGGAACTCTATTCTGTAAAAGCTCTCGTTGCTTGTTGCGTACTGGATGTTTCTGTTGTAACGCACTGTTGTGCAGCATTGTCGGCGCTTTAATTGGCGGTGGGCGCACTTGTAGACAAGTTAGCACAGATCTTAGTATCTTAGTGGAATCCCAGCACATCGCAAGTGCACCACCACGTGTCTAACGGCTTATCGGGTTACGAATCTGTGGCGTCGTGAGAGGATCGGAATGCAATAAATTCCAAATGTCACAAAAACCAGATGTGTTTAGCAAAATATATAGATGAAGGACTTATATTCAATTGGATCTGAAGCTCAAGTTCCAAATGCTTAGATACTTAAGAAATAGACCTCTAGCAATACTTCACAATTAAAAAACTTGGAACAAAATTAATAAATGGAGATATAATTTCTTGATTAGTGTTAACTTTCTACAATGGTAGAAGTAAGTATGATAGCATTTATCAGATGTACACGACTATGAAATATCATTCCCACATTTTTAGAGAATGTCGTCAGGAGTCAATGAGCAACCGAGCATTATGGCGAGTAAACGTTTCAATGTGTTCATTTATTGTTTACTCTCCCAATATATAGGAACACGTTGATGATAATCTTCAGTAGATATTACAAACTTTACACAATTAAATCATTTTAAATTGATTTGATCTCCTCCTCTCAATCAGCCAGAATCAATTTCAGTCTGAGGTCTAATTAATGAATGGAAATATATATATATGATTTTATATAATCGTCTAAAAATTTGTTAGTTCCTTTAGGTGTTAATAATGAAGGTTAACTGAAGAAAGATATATATACATATGTATGTATAGCTTATTAAAGGACCCTAAGGTTAGAGAGGTTGCACATACAAACACAGATTATTATATACGTATATGTATACTTTGAAGATTAAATTCGGTCACGGTTGAGTTTAGCTATGAGTTAAAGAGAAAAAGTAGCGATAAAAATAAAAATAAATAAACATATTACTAACTTTTTGAATACATCAATTCTTGAAATTGCGCAATTGGAATTTCGATTAAAGGCTTTACAGCACTTTATATATATATATGTATGTATATATACCTTTCGAAATAAAACAAGGTTACAAGATCTGGAATAACTGATGGTCCAATAAAAGTCTGCTATAGAGTAAGAATTGATCATTTATAAGGAAGTTAATGTGGCCAACGAAGCCCTACTACAAGTAAAAACGTTTAGTTTTTGCTAAATACCTACTAGCAATCATTTCTCAAAAGTTAAAACACCAACAGTTGAAAGCAAACAAATCAACTGTTCCCGTTCCCGCAGTCGTTGCCCATCTAGCCGCTAAATGGAGCACGGCCAGCGTAGTCGATGTAGACCGACCAACGACTAGAAAGAAGGTCGCGTTGCAGTTATAATAATGATGTTAGTTTTTGATCATAATGAAAAAACAACAAAGACCGCTGCACTGATCATTATGAAACGGTAAGATTTTCTATTCCTTTTTATGCTCTTCTTCGGCTCAGCCCCCTTTTGCTCTGGCGACTAGCTACTACTTTTAGTCCTCAGCTAATTTAGCTTCTTTGGCTTGTTCTGCCATAATACAAATTTTGTATTGCATATCTTTAGCCGCTGTCCTAAAATGTTATTTACGTTGGCCGGCAAGAGTAAAAAGGAAAAAAGTGCACAGTATACAAAACGGGGTTTAAACTTTATTTTCACCAGGTCTTAAAATATGTAACACAATTATATCGGTTTAAATTAAATCATTATATATTCGAATTATTCTATGCAGTTGTTTATTATTAACGATGCAGATGTTCATGATCATCCACAAAATAATGCTCACATACAAATACCAAACATTACCTTAGTTGAAAGTGCGCCACAATGTGCCAAAATACATTTAAAAAGGAAGGCTTCACACTGAAAATAATTGGCATTAAAATTGGGACTCACATTTGGGCACTGGAACATTGTTGAGTGCGTAGCTCTGTAAGGAAATGCGCCTGTCATAGTTTTTGCTTCAACTGCTGATGGACGTCTTCGGGGCCATATGTACATCAAACCAAATTAGCAGCTTCTGGTAAAGCCAAACTACGAAATGCGAAATGCGTATTTCGTGCGCCAAGGCACAAAAGAGATTGAGGGATAACTGACACAGAGTCTCTGTGACAGAGACACACAAAACAGACAGACAAACAGACAGACAGGCAGACAGCTCGGTAGAAGCATAGCTATGCTTATGCTCAGGTGCGTTGGGCAGTTGCTTTGCAGGCTGTCCCGCCAGAGAAAGAATGAGCCTCTCACTGATACGTATGCATGTGTGGAAAAAAGACAGAGGAAGAGGAAGAGTGAGAGAGAGATAGGGAGAGTGAGAGGGAAAGAAAGAGAGAGACAGAAAGACGAGCGCAAGTGTGTGTGTTTTGGTGTAGTTGCGTTTGATGTGTAAAGTGCGTATAATGTTTGAAAATCTCCATAAAACATGCAATAAAAGCGAAACAGCTATGGAAAGGAGCATAGAACTCACCTTTTGGATGAGCAGCAGAATAAGCATATGCCTTCTCATAATGGAAAAGTGCAAGAGTCGCATTTAAGCACAACAAGCAAATGTGTAACGTACCAAATAAAAGATATAGGCATGTGTGTGTGTGTCACTGTACTGGAATTTAAACTTTGATGTCAAAACCTAAAATGTAACTATTTCATGACTTATTTCCCGACAAATTAAGATCGGATCAACTTAACAGTCAAGTTATGTCACGTTTCGAGTTTGTCTAAAACTTGCCATTAGAACTATCTAAGCATTGTAGACTCTTTTTACAGATAGTCCCTGATCAAGTATTTTATCTCTTCTTTTATACCGTTGTATAAAATACAACAACATACGTTCGTAAAGAAGAAGAGTATCACTTTTTTGCAGGGTTCAGGGTATCTCGTAGTCGAGCCGTCTCGACTAGAGTCTTATTACTTGTTTATATTTGATCACTATTCCTTAAATAATTTTAAGCATAAGAGAAGTTTATTTATCATTTTTATATGCCCGTTGAAACTGTAAGGTACTCGCTATTTTTATACTTTGTTCCCGAAGGGGAAAAAGTATATTGGGTTTGTGCAATGTCCGTCTTGCTGTCCGTCCGTCTGTCCGTCTGTCCGTATGAACGCACTATTTTTCGGCGCTATTAGAGCTAGAGACTTGAAATTTTAAACATATACTCATATATGTTCCCGAATTATAAAGTGTACAAATTTTCCCGATCCGCCCACTAGGGGCGTGGCAAATCGGAAAACTCTTCCGCCCATAGTTAAGTTATCATACTAGATGATGAGCTAGAGAGTTGCAATTTGAAATGTATACTCGGGGTGACAACCCAAGTTCAAAAAGCTATGGCGGATATATCTACGCCCATTGGGGGCGTGGCAAATCGGGAAATACGTATCTTCTACACCGTTAAAGCTAGAACGCTGAAATTTTGCATGTGAGTTAATGTTATGATTCTAAGAAGATCGATCAAAAAGTTTTATGTCTACGCCCATTGGGGGCGTGGCAAATCGGACCTGAATATATAGTGATTTTTCAAATTGTGCTATATTTTGAACACTATTGACACTAGAGACTTGAAAGTTTATATCGCATACAGTTTTAGAGCTAGAAGCTTGAAAATTGGATGGTTGAGTTACTAATGTTCTCCTCTATCGATCCCCCAAAAATAATTTTTCAGCCTCTTTGGGGGCGTGGCATATCGAAAAATACCCTGTAATTTTCGCATTTTTGGAATGTAAGCAACCAAATTTTGCAGGCATGTTAGCCTCGGCCCTTTCTAAGAACTGGCAAAAAATTATGCGTCTACGCCGCCTGGGGGCGTGGCAAATCGGCAAAGAAGTTTGTTGTGGCCAACTGCATAATTCATGCATACAATAGCTTAGTAGCAATTGCTAAGATGGCAAAAAGCATTTTAACATAAATATAATAATATTAATGAATTTAAAAAATAAAATTCATAAGTTTTTGATTAATAAATAAAAAGTTTCCAGCGGGATTCGAACCTGGGTCTTTTGAAAACAACATGTAATCGTTAGCTAAACCTAAATAAATTCACAGCTGATCAGCTGACCAGCTGATCAGCAGCTTGTGACGTCACAAAACAATACAATCGCAATTCTTGCAATATGTATACACTTTTGGATGTGTATACACGTACACATGCATACATACATACATATATGCATGCATAGAAAAACTGTCTGCCACACAGCGTCGCAAATCGGAAAGCATAAAGCAGTTTTAGTTTTTACTTAAATGCACAATTCATATGCGTATGCTTATAAATGATTATCTATTGGCAGCAAGCATTTTATAATAAATATACAAATATTAAAAAAAAAAAAAATAATTTTTGAAAAAGAAGTTTTCTGCGGGACTCGAACCCACGCACCTAAGTATAGCTTGCATAGCGCTTACCACCAGCGCCACTGCCCTGACTTGGGTTTCGTTAACTAAAAACCAAATAAGGCATTGCTAGAGCGCCTTTTGACAAAACTAAAGTAACGATCGAAAAATTATCAATTCAGTCACAATTCTTAGAATATTCTGGCATCCAAACTTTTGTATGTATACATAGAAAATTGTGTGTATACTCGTATAGTGTGTACATGTGTAAATCTATATGTATGTGTAGGAAAAACGTTTGTTGCTTGCCATGTACGTTTGCTAATTGCCGAAATATTTCGTTAATTAAATGTTTATTAAAAAAAATAAGATGCACCTATGGGAACAAAGTATATCGCTGTTAGTTGCGCCTAACTGCAACGTTCTTACTTGTTTTTAATTGGTTCCTCCCGGCTTTCAGAAGCCAACTTTCGAGTTGGACCTCTTTACAAAATGAATTTCCGATGACAGTTCCTCTTCCCCTGCAATATACATTTTAATGCACGTTAATGAAACAACTGCAAGTACAATCGCTTTTTTCCACCAGTATCCACTCTCCACTGCAGTTGCCTACAGCAACAGTCTACTGGCCAGCAGCCGCTGTCTACTTCTCGTTAGGGGCCGACAACGTTCTTAATGACATTATCTGCATACGGGGCCGATGAGCAGCTCGCCTGTGGATTGTATGATGGGCTTTTCGCTTCTCAACTTCATCTGCTGCTGGTTGTTGTGTGGAATTTAATTTATATAATTATGCAAATTTATGTGACCGCGTGTTGATTTTCTGCAAAGGATTTGTAATTTCCTTAACCATTAATTTAAGCCGAAAATAGTACGAATTATGCTTGGACAAATGAGTAAGGAATGGTATGGAAATGGCTAGAGAATTCATAATATATGGATTAACCAGAAATTTTATTATCGAGATGTTCTGAATGCAATCCAATTGATATTCGCAGTAGAAGCGATTTCATTCATTCACTTCAAATAATTCAAGCAATTCAATCAGAATTGTGATTCACATAATTAACAGGAGTATATGTATGTATGTATGTATTTGAGTTGGCTTGGGTTATATAAAAATATTAGAACACTTTATGAGGCGAGACGAATATATTTCCAGTTCCAAATGACAAAACATTACATTCTCTTTCAGAGAGTGCAAAACATGGAAAGTGGACATCACAGTTGTGCATTCCTCTAGTCCACACATCAGTCATACACAGCTTTGGCTCACAGAAACGTTTTCAGTAGAGCTATGTATGAGCCGGTTGTGCTTAGTATCTGTAATTGATAAGTTTATACTATATAAAATATATTTACTAACATAAATGAACCGTACCGAGCTGAAGGCGGGCAGCGAAGGGGTAAAAAACGGCACGGCAATAGTTTTTTCCCTCTGTGAGCGTCGTAAAATCATTAAAATCATTTTTCTAGTCCTTGCGTCGCATTTATACCAAGCAATGTCGTAGAGTGTGTCTGCCACGGCCAAGCTCTATGAGAAAGTAGAACAAAAACAAGGATAGATTGATAGTTGAGAGAGCAGAATCAGATGATTGCCATAAAAACAGCTTGTGCTATTGTATTCACTCCACGCTTCTTTGGGCCAATGAATTCAGAAGTTCAGTTTGGTGGTCAGTTATAGCAACTATTGGAGCAATACAATAGAATGGTTTCAATGAATCTTAACACTAGAGTCTTTAGTCTGAAAATGAATCTAAATATATATCTTTATTACACTTTCGCTGACATGATTGCTGCCGTAGCAATACAGGAACAGTTGAGTAAGGGCCGCGACGCTGTAACAGATGTAAGTTAGGCCGCTTAACGAGGAAGTATTCTGCCGCCAGTGGGTGAGTCCAGTGTGTTTTACATGAAAGAAAAGAGTTGTGATTGGATGATATAAAGTGTTTTCTTCTGATTTGTTCCTTTCGAAGTTTCCTAATGCACTTATTACTCGACTTACGCATAGGCACGCACTTATGCATATCGAGAATCGGGCATTTGGGTAAGTTATGGAAAAGAATAAAGAGCCCGTAATGCATTTGGTATACTACAATAGAATACAGTTAAAATTTCATTAGAGAATATTTCTACATATGGAAAGCCAACCGGACACAGCGAGATCGTCTTAGATCGTCGTCCTGATCCACTATAAATGTTACAACGAGGGCATATTTGAAATTTCATGTTTCTTATGTCTTAAATATCCAATTTTCTTTTATCAAGTAAAATTATCGAGTATGTGTTCTAAATTTTAATGTTCTAGTTCACTAGCAGTTCTACAGTTTCTTATCAGAATATGTATTTTCGACTTAAAATCGTGCATTAATTAATATACTTTCATTTTTATAGAGAATTTTATTTCAACTAAATGAAAAGCGTTTGTGAGCAGAAATTGGGTCGGCTTTGGACGCTTACCAACATAATATCCAGAATAGTTGAGCAGAGAACAAAAGCTGCGGAGAGGAAGTGCATCATTACAATAACGGTAAACTGCCTGGTAAGATCTGTACACAAGTCGATAATCGCATTATGACGCTCGACTATCCCGACCAGCTGAGCTCGAATGCGGACGTTTTCTGAAGGCGAGTATATCTCTACTATATATTGGGAATTATTATTTTATTAGAAATGTGATCTCACATACTAGCTTAACTTACACTCATCTTTAGGACTGAAAATGGAACGAATATCCTGCTGTATCACACGAAATACTCCGCTAATGTACGAGCAGCTACACAGAAAGAATCCATCAACGAAACTAAAGGTGAACACGGTGCAGGCTCCAGAGGCTGTCAGCAACAAATAGGTGAGTGGAAACATTGATGGCATTGTCGCAAACTCAGGTAGTCTGTAATTATAAATGTTGTATTCTTGTTAACTGTGATTTTAAAAGAAGATGTAATCGGAGTTCCCAAACAACAAAAATAAATAACCTGAGCAGATAGTTCCTCAGTGTTTCTGGCACACATTTCCTTTTAAAGATTTGAAAATGAGAATTACATTAAGTTAAGGTTCGCAAAGAGCAGCAAAGCAAAATAAAATATTATATGCTTATAAAGCTAACAATTAAATGTGTTAATATGAACAAACAGTTTTACCTATTTTCAATATTTCGTGTGGATTAAATGTGGGTTGAAAATTGAATTGAAAAGAAATTAAATTTCTTGGTAACTCTTGATATATACAGGCCCAATTTTGATGTGGGGAAAATGGCTGGAAGAAGCTAAGAATATTGTATATCTACATTAACTTAAAACAACTAAAAAGGCTCTGGTCGAGATGGCTCGCCTACGAGATACCCTGAACCCTGCAAACAAAAAAAATAATAATAATAAGAATAATACTCTTCTTCTTTACGAACGTATGAGCGCGCTCCGTTGACCACGCAGTTGCTGGAGTAGCTTGGCGGTGGGATGGGCTATACCCAGTGCTGCCAACATTTCGTTGCATGAAAACGCTAAATCAGCCTTTGAAAAACGCTAGAAATAGTTAGAAATGTTTCTTCATAGCTAAAAAAACGTTAGAATATCATTTTCCGGTTATTTCAATATTTTATAAGATTTCTTCAATGACTTCATCTTCCTCCTTTTTGTTTATGGAGGTTACATTGGTCCCTATCTTTCTCAAACATGCTACTGGTAATTTGTAATCGTGGCAGCATTTTTCTTGGAGGCGTAGTCAGTATCTACAAATATGATATTTAATGTAATTGATAGTTTTGTAAAATATTACACAGCAATCCAAAATGGTCCACAGCTTTGATTGAACAATGTGATGCAATATACAAACATAGTCCCGCTTCTTGATCGCAAGTTTTCGATGAGATTAAAGAAACAAATGGTAGTTTGTTAGGCTGTGCAAAAGCCGCTGAAGTTGACTTGTGTTTAGCATTCTTGGCATGTGCGTGCAAGTCTGAAAACTTGGCATTAATGCTAGATTTGCGGTATTTGCAATAACATTTGCCCGCATCAGCTGTATCTAAAGTCAACCAATTTTTTAATTCAGGATCCGTATAATACGCGGTTTTTCTTATACATTTTTGGCATTATTAACTTCCGCTCGAGCTTTAAAATTTGTAAAATACCCTCTTGGTGATGGCATAAAACACGATTCGGTAGACTTCACAGACATCGATAAGATTGAATGCTCGTTTGGCTTATTGATGTTTTTTGCCATTCAAATGAAAAAATACTATTCGTATGAAAATGTGGCATCATAGAGCATAAAAATACACCAAGCTACCAGATGTTTCAAAAATATGAAGTAAAGCTAATGTTTCTTTAAAAAAATAGCTATAATTCCCGCTAGCCGCTATTTCATAATTTATCCCGCATTTCCTTGTTGCAACCCACTAGATCTAGTGGGAAAATAGCTAAATTGGCAGCAGTGGCTATACCACTAACCACTAACCATACAACACATTGACTGGACAACTAGAACAAACTTTTTTCACGCACCAAAATATGATCGAATTGCCGCTCAACTTCGTATTTGTTCGGTTTGGGCAATTCGAGCTCGGGCAGTCAAAATGTGAAACGACGAATTCAGTGCACTGTAAGCGCTCAACCGGCATGGTCGCATTTTCATATTAGCACATTCTGTGTGCTATTTTTCTTTACTCTCCCTCTCTCTTTTTTCTCTCTCTATCTCACTCTATGCGAGCACAAGCCAGTTGCCCACAAAAATTGAAATTTGTTCGCGAGTGACAATTCGCGACGATCCCGTCTGCCATTCTTAGTAGAGGTGGGCATGGGCCGAAATTTTGCACCCAACCCGACCCAGCCCATGGGCCGAAGAACAACATTTTACCCGTACCCGAAAGCTACAAAGAGTATTTTAACAGTGGTCCAGGCTATGTGTTGTATGGTTAGTGGCACTGTTAAAAGACTCAGTCAAGAAAAAAAGCCCAAAGACCGAAATAAAATGTATGTATTAATTAAGAAACCCAAAAAGACTGAGAGTATAAGTATTCAAACATACAGAAATAGATAATCTGGCTGAACAAGCCCAGACAAGCACCCAATCTTTGGCCAACAAATTTCTAATATGATGAATGAATATGATAGATATAATGATGTGGATTGATGGGAAACGATTAGTATATGTTAATACTAGTTACTTGTGTAAAAAAAGTCATTTAAAATAAAGTTTAAGTTATATAAGACGAAGATATTGCCGGTTAATCGAATTACCTTCAGCAATAACTGCCTAGAAAAACGGCTTAGAATACAACATTTTCAAAAACCCTTATATTGTCAGATTCGTAAATCTATATAGAACTGAAAATTCGCAACTTGAATCGCCTTAGTTAAGTCTACTAGTTTTAAGATAGTTAACAGTGCCAAAATTGCCTAATTTTCATACAAACTTAAGCGCGTCAGACCCCCTGTGACGTTTCACTGTTAACTTAACAGACCGCTTTGCATAACCTAGTGTTACTCAATCGTGCTGCGTACCTAGCATTCGAGTATTCATGTGAAATTAGTCTCTAGCTTTTGTAGTTTCCGAAATCTCGACGTTCATACGGACGGACGGATGGAGTGACGGACAGGGCTATATCAACTTATTTTTTGTGCTGATCAAGAATATATATACTTTGTGGGGTCTGCGACGTTCAAGGTATAAAAATGTATTTCGGATATGTGCTTTGGCAAATCAACTCATTTGAAAGGATTCAGGGGATCTCTTACTTGTTATAAAAAAAATATTCACTTACACTATATTGAAGGGCAGCTCCACGTGACCCGGTATTTCGCGAGCCCAACGATAAAGGCCCATGATCAATGGCTGGATGTTAAAGGCCGTGTTGGTCATCGACCCAGATGCAAGTAGCAGGAGACTTAATCGATTAGCATTTGTGGATATACCAACTAGCATTTGTTGAGCCTCATAGCTTCGGTTGCTGTACAATATCGCACGCAATCGCTGGACGAGCTCGAACCACTTACGATGGTGCATAAAGAATATGGATAGCTTGAGCACACAAACGGCCTTGGTGCTGCCGGGGCAGAACGCTTCCAGTGCTCTTACCAAAATATCCAGGTGAGCAAATCCATAGAGATTCTCGCCACAAGCACCGACCAAGATGACAAAGAAGCTAAATCCGCAGATCAGATTCGTAGCCCAACTGCGTGTATGAACTGGCCAAATGCCTACTATTAGCCCAGATAAACGTGGTATCTTGTACAAGCTACGTCCAATGGCTGGCTCATGGCTGTCAATCATTATGCTATAACCCTTGGATAGAGGCCGGTTATGTCGGTTGAAGCGATTGTTCTACCAAAAGACTAAAAGTGTCAGGCAAACGTTTCGTTTTATACGAGCACATTTAATTGTTAAGTCAAGTTTCCTTTAGAGTTTGGTAAAAGTTTTCAGTAACTTTACCTGCACGCCCCCTATTTAAGTATCGGCTTGTCTCCTTGGCTAATTGTTATGTTAATAGCTGTTATTGAGAGCTCATTTGTTGTCTAACAAGCTATAAACAGAGGACATTTAATTGATGCCCATTCCTTACTATCCCTGAAAGCTGTCCACATTCTTAGTTTCACAAACTAATTGTCTGATATATACCTTTGTGCACCTGAACAAGATATTGTAGATCTGATCATTTGTCCCCAATAGGACATCTGGGGACAGCTCAATTCGAAGTACGTATCGTGGTTGGGGTCTTGCTACAAGAAAGTGAGGTCTGAAAGTTGGTCATGCTTAAATCTCATTAATTAATTAATTTAATTTGAGTTTGATTTTGTTTAATAGGAGCAAACGACAGCTGAACTGACTGAATATCATTATATCCGTTATCTGCTGTATTTCAAAGCTGTTATTTTAAGCAAAATCAGGGGCTTCTGCTGATGTCATCCTTGGGTTGGCTTAAAAAAAAACTTGTGTAATACCCACGTGAAAGCTAACGCCTCGTAGTAAATGTGCATAACGAGACTTGGATACGTACATAGTATGTATGTATATCCATCAATCCAACGCAGAAGCATAAACATACGAACACATGTGCGACAATAAAATGCAGTTAGCGATTCGAGATTCGAGCAGGGCAACTACAGATGTTTGTCTTGTTCTCTGCTTGTCACCTACCTAAAAAGAGTCAAACTGTATGAGCTAGCAACAAAAGGACACGAACAGCGAAAACAACACCAGAAACAACAATAAATGAACGTGGCAATGTGTTGCACATTTGGAAGCACCATTTGCCTAAACAAAGCCGACGCAGGCGAAGGCAACAAACTGCAGCAACAGCACAGCAGCAGCAGGTCCTGCAGGACGACTGAGAACGGAATTGAAAATACCAGAATTGGCATAAATCAGCGGAAAAGCGCACAAACCAGCCAACCAAACTTACAAATACAACTGCTACCACCCAAGCGAGCAAACACGGCCACAAGCACGTTGTAAACATGGTCAACACAGCCAGCCAGAGTTGAAACTCTCACACGTTTAGAGCAAATATAATTTACTGATGCTGATGATGCGATTGGCGATCAGGCAACAGCTTGCGACTGTAAACAGCAAACGGCTGTGAGGTCTTTAAGAAAAATACAATTAATAAAGCTCTAGTCGAGAGTGCCCGGTAAGCAACTACTCTGCATAGCTTGTATCTATACATATATCTATTATAATGAAATAATGTTGGAAAATAAATATTACTGCATGGTTTGACTTCGCAACTTGCCAAATTGAGATGTTCATAATCGTAATCTCAAAACTAAAAGTATGCACCCGAAAATAGGCAGCACAAGTTATCCCACCCAAAACCATTTCAGCCTTTCATGACAGTTCATTTCACTTTCATACTATTTCACAATGATACTTACTCTAGAAGAACATTTAAATGGGAAAAAAGAAATTTATATATTTGTATAAAACTTAATGTTCTATATGCTTGCATTGTATATATTTTTTAATGACGATCTTGTTGTCTCCAGTGCCTGAGTTTGCTTGATAAATTCAATTTGCTGTCGTAAGTGCTTCAGTTGAAGCTGAGTTTCTTCAATTTGAGATACAATCGGTACCAACGGCGATTCCAACCAGGTAAGATTATGATTTCCAAAAAGATTATATAAATAGGCGCATATACAGTTTGAAATACTCAATCTTATTTTGAAGATCTTTGCGCGTTCTCTCAACAAGCTCCTGGACTGCAATACAATGCTGTCGACGCTTAATGTTAGATTCTTCCAATATGCGGTCATATACTTGATAACTGTTAAGCTCTTGATTCAAACGTTTTTTTATTTGCTTTAGCTCCCTCTCGCTGCGCCATATTTCAAGGCACAGCCGCCCCATGTTCTGTTCATCGTGCGCAGTTTGCTGAAGCAGTGCATTCAACTGTTCCTTCGCTCCTTCTAGCTGAGCCTGCGTTTCGGCTTCCACTCTTAACTCTTGATGTAACTGTTGGTTGATTGACTCATTTGTTTGGGCTTGTCCTAATAGCTGACTCTCTACATGCATGAGCTTCTGCTTTAGCAGCATATCTGATTCATCAGATATCATTTCAATTTTATGAAAATTCATCAGTTTAGTTCCATCATCTTGCAAATTGAAAGATTCGTTTGCTTGAGGTGCAAAATCCACAAGAAAATCAAGTAGAAACAGCACATTTTGGATCGATGCACTGGGTACCAGCATCCAAGATTTGTTCATTTTATATGGATACTGTAACTGACGCATTGCCAGAATCGCCTGCTCAATTTGATTGTCTCTGTCGAGTGGTTTTAGCCGAATGCCTGTGAATGTCAACAAATGACTTAGAATACGCATGAAGTCGTTTAGACTCAATTTTTGGAGGCCTGGCTTTGTAATCGTTTGAAAGTCTTTTAAACTTCGTAGATATGATATGACACGGCCTTCAATTTGTATTAAAGTCTCCTTGTTAAAGTCTAGCTTACGTCCAGATGGACGGTAACATTTATTAGGATGCACGTTAGGACTAAGAAAATCCAAGGATTTTGACGTTGGCTTTGAATGCTGCGACTTATGATGTAGCGGAGACTGTTTTAACTCCTTTGTAGATCTTGGTTGCATACAAACGCCTTTCGATGTTCTTCCCACAACATTAATTGTGTTGCTTGCTACTTCCTTGAAATGCAGTGGCGACTTCAAGAGTTCGTGGATTCGACGCGGTTCTGTGAAACATCTTTATTTCGATCAGCCAATACAACTCATCGACAACTGTGTACATATATAAACGTACCCAAAATGTTTGCTGGGACTACTCGCTGTTGGATGCCATCCTTTTCTGGTTCGTCATCTGACGGTCGGGCAAATTTGTAATCCATTTATTTAGGAATTTATTTATGTCTCCTTTTCAATTTTATTCGCAGACTAACCAGAGTTGCCACCTTTCCGAATATGCACACTTCAATGTTATCGAAATACTTTCACACAATGAAGGTCGTAAAAAAACTTCTGACAAAAGAAACAATTTGGCAGTTAGCTCAAAATCCAGTTGTTTTTAATTTTTTGTTTGTTTCGACAATTGAACAGTTGAATTTTAGTTTTTACTTAAAATTCTGTGAAGATAGAATCAGCTGCCAAAAATAAAATTTTCTTGAGATAGTTTTAGTTTTTTACTATGACTATTTTTTCGAATGATCTAAAGATCAAGAAATACCATATCATTAACACGCATTCACTGTTGTTCTACTGCTAATCATGAAAGTGTAATAAAATAGCTACATTTTCTTAATTCTCATCAATATAAACTATTGGATTTGAAACATTCATTGAGTTCCAACAAAACATTCATGTTCGAGATAGGATTGGGAAAATGAGAAAAGCTTTATTGCCCTGCAACAATCGACATCAAATGATGTACTAATGTCTATAACTCATCAACACTCTCATTCAGATTAACATACACCCTTTTATTTTATGGTATGTCATTAAATAGATTAAGAATTCGATTTGTGGTTGATTCGCATATCACTAAATAATTTTGCATTTATTTTATATAATACAGTACACGTTTCATTAAACTAATTTAATATATTATATATCATATTTTCATATATAATCATATAATTTATAAACTTTATACGCCTTTCTCACATAACTTTTGCTCATAAAACAGCGCATCAACATTTGAATGTGCATCTTTCGTAGTTCTTATTTCAAATCGTCTTAAGTCTTAAGACATATCCAAGTTTAGAGCTCGGGTTTTGCTCTAATTTTGATAACAACAATTATTGCTATTTTATGGATTTAGATTTAAGTATGTTCGTTGCGATTTTTGAAATATAACTTTTTTTTTTACGCTAAGAGTACTCATGATATTTTGTTCTCTTAACTTTTGTTTTTCTTTGCTGGTATGTGATAAATAATTGCTTTACAGTTAAAACCCTTCAAGTGTGGAGCACTTTATAATATTAAACGGATGGCCAAATAAATACTTGTTTCACTTGATGACAACAGCATTTAAAATATTTACAACTTTTTATAAAACTATAAAAGAACATAAAACTTCACATGCCGCGTTAATTACTCAACTTGCTATTTATATATTTTGCTTTATTATATATATTTGTGGACCGTTTGAATGACTAACAAGCTAAAAATGTCTTTCTTCAAAAACCGTGTTTTTTTTTGCTGTTCGGGATATCCGTAATTAATAGAGCATATGGCCAAAACTTAACGTGGAGTGCAAAGATGGAGCCGAATAACTATGCAAAATACGCATGAATAGGATGAATTTCACAAATGGAAAATTTGAACATAGTGACTACATTATAACTATACATACGTATATGCATAAAGGTATTTAATAATAACAGTAACTATCAACATAGCGGACGAGAACGGGACGCTCAATTAGAATTAAACATTAATCAACAAACTGACCACAAATCGACTACCACTCATTCCTGGCAGAAGCCCTCAGTCTCCTCAATGGCAAAAGTCAGTTTTTCTACCAGTTGATCATAACTTTTATAAGGCGGCAAATCCAGTCGATTGAAACAAGTGTGCGAGCGTGGTAGCCACGTTTCTTTTCCGACTTTTTCGATGCAGAACCGCTGTGGCCCATTCGAACCCATCAGTTCTGCGAAGCCACCGACTGGAACGCGACATGTGCCCGTCACAAACTGCAATAGACGAGCGCGCTTCTCATTGTCCGTTTCACGTACAAACTTAAAGGAAGTACAACATTTAATATTGAAACATTTTTAAGTTGAGTAATCTCACCTGCCAAAACCAGACCACTTGCTTGGAATTTCGATTGTAATGCCGGTATATAGTGTTGCGTTGCCAGTCTTCAACATCAACGTCCTGCATACCACATAGTATAAGTTCCAACTCGCGCTCGTCAAAGTACTTCAGCCACTCGAGAGGCACAACTTCGTTAAAGCCCTCAAGGAACGTCTTAGTCTGCTGCTCAATACCACTAAAATCAGTGGAAAAATATAAGGTTAGCAAAATGCTTAAAAATTCTAGAAAATATCTAATAAATACCGGGTCATACGCCACTCGGTCATGAGCGTTATGTATTCCTCCTTATTCTCCTCCGTAACGCGCTCCTTCTCGCCATTTTCTTTTAACTCGTGGTGAATTATTTGACCGAGAACTTCAAAGTCCACGCTGAACCATAGCTCAAGACCACATTCGTCAATATTATTGTCTCGTACCCAAATAAGCGAGTTATAGAATTCGGGATCGATAGTCTCAATGTCCTTGATAGTCAGCTTTTTATTTAGCATTCGCTTGTAAAAAGGCATTGTGAAGCCACTGTAGATGAATCGGCCATGATACAATGCCATGGCGATAAACCGTCCAATGAACTTAAAGTACTGCAAGTGGTCCGGATTCACATAGGATGCGGGATTAATTTGAAGGCTATAGTTATTCTTGTTCGCGTACTCAAACAAACAGTACATGGGATTCAGCACTTCGTGCGATAGCAGAAAGAACCACTCGCGTGATACACCGCCATAGTCGAGGCCCTCCTCACCACGGAAGATTATGTATAGACGTCGACGAAGTTCATAGGCGGGCAAGCGCATAATTTGATGATATGAGTCTTCGAACAGCGTCTGTCGTGTGACAGTGATCTTAATATGTGAGGGCAAAGCATTACTCTGGCACAGATAGCGGAATTGGGATAGCTTCCAACGGAAACTTCGCTCGTAAGCGCGCGGAACTCCATAAACGCCTTTGGCACCCTTCGGCGCTCCAGGACGCGGATCCTCGAAAGTCGTCCGCCGTGTATTGTGATCAACAAAAAAGCGTTCCCCAGCCGCCGTGTAACGTATTTCCCAACCTGGTGGAAGAGGACCCTCATTGATGAGGCTAACCTCCTGTCCCTGGGTACGTGGATCCTCCCATTGGGTTGTGCGGTTCTTATGATTCACAAAGTAGACTCTATTGTCAGATTGCACCTTCTTTTCCCAGCCATCGGGCAGCGGACCCAGCGCATCTTCGTCGTCTTGCGTCACCTGCGCCGTCACAGCCGTCGGTTGTTGCTGCTGCTGAGAGTAGAGGAACCGCTGATTACCCTGAGCTACTACATGAGCCCGCTGGCCCTGCCAGTGCTGGAAATGCATCAGGCGTTCGCTGTTCGGCCGTTGCCATGTAGTCTTCCGTGTATTGTGGTCCACATAATAAACGCGGCCGCGCACATCCTTTCGTATTTCCCAGCCGGGTGGCAGCGGTGTCGGCTTCTCCCAGTACGTGGATCTTGTATTGTGATCTACGTAATAGCGCCGTCCGTACTGATCCAATCGTATTTCCCAGCCAGCAGGTAATAGCTCATCTTCCGCCGGTTGCGTTTGCAGTTGGGTATCTGTGCCATTGCTCACAGGTAGTCCAGCACCACACGCTGCTTGATCCGGCGCGCCACCCAACATGTAGTTTGTCTGCGCTCCATTTTCCATCGAGCCATTTACGTAAAGTGGGGTCTGCGAAACTGGACGTTGCTGAACCTGTACAGGAGCCTGTGGCTGCTGTGGGTACGGTGCTGTTTGTGGCACAGCTGCTGCTGGCGCTGCTGCGGTTCCATTACCCATTCGCAACGGTTGCTGGGGCTGTGCCACCTGCTGTTGTTGCTGCTGCTGTTGTTCCCAAATTGGCGGAGCAGCTGATCGTCGTTGATCCTGTGGTATACCATTGGATAATGGCGAGCGGGTAACCGCCGGAGGCTCTGCGTTGCTGGAGCGAAGACGCATCCGAGCTCGTACGCCTCCATAGATCATACAGCTACGGCCCGCTGCTGCAGCATCGCTCACCACCGGATTAACCGGCTGTACGGCAGTGCCATTTTGCTGCATCTGCCCCACTTTGCTCATATCTAGTTTAAGGCCATTGAGAATAGCCACCAGTTCTCCACTTTTGGTTTGCCGGTTATCTGATTTGGAGGTGACAAACAGATCTATTGTCAGTTCTAGGTACTCGCAGCGCCCGTTATAATGATGCAATATGTGAGCCAATTGAATAACACGCTCTCCCAGCATTGCATCTTTCCGAAAGCTTGAATGGTCCAGCACCTTAAAGTGCAACGTCGAATTGGGCGTGATCTAAGAAAAGCGCGCATCAAACATGATGATTAGTTATATGCTAAAACACATCTTGTAAATTACTTACTAGCACTGTAAACTCTTCGTTCCATTTTGGCAGATATGTGTTCTTCACTAAATCTGTCTTACGTTTGCTCTTGCTGTCTATCAACAGCTCCACGTAGGGGTTTGGTTTAAGAAACCCATTATTGCGCAGTGAGGCTTCCTCAACTGTAAAAAATTAAAGCAATAGGACCATAAATTTTTAAGATTTCGACTTTCTCTCAATTTTGTTGTATACTCACTTGTCACGCTTAATTGATAATATCCTTGATTGCTGCTTCCACTGCCGTTGCTACCACTACTTCCGTTTGCAGCTCCATTCGCACCAACAACTGTGGAACCAGAAGTTCCAGGTAGGTTTGGATTACTACCGGAGATGTTAGTTACAGTTTGTGTAGCGTCGAGACTATCGTTGCCAGCACGAGAAGCTGCACCTACTGCCTGACCATTCCCATCAGCCATTTAAATGCTGCTCCTAGCGGCTTGCTAATCTTCACGCCTTTTAATCCTGCCCAGCTGCTCCTTGCCGTTGGGGCTGCGAAAAATGTAGCAGTAAATTGATAATGCTCCACAATATTTATTAACAAAAGAGATTGCGACAGCAAAATTTGATAAGATTGTCAGTAATCATTTGATGGTAAAGAAAACAAAAATACATCCAGCTCCAGCGCAAGATATCAACCATTTCTACGAATCAAGAAAGTTGTATATTCGAAAAGTATTTATAAATAAGGGTAATAGTTTATAATATTTTAAAAGATATATTTTTCACAAGGACTTACTAAAGACAATAAAGCAAACCTCAAAATAACCTTAACTTTATGCTAATTCCAATCAAACACCCACAAGTTTTGTATTCGAAGTTACAATCTCTTATAAAGTTGGGGCTATACGCTAGAAAATTAATTAGACTTTGCACTATTTCTATGACTATATTATTATTATTTTGATTATGATACCTAGTAAAATCAAATCAAATTTCTTAACGAAACTTTTAGTTTTAATCAATAAGCTCAAAACTACACAAAGAACGACTCCAAGACAGACTTGCTTTGCATAGAAACAGAGGGATTTTGTGAACATGACTGATAGACTGGACTGGACTCGGCTACTTTTACGGATTTTTACTTTGATTAGGTATATATATATAAATATATGTTTCATTATATTTTTATTTCTTATTAATTAATTTCTTTTACTTATATTTATTTATTATTTACTATTTTTACCGACTTTCTAGCATGGGGTGTACATATGGGAGTTTGTAGAATAATTTTGATATCACGCACTTTATGAGTACAACCACCACTTGCCACTTGTCTGAATGGGTTGTATAATCGCCCCAATGAGTCACAAACAAAAAGTACGCAGGTAATACAGTCTATAATATATGAAAATGTGATAGATATATACATACATATATGTACATATGTATACACTTGTTTGTTTGATAAACGAACAACATTTTTAATGAAAAACACGTATTGTGATTATTCACTAAAATGTCGTTATTTGTAAAATTTGTTTGTAAATATTATCAACAATCATTGAACAAATAAATAAACCATATAAATACCTATGAATTAAATTATTGTGCAAAAATGCACATTTCCAACATATAAAGGGAGTGCAAAAACATTTAATCAGTATAAACACTGAAATAAAAAGTTGCTATTGCTATCGTGTACGTATGTATGCACTCGTTTATTGATGTGAGTGTATGTATGTTTGTATATATACTGATATGATGGAGGAAAGCCAAGATTATAGGAAAAAGGAAACTTAAATAGCTATGTAATCAACGAAGCGAGACAACAGCTGCGTGAACCATATGCACCAGAGGAAATATTGTAAATATATAGATGTACATATGTATTTATATTTATATATATGTACATGTTTGTCGAATACATACATATGAACGAAATAAACAACTAAGAATGCATTTTACATATCTATGTGTATATGCAAACACACAAAGGTCAGTTGGGGGCTGAAATTACTTGGTATATGTGTTGGCACACCTGAAGCGTAAGTGCTCACAGGCAAATATATCGGTTTATCTATTATACACCCGCACACATCGAACCATTCACCAGCACTAATACACGGTTACTCATGTAATGCATATGAATTCTATGTAAACCGTTTACTATTATGAGTGTGTGCGCGTATGTCTATGTATGGGTATGTGTGTCACTGTTTGTTTGTAAATGAGGCAAAGGTCGCGGCAACGCGGATACTTAATTCCTGCTTCGTGCTGTTTTCTTGTAAAAATATAGAAAAATATGAGGTGCATTTCATTGCACACAGGTGAATTTTCTGCCAATATGTGCTTAACCTATACCTATACCTCTTTACTCCAAATATCGCTTACCTCCTGATCGTGTTTTTCTACAATTAATGCACTATCAGACAATGTATATAATACGGTTTTATATACGGTTTTACCAGTAACAAATAATACACGACTTTTCTTTTTTAACTTATAAAATGTGCGTTGCACTTGATAATATACTAAAGTTGAACATTTTGTATTTTATTGTTGATGTTACTTAAATCGCAGAATCAATGCATTGGCAAAAAAAAATAGTTTTCGTTTCAATAAAGTGCTACCAGCTCTGGAAAATATAAAAATACTGAAATTAAATATACTGAAATAACAATACAATGCGCAGTATATATATATATATGTATAATGGTGAAATAAAAAAAATTTGTACTCTAAATTTGATGTATTGCAAATAGTTGCAAGTTTCTTTTAAATCAGAATTTGAATATAAATTATTATATATATATATGTCAGAGAGCTATTATTATTGTTACTAATTACTAATTACGCCTCGACATATATATATATATATATATATATATATATATATATATATATATATATATATATATATATACATATATATATGTATAATGGTGAAATAAAAAAATTTGTACTGTAAATTTGATGTAGTCCGAATCGTTGCAAGTTTCTTTTAAATCAGAAGTTGAATATAAATTATTATTTTAAGAAAAATACGTAAAGCAAACTAAATAAAATAGGTATTTTTAGGGTATTGCAACAATGCTGACTGCGGTCATATTTAAATATTTTAGCTTAAAGACATTAAAGAACATAAAGACATTTTGCCATTAAGATCGAAATTGTTTATAGCTAAGATTATTATTGTATTACTTATTTTTTTTTAAATTAGTTAGTCTTCATAGAATTCAACATGTTTTTATTAATAATAATAGTACATGTGAGAATATTGTATTAACAATCGATATATGTAACTTTATATTGGGCCTATCGATTGCCGATAATTTTTCAACTTGATGCTTGGCCGCTAAAATTAAAAAGTTTTAAAATATTTATTAATATTAAATTAATTCAGTCATTAGTAGTCTTATTGCCTATGAATCGGTCGATTTGATGGAAATTGTAATAGAAAAATTTTTTTTTATTTCTCAATTCTTGGATAATCCATATATCTATATGTATCAATACTCTAATTAAAAATTTGTTTGTAACAGTGGGTCGACATACATAAACCACACATAGTTCACGCATGTACATAGAAGAAATATTATTGTTATTTTTTTTTTTTATATAAATTATATGTCAAACAAAATAAAAGTGAATTTACTTTTACTAGCCCTCTGGATTTTATTTTAAACACTATCTATTTTATTAATATAAACAATTAATACCTTCTATTTTGTTTACTCGTCGCTTTATACTCATGATGAAGTGTAAACAAATTTACTTAGAGCTTGTGTCACGCTTTGCTCTATATTCGAGTCTCGCTTTAACTTACATTTCTCTGGAGCGCGATGTTTGAGTGCTAGCTTTGCCAGCGCAAAGAGAAAATTATTAAAATTTAACATGGCACCATTCGTGGAGGTTCAGCCATTCGTATCGCGCACTTTGTCTATAACGGAAGCTTGCTTGCCAAGTTGGAAATTTGGCCATCTCTGCAAAAAGAAGTAGATTAAAGGACATACGTAACAACGATATGCATGGACTTCTAATATATTTGTGCCTTTTAACTAGCATATTTTACTTTTCGGAAGGTATTATAAGGCTTAACGAGCCATAAGTGATTTGTGAACGAGTTAAAGATATTTGAAATATACTAATTAGTTTTTCAACCGATCTCGAAGATGTTTAAAATAATAAATATATAATAATTTCCAAGTGTATTCATTATATTTCAATATATATCGAACTTTTTGAAGTGATTTTGATGCTCATAAAATAAAGTTGGTTCTGAACATAATAGTGTACTTAATATTTGTATCCTTTTCCTCTTTTTCTTTCCGTATGTTGTCCTATCGTTCCTCCTTGGGGTTTAAGGTAAACCATGTCCTGAAAAAACCCGCCGCCATAAGACCCGCTGCGATGCTTTCTACAAATGTCGCGACTTACCTTCGAGCTCTCACGTTTGGATACCCATCAAGTGTAAAGAGGGACTCGTTTATGAGCATAGTGTGGGCAGCTGTGTGTTGCCCGCTGATGACTGGGAGTGTCTAACCCCTAGCGAAGTAAATAATGCCACCAACAAGCTGTCGAGCATGGGAAGCAAAGAAGCCGATATTATTATTGTGAACAGTGAGGATGAATCGGATATTTTAGTGAAGGAGTCGCCACAATTGCATGACGACAATGTGGAGATTGTGCTGGATTCTTCCTTAATCAGTGATGAGCATAGTGATCAACCCCTCAAGGCTGCACATGAAAGCACTGAATATGAAAGCTCCTCCAGCAACCAATTCGACTCCAGTGGCGACGGCGAACTTGTCGACTTGGATAGCCAAGTGCAGCTAGAAAATCGAGAGGGTGCGGTCAATATAAGTCACCCTACATCCATTGTGGACCTTGAGCCAATGACATCAAATAAGCAGCAAAGCTCTTCAATAGATCCCACTCTCACGGCGCATTTGCAACGTCTGTCGCAGTTGATTGACGGATTGCAGCAAACATATCAGAAAACGGACAAGCCCCAAATGGAGATGCGGCCAGATCAGCTGAACGCTTTTTTGGCTCACTTTGATTTAAAGAATCGTTACGATATGTTTAATCCTTTGGGTGGAAGCCACTCAGAAACTGCGACGACCGCGCCTCCCACCACAAATACGACACCTATGGCACCGACAAAGCCAATTGAGGTTTCGGCTACCACCATGACGAAGTCCAGCTGCTCAACTGCCGGAGCCAACGGTGAATAAGACACGACTACAAGAACACTTAACAAGCACCGCATGCAACCAGAAACCAAGCTGATGCTATCCAATGCCCAGCCCTTTTCTTCGTACGGTCAGGGCTATGCAAACTCTCAAATTGTGGTAAATCGCCCAGAGGGATCAGTCACATTTACACTCCCGCAATACAGCGCCAGCGACGAACACAGTCAGAAGTATGCTCAAACTCAAAGTCATGAGTACATGGGTGACCATGAGCCAAAGGTTTCGGAGGAAACATTGAAAACGGTGCTGGAACTGTCCAAGCAGATGATTTCAGCTCAGAATGTGCCCAAAGTTATTCAGAATCCAGCGTACAATGGAGCTTTTTACGCCCATCCAATTCTCCAGCCTATCATACTAACAAACCATAATAATCCCTTTCAGCAGTATTTCTCGATCCAGGACTATGAATCTCAATCGCCACCAAGGTCGCATTACGTGCACAAGAAGCCGAGTGGATACAATAAAAAGCAGCCGCAGCCCAGCACCACGATAATTCACAATAATGTTATACCTGTCCATCTGGCTAGCACAAGTTCTGGCGAAAAGGAAGTTCTTGATACGTATGGCAACAGCTTGGGTGTCTATCCTAGCAATATCAACAACAAAAATCAGCAAATGGAGAGCATTAGCAATGGCAATAACTACCTTAACAAGTTCATGTCTATAATGACAACACCTCGTCCGAATTCCAGCTCCAGCTCCATCTCTGGGATGTCTGTGACGACAATGAGTAGTCAATATACAGGTCAATACGCGGCTCCGTACGCCAGCGAATTCGCACAAACAACACCGCGTCCCTTCGAGCAGCAGCCGTCAGCATCCACTGTGTCGTCCTTCTATACGCCTAGTCCTCATCTTAATGAGAATAATGCGCATCGCGTCTTCAATGCGGAGAGCTATCCAACGTCTATGTCCATAGGCTTGAGCCTACCTCGCCCAATAGACAGTCATAATCTATTTCCCATGCAGCTTGAGCCAGATCAAGTGAAAATTCGACCTAATTCCCAAAAAATCGAAAGCATGGAAGTAGAGGCTGATGAAGCGAGTAACGTTAACTATGTCAGCAGCAATGCGAATAACAACCACCTGCACAAGAACAACTACAACTACAACAACAACATCAACAACAACAATCGACCGAACAGACCCCATATACTGACCTACAGCAGTGGCGACTCAGCGGATCTGTTGGGCATGAACAATCAATTAGCACCTGGCCCATATGTGGATCAGAGCTATACGATAAACGAACAGCATCGACCCGACTACAGTCCATCCTACATGTCCAACCTGCCAGCGGGTATGAGTGGTCTATATAACGAACCACTGGGCAACAGCATGTATCCATCTCCATTGAGCTCCGTTAATAACATTCAAGTTATGCCTGGGAAGACAAAGTATCCAACTGCACTGAGCCAGCTCGTGAACTTTAATGGCAACTTCATCAGTCTGGATGTGTTTCAGAAGTCGATATTGCCACTGATGACACAATCTCCGTCTGCTTTGTCCAACCTTGGTAAGGTGGAGGTGATCACATGTCAGACTGGCGTGCGCCAACCCAATCAGACAGACTGCACTCGTTACTTTGTATGTAGTAAGAAGGATGGCAAAGTCCTGTCCTACTCCTGCCCGCCCTACACAGGCTTTAATAAGCAGACACGCATCTGTGATGCAGTGACTTATGCCCAGTGCGGCACTGTGCAAGTGCTCAACAGCTATTCGATTGAGGAGAACAAGCGGCTACAGTTCGAGGCACTTAAAATGCTGAACGAAGCCAAGCGACGGCAGGAGGCCACGCTTCAAAGTCAGAACATTGCTAATCTTCTGCAACAATACAGCAGCATGCCGGAACCGAGTGGACCGGCTGTCTCATCCAGCATGGAGCACAGTTTGCTTGACTCCTACATGGTCAGTTTGCCCCAGCTAACTACAACGCCCCGACCTACGCCAGTCATTCTTACTCTGCCGTCCATCAGCAATAGCAACAGCAATAGCAATAGCAATAGCAATAGCAATAGCAATAGCAATAACAATGGCAACATTAACATCAACACCAACACCAACAGCAACACCAACAACAACAGTAATAGCAACAGCAGCGGATCGGTTAAGAAACGCAAATATTACTGTAGAGAGGGCGACAAGATACCTGACCAGACCTCCATCAGCAGCTATTTCGTTTGCTACAAGACCGCCCAGGGTCAGATGAAAGGCCACAAGATGACCTGTTCCAAGGGACTGCTTTTCTGTCCCACCACGCTGATGTGCACGCTGGCTAGCAAATGCTCCGGCTAGTTGATCAACAGCTAAGCTGAATAGAGTTCTAAGTTATTTATTTTAAAGTTAAGCAATTACTATGTCTACATATATTGAACCAATAACAGTACTAATGACACCGCAACAGATTGTTTTCATTTAACAAACGCTTGGAGCGCAGTGCAAGAGGTCATTGTGAAAGTAATTTTCGTATTCTACCTGTCAAGCATGTCACAATTTCTCTCATGACACTCGCTGTGCCTTTTAATACCAGTTCTTAAATAGCGCAAACGACCTTCTTATAAAACTTGACATACTCGAGATATGGTAGTGCACATATACAAACAAATACGATTACGAATATGAATACGAATTGCCGAAAAAACATGATACGCTTTCAAAGAGAACTATAGTTGTATCCAAGAAGACTCAAACAGATTCGAATAGGTATTGGACCCGATTAAGACAGAATATAAGATGAATCAGTTCGAGACAGCTGCTCGACACATATGCCAGACTATCTGCAAGTCGGGCACTCCCGACCTGGGCACTCTTACTTGTTTTCCTTGTTTAAATGTGTGCCAGGGCACTTTCTGTAGCTACGATATGGTGGCGACTTGCTATGGGTAGGAAGTTTCACTATTTTATTGTGCTAATAATCTTAATGTGTTTGCGTTTGTTGCTTGAAACTATTTTTAAAATGTTTTTATGGATTGTATTATACGTTAATGAATTTAAAGCATTTACATTCGAATATATAACAACTCTGCCAAAACTAGATTTCTACTTAAGGTGTATTTACCTGGCGAGTCCCTTATGCAATGTAGGAACTGATTGTGTTGCAACAAGTCCCTCAAAATCTGTTGAAAACTCATTTTACTCATTTAATTGGCTCTATGCACATAAGCACTAACCATACAAGTGGCATAAGCAATTAGGAAGGTAAACTCGAATATTAATTGAGGCAGATATGTTATTTATTTTACAAGATCAATGAATCAATCGTATGATCAATTGACAAAATAAAACGACTTCAAACGTGATTTGGCTAGCAAGTACATATGTACATATGTACATACATATGTATTTCGATTGAACATTATGTGGCGGCATTCCTGAAATCGTCGACTGCAAACTCACTTTCTCCACTCCCATCTGCATTTGATTGTCTTCCGATAATTAGTATATAATAATTGCCTAAATTGATCTATACACAATATACTGAGCACGCGCGACAGCGCATTTTAGAAATTTCTTTCTCTAATTTAATTTGTCACTCACGCATCCTCATTTAGAGAAACGATCGCTGTCTGTGAGCAAAATATGTAGACGTAGATTACACAGAGGTGTTCGCTGTTGCCCTAACTGCATTTAGATCGAATAGGTGGTGAACATCATTCGTAAGGGAATAAAAAGGGGTTTATTAAAAAGTCTCGAGTCGTGCTGATGCTACAAATATTTCGGGGCATCCACACATACATATGCAGGACAACTTAATCAGATAACTTTCATTTGAAAACGAATTGTTTAAAGTTTTTGCATAAATAAAGAAGAGAATATATTAAATGTTATCGATTTAGTTCATCTGCGCATTCGAGCACTAACCAGGCTTGTGCCTGCATACATATACTATATATGAGAGGCATAGAGAGAGTGAGTGAGAGAGTGAATAAAGAAAGAATAGCACACAGTGATGAGAATAGAATCATTTCGTTCGAGCGCTAGCATTTCTGGTTCGTGAAAAAAGTTTGTTCTAGTTGTCCAGTCTATGTGTTGTATGGTTAGTGATTCGAGTAAACGAGATTGATTCATTCATCAATTTCTAGTTCCAAATCCCCAAACAATTTCGGATTAAAAAAAAAATATTTACCTCTCCATTATAAATATGAATATATTTTGTAAATATTAAAAAAGAAAGGGAAAGAAACCACAAAAAACAATTTCAAATTTCAATGGGTTCAGGGTGAAAAACTATAACAAGTAAAGTATATTGACTTCCGACCTTAGCAAGTGCAAAAGGCAATTATGATAATTGCAGTTAACAAAAGCTAAGGCGATGAAAATGTTTTCTTGCTTACTGCAACACTTCATGATGAGTTTTTTGCCTTCTTATTTAATTATGTGTATGAAACCAGTTCCGAACATTTTCACAACATAACTATACCCTGAAATAGTAGGACCAAAATTTGACAGTTTAGGAACTGGAGACTCCGAGTTGGCTCCTTTACCACCAAGATTTAAGTGTTTTTAGACCATTAATACATATTATCTAGACGATAGCGTCCGATTGGATAATTCTCCCATGTCCTGAGTTGAAGTCTTGGGTTGGTTTTTAAATAGCTTTGCCTGCACATTGTGATTGTAATTTATTGTATAATTTTTTAGTATTTCGAGTAAATTGTGGAATTTATTCTTCAAATCACATTAGAAGAGATCTTTACTTGGAAAAAAAACCAATAGCCATTTTAAGATCTACAGCTGGAGTCTAAAACTAATTATGTACATAATTTAATTTAATCATGCAATCTGTGAACTTTTAACAACTATTTAAATTCTATTTATATTTTAAATATGAATATTGCTTATACATATTAGCTACTCGATAGATATTTGAGAACTTTGTATTAATAAGCATTGCTTCTTACATATCTTCATCAGTTATGATTTCATTCCAGATACTATATCGGGAAACAATTCGGAACAACGATGAACTGTTTAATTTACACAAATTTTGATTTCATTATTCAAGCAATCGGGTTTGCCGCATTCTGAATATCATAGTCTACATATGTAATTTATGATTAACTTGCGTTAGTTTAATATTCAATTATCACATTCCTTTTGATGATGATATATATACTTTTTTCATATTGTACGCTTCATTTGCTTTCATCAATTATTTAACTGACTTCTGGTCAGAAATAGGAAATTATGAGAATCTAAAATTCTATCTGACACATAATCGAAAGTGTAGCCAAAACTATAACACAAAGCACAGGAACTATATTATTTGCAATTTCTAATTAACATAAAATAAAGACAATATTCCATTGACTACAGCTCAGACCATGCCGAAGCCCTCGCTGCCCTCGCTGATAGCCAGGAGCAGGGATTTCTCAAATTGCTCGTAGCTCTCGTAATCCGGCAGGCAAAGTTGATTGAAACTACATATAGAAGGCAAACGGTAAATCAATTAATAAAATATTCTATATAGATCGGGCTGATCTATACGTACCATGTGTGCGCAGTAGGCAGATTACCAAATGTCGGCGCTGCGGTTATTTGGAATTGTGGATTCAGCTCCTGAAAGCCACCAGGGGGCAGCTGAGAGCAGCCTGTGGTGAACTGCAACAGACGGGCCATTTCAGTTTGGCTAAAGTTGCTAACAGCCGCCCAAAACCAGGCGAGCACACGTCGGAACTCCGCCGAGTTCCCATTGGCAATATGATGTGACTTAAAATCGGTTATCGAGTACTCGCCAGTTCCGCACATCAGTAGCTGAAATAACATTGATTAACATTTCATTTATCAAATATCTAAGAAATACTTTTTATTTTTAATTCACCTCCAATTCGTTTTCATCGAAAATGCTTAGCAAGTTGTCTGGTATGATTGCATTCAGGCCCTTTAGAAAGCTGTCGACTTCATCTTTCACGCTATTACAGAGTCTCTGTTGTGCCAAAGCATCTAGATACTGATTTTTAGTCGCATTGGTTACGCGAGACTTGGCACCATTTGGAATAAGTTCTATGGACTTGATTAGTTGTCCGCTGCTATCATATAAATCCTCTACGAAATACAATTCCAGGGTGTCACTGCCATCCAAGTCCGTATCGAGAATGTACTTGATTTTCGATAAATATAAATCTGGATCATCCTGTTCGAAGTACTGAGGTACGAGAATATCCTCGCCTTTAATAACAGAAATTATATGCCTAAGAATCACATATCTCACCTTATAGTGTACTCTTAGCCCAATGAGCTGGGCCAAAAAGGATCGACTGAACCGTGCACGCACCAATTGCCTATAGCTGCCGCCTAGAGCACTTTCGAAGAGACATTTGCCAACGATTTTTCCGGCGAACTCAAAGTACTTGAGTTTCAGATGTGACGGCCGTGTCGGATTTGGATGCACCAGGGCCTGGTGCTTGTCATGAAATGTACAAAAAAGTCCACTCCTCGAATCGAAGAGAGCGCTGCAAACCAATTCGAACCATTCGCGGCGCAGGCCACCCCAGTCGATACCCTGCTCTCCCTGGAACGTGACTTCGAAGTTGCCGCACCAATCTGATACACAAAACCCTTTTGTGGCTTTCATACTGCTCTCGAGGATCTTTTCGCGATTCACTTTGAGCGCCATCTTCTCGTGGTAGTAGCTAGCATGAAACTTGCGTACTTCGTGGTAGAAGAAATCCTGCTTGTCCTTAAACGTCTCTGAACCACCAATGTTCTTTAGCAGGAAGTGTGTAAAGGTTGCAGCAATTATGTTTCGATCCTTCGAGGCAAGCTCGATACGTGGCTGGGCACCATCGTCTATGATGAAAACCGGCCCGTGCATTTGAGTCACCAGTTGAGGCAGAAAGTGAAACTTGGTCGACGGGCACAGCCGGAAAGTGGCGATGCGTTTCGGTATGAACTTTAATATCATTTCCTTGATCGTCACCTGGAAGATTAACGAGTTCTGAGCCTCAACATTTCGCACAAATAACGTGGGCCGACTGTGTATTACTACTCACCTGTTTAGGCCCCACATAGCACATTACCTTCCGCGGTTTACTCTTTGTGGTTCCATAAACACTCAGTAGCTTCGCCTCATAACAAATATTGTGCTTTCGGGAAGCAATATTTTTATGAACTAGTGTTGTGTCGCTGCCTTGAAAATCAAGAGTAAAAGAAATTGTAGAAACTAATAATCTAAAGCAGCATTCGATTTATAAAATCATCATTTACTTATTAGTAGCTAGCTACTTTTATCGGCAATACGATGTTCATCAGATCCGAAAATAATATAAGTTAGTTTCGTTTCTTGGAATACAACGAATAAAGTCTGGTCCATGCTAAAAAGCTTGGATCCTATAGTCTGAATTTGGTATCGAAAAATCTTCGATTGGAGTTTAAAAAAAATATTGAGTATCTAAATACCGAATCGACGGATTTAGCTTATATGCTTCAGCTTCAGATACAAAGTGTAATTCTCGACTTTAATAAAATATATAATGAAATATCGAAGAAAAATACTCTCCATAATACGGACAGCCGTATTTGATACTTACTGCTGAGCACGATTATGTCAAAGTCTCCATTGGGAAGCTGCTGATCTCGATAGCTGATGCTAGCACGCAAGCAGGTCGGCTCTGGAAAGAGAGCAGTCACTGAGACACGCGAGTTGACACTGTCGTAACTGAAGACAATGGCATGCTGGAGCTTTTCTACGGATGCACCGTGCAGGTCATAAATGGCGACACGGTAACCCTGCAAGTGGGATGGATGGGAAGGTGCCTAGAGAGTATTGATTTGTCTTTGAGTTTGTGTGACAGGTAACGAACCTGCAAGGCCTCATCTGACTGCTCGAAAAGACACGCATTCCCGAACTCGTCCCTCGGCTCGATGTGCATCAGAGTGGGAGCACTGGCGCAGCAGATGAGCGTACTAGCCGGCCGAATGAAACGTGATCTGCGTGGATCGATGGCGCCGGGTAGAAAGTTACGAACGAACGGCGAACCGGCTATATGACTGGCTCCGATCAGCACGGAAATGTTGTACTGTCCCGCAGTGCGAACCGTAAACTTGACTTTGGCAATGTTGGCATTATTGGGATCTGTGGATGAGCCCAGCTCACTGATTGTTACCACTTTGCGTGTGCCCTCGGTGACTTCTACGAAGAACTGGTCTGTATCACAGATGGGATACGGCTGTCCGTTGCGCTGAAAGAAGCGAACAACGAAGCACATGGTGCCGCCGACATGGGCCGGATCTTTCCAGTCCCACTGAACCCTGCAGTTGGCGGGCAGGAGATACTTTCCGGTTACATACTGTAGAAGCGAGTGACGCGCTTCGGGCGCCAGAGACGGCTGCGTCATCGCGGCGAGTGTGACCAGACCGGCAACGGACACAGAGACTACTAGCATGCCGCCCCATGTCCAGGCGTCCTGATGTTGACTTGATTTGACCACCGTTGACCACAGCTGCGCTTTTAAAGCGTCCAGCTGTGCCTTCGATGTGGGCAGGCCTTGACGGGCGGTCGACCACAGTTGCCAATCCTTGCCGAGAATCTTGCTGGCACGCGAATCCTCCAGCCAGTACACGTCCTCTAACGAGGCCACCTCAACGGCCAGCAGACGCTGATAATGATGCTGCATACGATACTCCCGCAGCCATTCGCGCAGAATCAATTTCTGCTGCAGGTGGAGGGCAGCTCGTTGCAAGCGCTGTTCGTCACCCGGGGGCAGCTCTGGCAGTTGCTCCGGGTCGCCAGAGCTTGATAACGATGAAATTCCTATGCGGATGACACGGCGGAAGGGAAATGGAAATGGAAACGGTAACAGAAACGGATAATAAATATTACATTACATGTAGCATATATTAATTAAATATAACAAACTTTTCGCGTCAAGGCTAATTGAGTTAAATGGTCAAAGTTTTGTGAGAAATTCGAAACTTTTGCTATATCGACGTTCGACGTTCGACATCGACAACAATGGCAACGACGCGTCGTCAGCGTCATCAGGACACGTACATTGTGTACTCGCAATACAACAAACATCAAGTTGATTGCGTTTCCAATTACAAGCTTACTTACTTAGTCAGGCAACTGCGGCATTGTCGCTCATCAGAAACTTTGACCACCTTGCCAATCAATTATATTTCAATTTTCGTGAATAGCCTGTGACCCAAACGAGTTGACGAAACTTAAGTTCAAAAGCAACGCGTGTTCCAAAACACACAACATATACATACATATGTACGACTCAACTGTATAGCTATATACAAATGTATATATAATAAGCTTACCGCTTATTTCCCAAGCACTAACTGAGAGTCTGAGGGTCCTTCCGAATAACATTTTGTACATTGCCCCAACTGTTTTGTGTTCTCTTGCCACCCTTTCAATGTTTCCGATAATAGACTTATTGTTTGAATCAATGACATTTGAGCATTGAGGTCTTTTTATAGCTTTTCAAGCAATCATCAATATTAATAGGTAACCACACTGAATATTATATATATATATATATATATATGCTTTTTACCAAAATATTGTTCATATTTGACCCGACCTTTTTCTTCCCTACCCTGACCATTGGCATTAAGGACTAAGGATTGCAAACCACAAGCCAGTTCAAGGCGCAAACGAGTAAAATACAACGCTAATCTACATGCAATCTAACGTTGGCCAGAAAGCTCTGAAAATAACGTATTGACTATTACTAACTATACATACATACATATGTACATAATTTACGTTTGCGTGCCTGACACTTGGGAACTATTTTATTTCTTTACAAATTTCTTTCATTTCTTACACTCGCTCACAAACTTCTAAGGCCCTTATACGTATTTATTTGCCTGGTTCGTGCGAAACGAACAACTTCCGTTGATTTCGCTGATTCTGTAACCAGCATTAAAATGGCGAGAAATGCAAAGAGCAAACAATGAAAGGCAACTTTAGTTTTGAAAAGTTTTCGGTGACACCTAGATATACATACATTCATATATGCTCTATATTTCAACATATTTTTAAATAATGTTTCTGTACGATTCTAATATTTGAGTTAACATTCAATAATGCTATCAGGCCGAACCATTCAACGTATGCGTGGCGCAAGTGTTACTTTTTATCGAGTATCCGAGAACGACACCTGACAGACCATCACCTCTGGTGATCGGGGTATGTAGCTGATATTTGCATTCTTAGTCGTTTATGTATCAACTAGACTTGGGTTTGACTTTAAGTCTCCGATACGTAATACAAGGGACCAAACAACTGGGCAACCAAAATTTCTCTTGTCTTGAACTCACCAATCTTATAGGTCAAACACAATTTAAGCACGCCACACGGCAAACGCTTTTTTGTGACTCTGCTGGACGGCCAGCAGACTTGCATATTATAGATCAAAAGTGCCATATCACAATTGTCGCTAAACCGATCCCCAAGACCCTTAATCTTGACGCAGGCATGGAGTAGAATCAATTCATTGCCAAGCGCAGCATCCTCGGGCGGCAACTGAATCTGAGCCATATGAGTAATGAGATCTTGTGGTTACTTTAATAACTTCAAAAATTTTAACAGAAATTCCAAAGCTTGGTGCGAAAAATCATGCTCAAGTCATTTTTTGTTACTATCGAGAGTTTAATAATTACGAATTTCTTTAAATAATCAAGAACTCAAAATGTTTTGAAAATATTACAATTTTTAATATCAAAACAAGTAAGAAACTAAGAAAGCTCTAGTCGAAACTGCACGACTACGAGATCCCCTGAAACCTACGAAGAACCAATTATATTCCAAGAATTATTCGATTCGTTTCTGCTCGCGTAACACACTATGCATGCACAAACGCCACACGCTGATATATGCTTGTACGCATGTACATTTGTATGTAAGTATTGCAGGCGTGTTGCTGTCTCGCTTGTCACGAGAACTCATTTGATTAATAATTCTGTTTCTAGACGGACAATCGTAATCAAACTTTTAGATTATGATCATGACATTCATATCTATATGCCAAGCCAAACTGTATGTCTCTAGTATTTGAAAAACACTTTTTACGCATTTGGGGTGTGGGGGAAAATTGGGGACCGGAATCTAAAATCTGAAAAAACCGAAACTGTATTAAATTAGTATCTATAAACATACATATGTATGTATATGCAGAAGACTTGGAGACTCTAACTCTAAAGATGAATGAGATATAATTTTATAACTGATTATCGATAAATTGTTCTATCAATAACTATATAAATATAAAAGTTATCGAATTTCTGAAACAACTCGTACTGCACGTGCAATATATGGACCTAACACAAAAAGAATGAAGCCTCTAGCTCTTATACATATCTTTGAAATCGACGCGTTCCTGTTACATACTTTTAACAAAACCATTATACTCTGATAGCCATTTTGAATGGGCTCAGGGTATAAAAATAAAAAAGAGAAACTATTTAGTACAACTATAGTTGCAAATGGCACTATACACACATTTGACTATTATAATTACTCTGAGAAAAATTCAATATAATGGTAGATACTGAATAATAACTTCCATAGTACAGCTAATAATTAATACCCTGCTTGTTGTCTTCTGATTAAAACACTCTCTGATGTTTTCATTTACGATTGTGTAATGGCATTTTATAAACTTCAAGTTCTTACCTTACTCGAATTAATTATAAATTTTAATGCAATTCGCAATTCCCAATTCGTTATTTTACAATTAGTCAGTAAGTTAGTAATATTATTAATTTTTTTTAAAACTGAATCGAGTTTAACTACTTGGTTGCGCCATGCTGTTACTGTTAAACTGTTAAATAAAATACAAACTTTAATTGAGTAACACATCTAGGTGTAGCTTTAGTAATTAATCTAAATTCACGAGAAATTATAATATTGGTTTTGTGAAGTGACGGTTTGATTGAAGCTACAAATTTAATATTTTGAATATATTTTCGTGGGTAACCTCGGTTAGAAATTTCAGTTTTTCCCTGTACGCCTACTAGGGCGTAGTATATCGGGAAATACTATAAGCGGTATCTCATAAACGATATTTAAAACGAATAAACCTTCGGAGAACCAATTATATTCCAAGAATTAATCGATTTGTTTCTGCACGCATAACAAACTATACATGCACAAGCACGCACGCAGCCAGAAGGCGATGTCGCAGACCCCACAAATTATATATGTATATTCCTGATCAGCACAAAAAAATAGTTCCGCCGGGAACTATAAAAACTAGAGAGCTGAAATTTCACATGAATAATTTTATGTTAGTTACGAACGATGAGTTTCTATTTTCGATGACTCATCCCATTTTCAAATTATCAAATTAGATATTCAGATTTTGGATGCCACGCCACCCTTCGCCCTCAATTCGAGAAAAACGCATTTCAAATACTAGAGACTTGTTGAGACTTGCTGTTAATATATTCCGAAAGTTTTATGAACCATCTAAAAATGGAGTTAAAAGCGTCCACAGGTCACCAACCAATTCCCAAGCCACGGAAGCAACTGCACGATTAGCAGAACACGCGCTCGTACGTTCGTAAAGAAGAAGAGTATTAGTTTTTTTTTTTTCAGGGTTCAGGGTATCTGTAAATTGTGTAGATATTTCCGAGTGCCACGCACTACATATATCATAGCATATATCTGTTAAACATATACATATATACATATACATATGTATGTACATATTGCACCACTCGAGCTTTAGTAGCACAAATCCAATATACTCTTTTCGTTCCATGAAATGTTTTCAAAATGTTTCCCAACCGCACACCCGCATGGCCCTAATGGCCCTAATATCCAACATTTTGCTGTCAGGATGCCAAATGACTTTCACTTTTATGCAATTCTCGTTTACTTAGAGGTCAATTGTTGCATCACCACATCTAGAAGCTGATTTGCAGCCAGTTTATACAGCATTGAGAAAATTGTCTTATTGACTCCTTATGGAAGAGCGGAAAGAAAATATTTATTCTTAAAGTAATCTTTTCAGAGTTTTCACGAAATTATAATAATAACGCAAAAAGCGTCAAACGAGAATTGATTTACAAAGTATTCATCACTATATTTTCGCCAAATAAATATGTCAGAGTTAAGACACGAAAAAAAAATGTAAATGAGCGAACTCAAAGTTGATGATATTTATTATTTGGAGATCAGCCTTACAATTGGATAAAAATGTAAATATATAAGCATATATACATATGTATGTAGATCAGTTGTGATTTCGGTATTTTCTATATGGAATATTGTGTGTTAATTTTATGTATTTTCCCAGAACTGGGAACTATTATTTTTTTTTTTTTAATGAAAGTCTGTTAATCGTCTGGAACAGTTACTTAAATATGTACATACATATGTATGTACTCATTCATGATCGTGGACAGATGAGCAATTCAATAGCTGACTCAGGTTTATCATCTGGACTAATTAGGTACAGAGAACCGATTGAGCGTAAATGCGCAACCTGATTAATAAATAAGTTCAAATTCAATACATTCAAATGCAGTTATATACATAAACAGATATGTATACATATATATATATGTATCATATATACATATATCATAAATATGAGCAAATAAAAAATCGAATTCAAAATTAGTTTGATGCCATCCATTTGTGGTCAGCAAACAACAGTTAGCTTCAGTTATATAGCCGCAGCTTGCAGTTTACAGTCGTGCGCTAGAAATGCATTGGGGTCAGGGTCAAACATGAAAATACTTGCATAAAATCGAGCTATAGTACATTTCGCTTACGGCCCGTTGTTCCGCATCGCACTGGGAATTGGAATGGGAATTGGAATGGGAATGGGAATGGGAATGGGAATGAAAATGGATGAATGACAATGTATGGAAATGGAAAAGGAAATGGTAGCATTGTAGCTTTAAAGTTAACTTTTTATTTCCGTACACTTACCTGAGGAGGAGGATTGCGAGTGTCGCATTGTGGTGGCCATTGCGATGGAATTTATCTCCGATTCGGGTGACCACATTGTTGTGTTTTTTATGGATGGATTCATGTTATGGTATTATGCAATTGATTTATTGAACGAGACATTCTTAAAGCCGTTGAATGAAAATTTTATAATACGACATTTGTTGCATTTTGTTTGCATTATAAATGTATCAATGGAACTTCTTGGAGCTTTCGCATTTTGTGAAGTTTAGTTTTTGTTTACAACAGCCTTAACATATGACAAAGCTCAAGGGCTAGTGGAAAGGATTATCAGAGCACTGTGACGTGATTTTTAAATTCTGTAATGTTTATGTTCAATACGGAAGGATAGAAAGCATTCTTTATGAAGTCGAACAAAAAACTCAGGGTTCTATGATTGAAAGATAAATCTGTAGATAAAAATAAATAAAAAACTAATAAAGATTTCTGAAATAAGAATAATAGCTCTTTTCTTGGCACAACTTCTACTCCTCACATAACTTCATAACACTATAGATGCAATGACTGATAGACTAAATATTTGATTTTTTTTGTAGACAGTTTGTATAGAATTAATTAGGGAGACTTTTTACTGTATATGTTTACATATATTTACAAATATGTATGTATATTCCTAAATTTAAGAAAAGCAATCTGCCATATTGTCACACTGACCATTGAGTACAAATTATGCAAGCGCTGGTCTAGCGGCCTATTCTGGCACCGTTTGCCGACGTGAGTCAGATATTTTGTAGCAGCCGCAACAGCAGATCCTTCCACGTACTCCGCATCCTACTGCACATCATCATCATTGCCATTGATGGCGCCATTTTGGTTTTTGTTTTCGTTTTCGTTTTTATATGGCCACCAAGCCAATCTGTGTGAGTGTGAGTTGACAGTGCTTGTAATGCGAGCTGACAAAGTTTGTCTGCAGTTATAAGCACTTTCCGTGTGAGAGTGTGAGCGTGGCTCTGGTTGTGTGTGCCTACCCTGCGAATCGATTTGTGTGAGTATGTGTGTATGTGTGTATGTGTGTATGTGTGTATGTGCGTATATGTGTGTTTACTGTCGGAATTTGTAATGAAAGTGAGCTGTTCAGTTGCTTTAGGGTCGCCAAGTGGCCGACGTCTATTTAGCTTTCTCTTCCCTTCCCTCTTCTTCTTGTTACCATATATTACATGTGAATGTGCCTAGACAAATACATGTACATACATGTACACAGACTAGCTTAAAGCCATGTACACTATATTAAGATAGGGAGCCTTTTTAATCATAAACTTCATTCCGAAAGATAACTAAACGTTTACTCTATGGTAATGCAAATGAATACAAAAACCGATTTAATTTACCGTCCACAAAGAGTGCTTTAATATTCCACATTTACAGTTTTTTGTACAAATTATTTTCAGCAAAGGACCGTCTACTGCGAACTACAAGGTATTTTAGTTACCTTTTCTAAATTGTTTATAGTTAAGTACACAAAGGGTTTTAAGGCCATTGTTTATATTCAAGGCGCATTAGACGGAGAAAAAGGACTAGTGGACTAGTGATTGAGTGTCTTCGAAAGAGAAAACGAAACAAGCAGTCAAAAGAGAGGACAAACTGAATAACTGTGTTGATATTCTAATTGTGAGCTGACAAATGCGACAACAAAGAGCAGACGAAAACGCAAAAGCAAATAGAAAACGCTCACGAGGGACATGACAATAATGATAACTAACCGCAAAGAGCGCCGTCAGCGACAGCCGTAGCAGAGCCGTCAACAGTCATGGCAAACAGCATGTCAGAGCGAGATGGCAACATCATCAGCAGCAGAGACAGCAGCAGCAGCAGCTTCCGTCCGACGTCTGGCGGCTTGGCCTACATAACAAAAACAGTTGCAGCTCCATTGTTACACGAGCACATCTTAGGGTTGAGCAGCGCGAGTCACGCAGGCATGAGAGTAGGAGAGTAGGCGAGCAGGAGAGTACATGAGCAGATGAGAAGGGGAGACAAAGAGAACGACGCTTGTTATGTTATGTGCACATGTCTTTTAGACTGCTGCTGTCGTGTTCTTGTTGCTTTTCATAGCCACTCGAGTCATTTTTAACGGTTTGACAGAGGCGCACGCAAAGCCTTTTAATTTGTTTAGCCCTCCCTCAGTCTGCATCCCAAGTGGCGCACTTCAATGTCGCTTACTTGGAAAAACAAGCACAATTTCCTTTCAATTTCCTTCCCTCAGAAGCAGCAGCAAATTGTTATAACAGGCACCTAATGCAAATTTCTCCTATTGCCTCTTCTGTCGACCGTTGGTCAATGTTTACCAAACAATTATTTTCTGAACAACACCAACACTAACATCAACAGCGATAGCAACAACACCCAATTTCATTGGCTACTTTTCTTTTCAGTCTCACTTCGCCGGACAGCCCAATGCTGACGACTCGCTCTCATGAGCTCCTTGTTCATTTATATACTCTTCATTTGCATAATATGTCGTCTGTCTAGTCTAGTAAGCAATTCAGTAATATCCGATTGAGTAAGTTGTCTAACATTTTCACATGAGAGCCAATAAGAACAATATACTAAAGTAGAGATTACTAAGTATATAAGTTTTGTTACTCGGCGATTGCCGATCAGTTGGGTTCCATGGTGTAATGGTTAGCACTCAGGACTCTGAATCCTGCGATCCGAGTTCAAATCTCGGTGGAACCTAAGTTCATGACAATTTTTTTTTTTTTTATTTATTATTTTTATTTATTTACTTATTTTTTTTTTTTTAGATAACTATTTAAATATTTTGTACAAGCTGCTCTTTCAGAGTATCTCACACTTCACATTTACAAAAACGCTTTTTCAACATTTCATTGGGAAAATAATACTGTACTCATATCTTATACCTTTTTTGTTTTTACTATTTTCTATATAACTATTTAAAAATTACAATTTTGATTTCTTTATTTATTTATTTTTTTTAATACCAAAACGGATTAACTTTTTAATATTTATTCTATATTGAATTGAAAAGAACTCCTAAATACGAAAAAATCACACACAAAAAATCTTCAGTTGCTTCAATTCTAATCTAATCTAAAAAAACATCTAAAGTTTTAAATTCCTCAAATAGAGCTGCTAGAAGAACTGATGACCTATATTTATATGTCCTATGTATGTATATAGCTACATAAAATTGTTCTCGGCTGTATGTTAATATTTGTGCACATGCCTTACTCATTGTGTACTGGGTATAAAAGCTCTAATTAATTATTGCAGACAGATTTTCAATTATAATTTAATAAAATGATAAGTATATTTTTAAGTTGAAATGCACAGTATTAGCTAAAAAAAAAAACTAAGATACCTTTATCTTAGAAACAAAAATATTGATAGCATGCATAAACGAAATATAAATAACTAAACCATGAAACGGGATCTGTATTATTTATTATTCAAAAATTCACAAAGTTTTAAATTTGGTTTTTAAAAAAATATAAAAAATAAAAAAATTATGGGAACCAAAATAATGCGTTGTCGGCTGAAAAAACAGGCAAAACAAAAATAACAATAATACAAACAATATAAGTGAAAGGAACAACAATAACATAAACTCAGAAACCTGGCGCGCAATTTGATTGGTCGCGAATTCTTAATGGTTCGAGGGGCGACCCTCTCAGCCCTCTGCCACGTGCAGCGCGAATAAGGTTAGGGCAGGAATACATTAGTTTTCACAAAATTCATGACATGGAATTCAGCATATAGCAGTTACGAGAGATTCTCATTGGGCCGGACTCGTTATTTTTTTCTTTTTATGCATTTTTCATTGTAGCATATTAATAATTTGTATGATCAATATTCATGTGCAATGTCAACGCTATTAACTCGATGTATATTTTATATATTTGTTATTATTATTAATTTTTTTTTCTTTTTACTGCCAAATGAGAAAACACAAATCGCGCCGTTTTGATGCGCAACAAACCAACTAGCGGGCTCCGACGTATAACGAAAACTGTGCGTTTAAGGACATTTACGATTGATTTTATACCGAAAACACGAATGGCCACTTTCTCCGAATTCTGTATTGCCTTTGGCCATGTTATTGTTGCTGTTGTTGGTTTTGTTGCTCTGGCATAGAAAACTTCGTTTTGTGAATGAGCCGAGCGGACGAAAAGTGAGCACCCGAGCAGACGAGAAGCCGAGCCGCCAAGCTGCGATTCGGAGCAAAAAGCTTGTCAGGCCGGGGCTTGCGTATTCCAGCAGGTTGTTTTTTGTTTCTCACTCTTATTAAAATATAACAATATGATTTTTACCTGGTAGGCCTCAGTACAGTAGAGCCCGACTTATAAATATATTCAAACAGATTTTGTTAGGCGGATCGCTAAGAGAATTTCACATTTTATATTTACAAAAACTCTTTTTCAACATTCATAATGTGTTTTTCCATTTGTCATAATGTGTTCTTCCATTGAGGAGTTAATACTGTACTCACATTTTATACCTTTCTTGTTTTTGCTAATTTTCAATTCATACTTTACGAAGACCGGTTAAGTTCAAATACAAATATACAAATTTGTTGAACCCGATTAATATAAATTGTTTATAGTAAAATACATATAACTATTTATTGAGAACAGTGTTCATATTTTACGAATAATAAACACAGTTATTCATTCCTTGAAATAAATGAATTTACAAAACAAACGAAAAAGATATTACAATTGCAGATTTTAATATGGGATCAGGCTGAAAAGTTTTGTTGGCAGAATTAATCACTTGTTTAAATTACATAAAAATGGAAAATGGTTTATTTCGCATTGTCTCTATTTCGTACAAGGAAAGAGAAATCAAATTACTTTTTAAATTTAACTAATTGATTAATTTTTGTTTATCAAATCGATTCGACGACGAATATAAATTTATAGTATTGAACTCTATAAAGCAATCGCTGAACATAATACAAACAGAGCAGCTAGCTTTTGAAGATTGTTGACACTGATCGTCAACGCTAGTTATTGCTCGCTGATACAAAACTAATTATTGACAGATCTCACACTGTGGTTCCATGGTGTAATGGTTAGCACTCAGGACTCTGAATCCTGCGATCCGAGTTCAAATCTCGGTGGAACCTATGCAAAAACAATATTTTACATTTTTGTTTAAATATTGCTTTTTATATATAGTGCTACATATAATGAATTTGTAAAAATTTCTTAATTTATTTTTACTTATTCATTCTTTTTTTTTTACAAACAAAGAAACAAATACGAATTTTGTATTCTTGACTTTTTGATCGAAGATCACATGGGTTCCATGGTGTAATGGTTAGCACTCAGGACTCTGAATCCTGCGATCCGAGTTCAAATCTCGGTGGAACCTAGGCATTTTTATTTATTTTTTTTTTATTTGTTTAAACGTTGTTGCATATTCATGCGTGTATAAATCCCACACTGCACCAAAATGCAAAGTACTAACACACAAAAAGAATTAGCCAGCCGTTTTAGTGAGCACAAAGTAATGCCTATGCTAAATTTACTTACAGAGTTTCACACTTACCCTTATCTGGGAACAGTCTCCGATATGCGGCCCATTCATCGGCTGTGAAGGATGGATGCTCGTGTCTTATGTAGATATGCAGCCAGTCTGGATACGAGGACCAAATCAATAAAACAATCTTTACCAATGAGATGGTAAACATTAAACTCAACACTATTGCAATCAATACTTTTAGCGAGCCTTTTAACATAATAAACAAGTGCAATAATATATCACGATTGCATGAAAGCCAAAAGCGTTTGCCTTTTTGATTAGAATTCGCGTCCAAAGCATTTGCAATTCATTTCGATTAATATTTAATACTTATACTTTAGCATCGAGTTGCGGAAGTGTAAGCAACGAAAATGGCGCATGGCTTAATACTTTGCAATTAGTTATTTTACATTTATGATAAGCGAAAACGCGTTCATCAATCTAGCAGCTTTTAACTAATTGTTACGGATCATAGTTAAGTTTTGAAACACAAAAACGAGAAACGGCAAAGAACATAACTTGTATTTTCGTGTCGTGTGTGCGTTTGCGTTTTAGCTGAACAGCTGATGCGTAAGGTTACCAGAAAAATATTTCAATGTCTGGCAGCCCTACTAGTCGATACAGCAACCATTTACCAAACAAAAGTTATAATTTTGTATAACCTTTTATTTTTTATTAGTTGTTAATAAGCTATACGTTGAGTTAGTTAACTGATCTTTATAAATACGTTATAAATAAAAAATTTTATAAAAAAAAAATAATTAAAAATGCTTAATAGGTTCCACCGAGATTTGAACTCGGATCGCAGGATTCAGAGTCCTGAGTGCTAACCATTACACCATGGAACCACATGGTCGGCAACTGACTAAGATTGTAAAAGATATTCGCTTAATGTAAGCGTACGTTAAAGCATATTAATTAATTAAAAACTCTATTTTATTAAACCGATATTAAAAGATCTTTACAATGAAAAATATATTTTTATTTGTAAGTTATATGTTTAAACAAAATTTTAAAAAATCTGAATTTTGCTAGGTTCCACCGAGATTTGAACTCGGATCGCAGGATTCAGAGTCCTGAGTGCTAACCATTACACCATGGAACCTTCCACACAATTTGTGTCGAATGGTAGTCACTATTTAACTCATTTGAGTAAAACAGCTTATGAAAGCTATTCGTGCACTTATGCACGTATCAAAGCTGGATTGTATGTCACTTGTTACGTTTCAAGATTGAGTACAATTTTTTTATTGAATTGATTTCATACATTTATTGAAATTTTTTTGTTTTTTTTTTTTTTTTCATATGCATTTATCACTAAAAATTTAAATATAGTTTCCTGGTTGTGTACTTTCCGTGTCCATTATTATAAATCCGGGTTAAGGCCTGTTATTATTGGGATGTGGATGGTGTCACCTAACCGTAGTAAGCGTATGGGGACGCATAGCCAGAGTAGGCGGAGTAGGCATAGGGACTGGCACCATAATAGAACTGAGGAGCTGGATCTGGGCTGGCCACTGGAACGGGTGCAGGAGCAGCACGGGCAACAGGCGCTGGCACAGCCAAGGCAACGGCGAACAGAGCGGCGAAGAGGAGAGCGAACTTGGAAAAAGGATATATTAAGGATAGTTTCTTCAATCTGCGTATTCTATTAACTCACTAGCTTCATCATTTTGATATTGTTTGATGTTGAGACAGTTGGGCTGCTTTAATAACAATTGCAGATTGAGTTTTGATGCCTTCTGGTCGATCGCAGCCTCATTTTATACCCGAATCAGATTCTCATGACTTATTTATGAAGAACAAGCGAATCGACATCACATCATCATCTTGCTCATTCTCATTTTGTCATTTTCGCAATTATTTCACTTTTATTTGGCACACATTATTCCTAAAGAGTTGTTAATAGTTTTGTCAGCAGTCACAGTGGCTTTGCATTCTAATGGCCTCTTATCGCGCACTGATGTTTCGGGAACAATAGGTAAGTCCGTACTCAAATGTGCACATACATATGTATGTACATACATATATCTGTTTGTCTGTATGTGAATAAGCTCGACTTGAGACTTGAGACGCTGACCTTGAGAGTGGTTGGGACTTTGTTTTGGTCTGGGGCTGACGGAACATATACCCAAAATGCAGCTTGAATACCAATTGTCATTTCTTTGGAGGAGGCTCTGATCACACTTGATCACATTTGCCAGCAATTAAAGTGATAAATGATTAAGTAATTTGAATAGAAGCTCCAAATGACAACAGCAGCTGAATTTGCTTCTTTCAGAATATCAATTGCGGACTTTGCCCAAAGAAATTCAGGAATCTATACAGATCAAAGCATTTACAGTATCTGTGCACATAATGCACATACATATGTAGACGAATGGGTTGGCTTAAACATCTCTTTCCTTATTTAGGTCAATTCGTTTTACTGTCTTTCCCCTGAGCATTAATTACAATAGAACTCAGGAATCCTGCTCCAAAAACCGTTTTCTAAAAGGACTTATATAATATTATATCCATTCCGGTTTTAATTACAACTGTTGCCTTAAATTGTGCATACATGTAGATTTATTATTGATTGGGAAAATTCAGTTTTCATAATGAAATTTACAGCTATATCTTAGGTTCGAACTAGATAAACTTAGCTAATTGAATGAATTTGAATAGCCAAAATAGCTGAGGATAGCCGATAATACAGTTTTCAGTGAGAGTATAAATATTAACATTATTACGATTATTTTATATAATTATAATAATTATTATATAAATGTATATGTAGCAGAGCCATAAGGTTGTTATGAATAATATAATATATAATAATAATAATATAATATGATGTTCTATATATACTTATATATATATGTATATATATCACATGTTGTGAATGACATGAACAAAATGTTACGAGACCCAAATAAAGTGAGTTAAGTGATTCGGCAAAATTAATTAATTGAATATGTGAGTAATATATAAGAGGATTATAGACGTTATATGTGGCTTAATAAAATATTTTTGTTTATTTTAATGTGAACTAAAGACGATTTTGGCATATGCTGAAAAGACGTTAAATAATATACCCTCGAAGATATTTGGACTTGGTAGTTCTTGTTGTTCCACTTGTTATGGAAGGAAGAAAAGGGAAGAATTTAAGATATATGTACTCTATTATATTACATATACGATAAACATATTTTATGTTAGAATTGGAAGACTCTTTGCCCGCCTCTGCAAGGGTATAAACGAATATAAAGAAGGTGATCAGAACGGTGCATCTGTAGATATCCATTATATGGGTAAGACTTGGGCATCGATGACGTCACCTGACAAAGAAGTTACGCGATTTGAATGCGAAATTGACGCTGCCTTCCATTCTAAAATATAAAAGCCTGCAATCATGCAAACAAGTGGCACAGTTGAATTTTGAGTGCGTTCCAAGAGAATACCTGAGCGATCGTTGAACATGTTGAAGCTGGTAAGGACTTTGAATGCATTGGATATATATAAGAACTCTTTTTATATTGAGCTTTATATTTTCCAGGTTTTTTTGATCCTAGCTGCTTTGCTCGCTTTTGCTGTGGCTGCACCTGCACCAGGACCAAGTCCCAATCCTAGTCCCCAATTCTTTTATTCTGCGGGCTATCCAGCTGTGGCCTATGCATCGCCCTATGTTTATTATGGCTAACATGCGTTCCATAATGGGTGGAAAATATAAATCAATTTTTTGCAACTTAAATGTATTTAACTGTGTTTGAATAAAGTAATGTGTGCTTGATTAAAGCTTATGAACCAGTGCAGCCCCAACAACAACAACAATAGCAAAGTCAACAACCATAAAATCACTCTAGTTAGTTCCCCAACCATCAATTCTACAAGCACCAGGTGGCCAGTGCACAGGCTAAAAAGTGTCTAAGATACAGTCGAAAACAGAGAGGTGAAAAGAAAATATCTCAATGTGAAAAGTAGTTGAAAGAAGACGGATATAGTGAAGATATCAACCATATCTAGGTGACAAACAGCGAAGATAACAACCATTTCCAAAGTGAATCTAGTCAGTATATCAGCCACTAGGTGTATGTACCATGTACCATGTTGAGCACGCGCAAAGTAGACAGATTATTAATAAAATCATACATGACCCCAATTCTATGAAAGAAAACAGATTATATACTTAGATTATTTCGGAAAAAGTCGTAAGTGTAAATTTGTTTCATTAAATTACTTAGAGAAGAACGAGTAATAGACAGCGAAGACAGGTACAATTTTGATGTGACTCTAATCAGTAAGTATATCAGTCACTAGTTTTTTGTACCATGTACCAAGTACCGTGTTGAACACGTACAAAGTTATGAGAATATTAATAAAATCATACGTAATCTCAATTTAAAGAAAGCAAACAAATTATACATTTATATTATATTATTTCGAAAAAATAAAATAAATAAAATATATTGTTCCGCACTTTCGGCCGATCGGATAATAATGAATTAGCCAAAATGAATCATACAAGCACAGGTAGCTAATAGAGGTCTGCATGAGTCCTCTCTCACAGCATTGCGCATTATCCATTCGAACGTCGATTTTCTGCCATTCATGCAGATGTCTAGTAGCTATACAAATAAGCTGTATTTTCTAAACCCAGAGCTAGTCTGTTCACCACATTATCCAATAAAAATGTTTTTATTTAAACTGTCAAAAAGTATGCTATACTAATTTTGCTATATTTGGTGTCTATCGTGGAGTTATAATTTGCACTGGCAAAACTAAACCAATCCCAACATATTTTAAATTCACCATATTTGACTGTCACGAAGAATTTTACAGGATGTCAACTTGGTGTTATACGAAATGCTTTAGTGACTTCCTTGACTTGACTACACACATTCATTCCACTACATTCTGTTATATTGATGAAGTTTGCTAAAAGAAGCTTTAAGCATTCAGCTACCCCAGCTACCCCAGCTACCCGAGCGCGAAAGCTTAACTATTTGAGAATCGTCAAATTCCCCTGCGAACGCTTCGAATGTTTAGCAACATGTTGGATGTTGCCAGAACGAACTGTTGCGTTTGGGAAGACGACGACAAGCTGTCTACAATGTGACGAAAATTAAGGATTCCACAGGAGGCGCAATGTCCTTTAGTTCATTTTCTGATTTTGCACTGATTTGAACACACCAGCATCGAAATCAAGTCGAAGCAAATTACAGCTGAAGTTGAAGTTGAGTCCGCGTCGCGTCGCTTCACTTCGCGCGAATCGGCACTCGCAGCCGAGCAGCAGCAGGTCCTGTCGTTCACGCATTTGAGGTTTCAGTCCGTTTTTGGTACTCGGTTGAAATGGATCACGAATCGGAAAAATCACTCTGTACGACTAACATCGAGTCTAGCGCGAGTCTCATACGTATTTCGAGTTTTCCGTGCCCATGCGACATAAGGTGGAACAACTGAACACAAATACAACAACAAGAGAAGTTGTTGGTAAGGATATGTTGGCGGAAATCAAGTCTTTGTCGTGCCAGAGTTGCTGCGCTGAGATAAAGGCAACCGAGTCCTTGTTCTGTTCAAGGCGCTGATGAAGATGATGTCATCCGTGCGTGATTCGCTTCAAAGTGTAACAGAAACCGAAACCGAAACCGAAACCGAAAGTGAAAGTGAAACTGTATGTGTTGCTAGCCAAACTATTTCGGCTGTGGGCGACCCATGAGTAATTTGTTTTTGGCCAAGCCACGCCTCTTCGAGACGCTGTCATGTGCCATTATCCTGGCCAAAAGTGAACCTAAGTGAGTAACGCAATTAGCGCAAATCGAAAGAAATCGTGCAATCATCCGAAGGATTACGACGCCTACCTAGAATACCCATAAACCGTAATAATTCACGCCAAAAAGGATCTAAGAGCCAAGTATATAACAACACGCGTAACATGGATATATTCATAATAATTTGCTGCTGGCTTCAACTGGCAAGAAGTGGTAAGAGAATTGCCTCGAATAAGTTACGAATTGAAGTGAAGTAAAAACTAGAAATAATTGTTTCTTTTTTTTTTAAATAACAAAATAATAATAATAATAAAATTAATAAAAATTATATTAAAAATAAAATTATATTATATTTAATTAAATAATATAAATTTACAAATGTCTGAATAATATAGAAAATATAAAAATTATTTGTAAATATTCAAATTTGTATTTGTACAATTTTAATAATCCCAAATTGTATTTAGATACGAAGTGAATCTTTTTGTAGCAATTAATTTTGTTTCGGCGCTTTTAGCGCTTTTATTCTGAACATCCTTTCGAGGACTAGCTCCGTGCATTACAGTAAGTCTTCCAAGACTTCCAGATACCATAAGAGGCTTTTAGTATAAATAATATAATCTAATATTACATAAAATATAGGAAATGTAATATTAAATCATTAAATCATAAATTCATTTCGATGACATTTCAATGTCCCCGATTAGTGGAATTTGGTAAATGTACGAATTGATGATTCAAATACATATATAAAATAAATAAACTAAATAAATTCATCAAAATATTTTCTACGCCATGGAAAAGGCACAGTCTTTCATTCAAATATGGTATAACTATATATAAATATATACATATAACTATACATATACCACAAAAGACGATGAAGAATTCCATTTAAAACAATGATGAATTAACGCGGAGAATAATAGTAAAGCCGATGCTTTAAGTGTGTGTCGTGCATGAATTCATTTATATACAATATTAAGAAAAGTCGATTTATTTAAGAGTAGCACGCGATGCTTACGCCAATTTTTGTTTCTCAGCTTCTCTTCGACTCTGTGTGGCTCCAGCAGCGATGCGATTTGATATATTCCAAGCATCCTTCAATTCGAACATGATGGACACTAGTTTGTCCCAACGGACGATGAAGATGTCCACAGCATGCTTCAGTCCTCTCCCCTTCAGCAGGAATTTTCCACATTCAACTATTACACACTTGGTGTCTTCAACCAGTTCTCTCCTGCACCATGGTGAAATAGGATCAGGTAGCTTCAGCCTAGTCTCGCTACGCCTGAAATTCCTTTCGTCAAGCTTTGTTCGATCGGCTCATGTTGTGCGTGTCTCTGATTCCCACGGACCTAATGTTGTTGCCCGTATTCAGCTTCGATGACCAGGCCCTCAATGGGGACCATTCTGGCGAATCCCTATCAGTCGAGTAGATCTTATATTGTTGGTAGATTTAAATATATTTAAAAATGTATATATTGTTTTGCATTGCTTAACTGATTATAGTCGAAAAGTCTTTTTTCCTTTCTTATAAATTGAATAATATATATTATTTTATTTATTTATTTTTATTTTTATTATTTTTTATTTTTTTGAAAGTGAGGAGTGAATGCCATTGTCTAAAACTTAAGCAGATCGATTACGTCCGGTTGACATCCTAATATCGCGTTAACCTTTTATTTTGAAACTTTAACGGCTAAACAGTCCCACTTCCGTGTGAGAATGTTCAGCTAGGGCTTGCCATGATTCGGAAGAAGTAGAATAAGCAAAGGCTCCGCGCCGAAGGCTCCTAGTTGAACACTTTCTGTTCGCCTTCGCTGGGTCACATCGAAGGCGTATAATTCGGGTGGCCAACACATAACAGCTAAGGCACTTTCCTTAGAATGCTGTTTAATCCAATGAGAGTGCTTTTAGTTGAGTTGATTCAGCAGGTATTGTGTAATATATTCATATTTATATACTCGATGGCAGCAGCTCATCAGACAGCTGACAGTTCTATTCCAAGAAGTTGTGATTAATTCAATAAACTTGTTGTTATAGCAGCTGCAGTCTTTGGAGCCGTGGAGCTGGAGAATTCCTCCACGGCCAGAATAGATATATTGCCACGTCATCTGTCGTCGCCCCTAACTCTGACGCCGTCGACGCCGTCAATAACGCATTTTGTAAATGACTCCTTCATCATCTTTTGCAAAACAATGCACAAGGATATTGACACAAAGTGGAGGGACCCCAGGGGCCAGCCCCGTGAAAATACCAAGGGACGCGTTCATATTGAAAAGAAGACGGGTTAGTTCTTTGCGACGCTTAAGAGTCCAATGTTGTTCCCGGTATAAAATATACTATCTCTATATTTAACGATTTATCCTCCTCTTAGGTCAACTCGCCCTGGTCTTTGAACATATTTCACTGGACGACAAGGGCAACTGGACTTGCGAAATGGATTCCTCTGCAGCACGAGCGCCCCGAAAATCCTTTGAGCTTCTTGTAAATCGTAAGTTATGTACCTAAATTCTTAAAATTTATACCGAATAAGTTATGAACCATGAATATTGAGCTAAATTAATTAAGCAGTTACGCAGTTATTTTTGACTAGATATTTTATACAAATGGTTAGCGACGTTATTGTTAACTACATACATATATTACAGTAGAATTCAATTTGAATATTTTGCTTAAACTTCTGAATGCGACTTCTAGCGATGTAAATTATTGTAAAACATGTTCAATGGAGATTCTTTTCTCCTTCGGACTTAGTATAGGACTTGTAATCCAAAGAAGACCTATTTTTACTTATATCTACTTTAAAGTTAGTTTTCTTTCAGAAACTTAATTTCAGATCTCACTTTCGACTCAATTGGAAACTTGTGTCTTTAGCATTTCATCTTAACATTACCCAACTAATTATTCATTCTGACCAAACAGTAATATAATTTATAATAATTTTGTTGACCATATCTTTTCCTAATTTGCGAACAGAGAAAATATCATTCGACAAGACGGAGCAGGTGCAATCGGTGCGCGAGGGGCGCGATGCGTTGGTCAATTGCTTTGTGAACGGCCAACCTGTGCCGGAAGTCTCCTGGCTGCACAATGGCGAATATATAAACAGTTAGTAACATATCATAGCATTCTAGAAGGTAAATAGTTAGCTAATCTCTATTGGCTGCCCCGTTTAGCTGCTAACTCCTCAAAGCACAAGCGGCTCTCCGATGGTCTCTTCATCAAGAATGTTAGCCAATCGGATGCTGGAGAATATACATGTCGAGCCATGCGAATAACGCCCACCTTCTCGGACTCGGATCAAATAACGATACTGTTGAGGATACAACGTAAGTGTTGGAATAGAGATAAAGCTCAAAAGGTTCTTTAAAATACGCATTGCAAACCGTATGTAGTTAATAACTAATTATTGATTCTCTTATGCATATATACTTTTAACTATTACATTATAATACACAAGAGTGTATACATTATAATAACTATATTCAACTTAAGCAACTGCAGACAACTTACGTTCTACGTCTTACGTCTTGCCTTTGTCCCGGTTCTTCTCAAACGAGGAAGTGTAGCTAGAATGCCACCTCGATCGTCATAGCTGCTCACGCAACTTTGCATATGTAAATGTATATTAAAATTCACTTTTAAAAGTTATTTAGGTCTTACACTCTTGATATTAATATGCCTTAGAGACGTGTCGAGTCCATCACTTTTGGCAAAGAAATTCGATTCAAAACTAATCAAGTTAGTCAAAGGCTACTCTAATTGTTTTCTAGACAATTTTGTCTATTTTACGTTGCTTTACGTCAATCAAACTGTTAACTTGTATGAAAACGGAAAACGGACAAACAGCTCCTGGCAGCCTCCTAAACAGTTCGAATTAAACGTGGTTCGCATAACGAGACCAATGGACCAACGCCTGCTCTATAAGCAAACTGACACGAAACCAGAAAATTGGCAACATTCATTTTCCTTTCTTCCGGAATTCCCTCTTTGCAATTTCAATTGAGTTGCTATTACCGTCAAAATTGTGCTAATGACTGCCGAATACCGACTGCCAACTACCGACTACCATCTGAGGGGATGAGGGATGATAGGTGAGAGTAAACTGACCACCCACTGACCCACTGCTGAGCAAACAGAAGCCAGTGGATGACGAAACTAATTTGTATCCCAGTAGAAATGATGCAGATATGCAACATATACGAGTATGTTTGCATTTGCTAAGCAATAAAGCGCAAGGATGACTGCAATGTCGTCGGCAAGGACAAGGACCAGGAGTAGCAACTGTTAAAATGTGTCATCAGTTGGCGCTTGAATGGAGAACGGGGTGGTTGGGTGAGCAGCTGCTGCTACTCCCAATGGAATCGGTTGGATTTTTAAGACATCGACCAAATGGCATGGCTCCGCTCCTGTGCGCTGCTTAGCTGTAGCGTTTGTTGTTTGCCCTAGTTGAACATGCATGCGGGTCTAGTCTTTTCGGCGTCACCTAACTCCCCTCAAACATGCTCTCGTTCTTTATTTCAGACAAGCCCCAGTGGTTCTACAACGAAACGTTGCCGGTGCAATATGCCTATGTTGGTGGGTCCGTGAATCTCAGCTGCGATGCGATGGGTGAACCGCCACCATCGTTTACTTGGCTGCACAATGGCAAAGGGATTGTAGGCTTCAATCATCGCATCTTCATGGCCGACTACGGAGCAACGCTGCAGCTGGATATTCGCAATGCCAGCCAATTCGGGGACTACAAGTGCAAGGTGGCCAATCCGCTGGGCATGCTCGAGCGGATCATTAAGTTACGCCCTGGCGCCAAGCCCATTGGACCCACGCGCTTCCAACTCAAGCGTCTCTATCCGGATGCCTTCGAGCTGGATCTACGTACGCCACGCATGACTAATGTTTCAGACGAGATGCAAATCTACGGATATCGTGTCGCCTACATAAGTGAAAGTGATTTCAAATACAACGCTGGCAATTGGAGTCATGCCAAGCAGAGGGATTTCTCCTTTCATCGTGGTAGGTCATACATACAAATACGCATATATCTGTTATAGTCATGTATATATCCATGAGAAAATGGAAACTACATTGCAATTCAAAATATAGTATGCGATGTCCGAATATTTTGATCTTCGCAAGAGACACAAATTTTCAACTAAAAATATATGTACATATATCCTTCACTATATATAAGTACATGCATACATGCATGTATAGCTGCAGCTACTTTTTACCAAAAAGTTGAATTTATTATAAACATTTTTTTATAAAATGTCAAACATTCAAGTGGAATTATGTCCATCATTCAGGCAGAATTTAATAAACAACTTATTCGGCCAATAAGCAGATGCACTGAGATAAGCAGCAAGCGATTTACCTATACATACATACATACATACATACATATACACAGGTGCATTTTAGCATATTCTAAGAATTGCGGTCGACTTGTGCATTTTTTTGCCATTTTTTGCCATTCTTTAGTTTAGTTTTGTCAGATGACGCAGTGAAAATGAAAGTTACTCATTTTATATAGGGCTGATTTTTTTGAATCGTAAATATATAGCTTTATAATTAATTTATATTATTATATTTCTTTAAAAGTGCTTCTTGTCATCGTAGCAGTTACTATTTAGTTTCTTATAAATGTGGCACAATTTTGTAACGGACGTAGAATTTTTTTATTTTATTTTATTTTTATTTTTGAGTCGTTAATAGAGGTTATTAATAAGCAATTCAAATCTCAAGTCCCTAGCTTCATTATCGACGAAAATCAATATACTTGTTTTTTCTTCGGGAACACAGTGTAATAGTATTTCACTTTTATTTGAATGCCCCTATCACGCTTTGAAAAGGTAATATAATAAGTTTTATTCAATAATTAAGTGGCTTATACAAAGAAAGTGTTGAATGTGTGGACTATCAGCTGTTCGCAGGGCTCAGGGTATCTTCTGGTCCGGCATTCCGGCAGTCTGTCTGTCTGTGTAAAATTCGACAGATTGTAGGGTTAAGCAATTTAAATAAATTTTTTATTTTGCAGGGCATCGTTTCATCATACCACATCTAGAGGGTAATACTACATACTTGATGCGTGCTGCCTCACGAAATTTGGCCGGACTCAGCGATTGGAGCAGTGTGAAGATTTTTGCTACGGCTGCCGCAGCATCCCAATGGAATCTCTACAGATGGTGCTTCCACGCTTTGATGGGGCTTGCTTTGGTTTGGCGCTAGATAATGGATGTGGATTATGAGTCAAGTCTACTGTAGCATTAGTTAATATTGTTATTAGTAATTATCGTTGCTAATTTTTGGTATGTTGAATTTTTGTGTATCTTCTGTGATAGACTTTATGTGCAATCCAATTATCCGGAATGGAGAATGCTTTATAGTTACTTTGACCATTGCCAATTTCGCTGCCAACGTTCTGTACTTTCATTAATGTAGCTTAGTATCATTTCCTTATAACTGGTCTAATGGCAATCCAACGGTATACATACATATATACATATTTACATAAAAGCATTAGTGCATACATATGTCAAGTCTTTAATATACTCGTTTAATGTCAATGCGTCACTCTACATCAATGTTGTTTATGCAAAATAAACCATTTTAGGATAAGATCTCCCCAGCAAGAGGAAACACTTACTTTGATGAATTTTACAAAAGTCCAAACAAATGAAACAAAAATGAAAAGTCTACAAAAATAACAAACTGAATGTTGTATGAAAAGCAAAGAAACCGTAAACAAGTATAGCAAATCAATAATAAATGTGTATTCATTTAGGCACAATTAAATGAATATACAACTTAATAATATTAATTAAACCATGTAGAGGATAAGTCGAGGATCTGATTAATATGAAAATAAAAGAAGTTAAATGTGTAAAACGTGTTTAAATTGTAATTAGTGATATGTGGGATCTATAGATAAGGATAAGGGGTCCGTATTCCCGTATACGTATATGATATATATACGTTCAGTGGTACATTTAACAATTTTGAAATATAAGAAATATTTTAATACCCTTTACTTAATATCTCTATTCTGTGAAGTAAGGAAATATACTTACTGAGTATAAATCAATTGAAAACAAGCAAGAAGGCTCTAGTCGAGACGGCTCGACTACGAGATACCCTGAACCCTGCAAAAAAGTAATACTCTTCTTCTTTACGCACCTATGAGCGCGAGCTCTGCTATCCGCGCAGTTGCTGCCGTGGGTTGGGGTGGGTTGGGCTGAACTTTAGACGCTTATAACTCCATTTCTAGACGGACGATCTTCATAAAACTTTCGGAATATATTAATAGCATTCAAATGGGAGAGGAATCCAAAATATGAAAATTACAAATTCTGCGTATTCATAATATCTATCTAAATATACAAATCTCTAGTCTCTAGCTAAAACGGTGTAAAGTTATGCTCAACAAACTTTTCTATTTTTATACCCTGATTTCCCATTAAAAATGGGAAATCAGGGTATAATGGTTTTGTTAAAAGTATGTAACAGGCAGAAGGAGGCGTGGCAGACCCCATAAAGTATATATATTCTTGATCAGGGTGACGATTAAAGTTGATATAACCATGTCCGTCTGTCCGTCTGTCTGTCTGTCTGTCTGTCCGTATGTTTGAACGCGTCAATTTCCGAATATACAAAAGTTAGAGAGTTAATTATTTTTGTTTTGGGTCCATATATTGCGCGCGCAGTACGAGTTTGTTTCAGAAATTCGATAACTCGTATATTTGCAAAGTTATCGATAAACTAATTCTAATTCATCTTTATAGTTAGAGTCTCCAAGTCTTCAGCATATATATAGATACTAATTTAATGCAATTTTGGTTTTTGTCAGATTTTGGATTCCAATCCCCACTTCGCCCCACCACCCCCAAATGTGAAAAAATTCATTTCAAATACTAGAGACATGCAGTTTGGTTTAGCATATAGATATGAATATCATAATCATAATCTGAAGATATCAATACGATTGTCCTTCTAGAAACAGAATTATTAATCATCAAAGTTTTCTCATCAACAAACATACGAATATTAATTTCTCTCTAGCTTCTGTTCTTTCCGAAATCTCGACGTTCATCAACTTATTTTTTTTTTGTGCTGATCAAGAATAAATTGATATAAACCATATAAACCATAGTACACATACAATACATACAATGTTATTTATATAGGAGTGTACATGCAAAATTTCAAATCTAACTTCTGTAGTTTGATCTCGGCATACATACGGGCAGACAGACGAACATGGCTACATCGACTCAGCTCGTAGCCCTGATCTAGAATATACATATAGACTTTATGAGGTGTGCCACGACTCCATCTGCCGATTACATACTTTTTCAAAAAACCATTTGCCATTTTCAAAGTCCATATGCGCAACATATTTATCGCAAACAAAATTCAAAAACGTTCACACATACGTACAGGACTAATATATATGTATGTACTTTATGGGGTCTGCGACGTCTCCTTCTGCCTGTTACATACATTTTCACAAAACCATTATACCCTGAACTCCCATTTTCAATGGGTTCAGGGTATAAAAATAAACGCCATAAATAGTTTGGATTCATATGCATATCTCACAAACATCAGATTGGCAACGAGTATGGAAAGATATCAAAGGCACTTTATTGTTGCATTACTACGCGAGTGAAAACAGAACATAATGAAATGAATAAAACGGACACGCACATAGCTGCCAATAACTGGTGTCGTTACCCAATTATTTCTTTTATATTTTTAATGTGGCTTAATTTGTTTGTACGCCTGTACGAAGTGAGCACAATGATATTAAAATGTTTGTTTGAGCAACAAATGTGTGTGTGTGAAATATATGTGATTAATAACAAATTAAATTTTAATTAATTACAATTTGTTTTCCTTTTGTTCAACTGCACCTGTGTCGCGGCTGTCTTCATTTAACTACAACACCTGGCCTAATGACAAAAAAAGTGTCATTAACAGACATATGCGTTATCTGTGCGGTTTGCTATCAGATAGAGAGTGTTTCATAACAAATTGTTGCTGTTTCGTGGATTATTTTAGTTTTTCCAAATTATTTATTAGACTTAAATTTATATGCCCTTAACCTATTGGGAATGGTTTATCATGACGAAGAGTTGAGTTGATGTACCTCTTGGAGAGTTAATGTATTATTCAGTCGATAACATTCGAATGCCACATTCTCAGATTTTAATATAGGCAAACATAACTCTGAAGCTCAGGATATTTCATATTGTTCCCGTTATAATTATGGATTTAACAAAGTTGTTAAAAAAGGAAATTAAAAATTTTGTCTTTAGCATATCACGAAGCATTGGAAAGCTTTATGTTAATGTCAAATCTGACATTACATGAATTGAGTTCACAGGTTCTGGTGTAGTAAATAGAGACTGTAGTAAATAGAGACCCCAAATAGAGACTCAACTTTGTTGTATGAATACAATGAAGAAAAGTTGTTAAATAATTAATTTCCTATACAATATTTATATTAGCAAAAGTAAAATGTAACGTACTTGACCTTTTTCCCAACATCTATATTCAATATGCATATGGATTATGGACTTAGAATATGATATTTCAGATATATATAAATCAATTACTGAATTTACCCTTGAGCATATGTATTTTAAGTCACAATGTTCTCTTATATCTCTGAAAGCTACACACATGTAAATATGTTACGTGAATTGGCCAGAGAAACCTTATGGCTTTAAACCCTTTGTCACAAACTAAAATCACCTTCCATAAGAAGAGCGTAAAATCGTATTTAATCTGCGGCATGGGAGAAATTACTTTTCAGAAAATCATCATTAAATGCAGAAGCACATCTTCTGGATAGCTGCTCTTGCAATGGCTTTATTGAAATTCAATTTGATGCACATCAAGTTGAACGTATTCGCTCGCGGTTGCCACTCCTGGCTTCTGGCTTCTGGTTCGTGCCTGGTTGTTCCCCGACTCATTAAATATTAATTGTAAATTTTAATTAAAATAAACCTTTCCGATTACGGCAGCAAGTCGATGTTGGCCGCGCCAGCTATGTGCCGCTGTACGTCCGGTAATATTGTTTACCGATTTTCCCATTTCACAAACAGTTCAGCAGGCGTGGTCACAACTACCTACGATTGTACACACGCTCGTTGTGTATTCGAGGATTATCAATGAAAATCCTTAATTTGGAAGCAAACTCTGGACTCTGGAGTAAAAATGGAAATCGGAAAATAGCCATGCGAAGTCATTGTCATTGTCGGTTATTGTTATTTGGCCCTACCTCTGAACTCTTTGAGTCCAACAATTGAACTCTACTGCGCGAGTCCAAAAATTGAACTGTTTATTTCTTAAAATCCTAGTGCTTATATACCTTCAAATATACTTCCGCACACAAGTGCACAGATGTTTGTCAAGTGTCCCTTTTCGATCGCTAAGCCGTTCTCACGTCTCACGTTACATTTTTATACCCTGCGTCCATTGAAAATGGGAAATCAGGGTATATTGGTTTTGTTAAAAGTATGTAACAGGCAGAAGGAGGCGTGGCAGACCCCATAAAGTATATATATTCTTGATCAGGGTGACGAGAAAAGTTGATATAGCCATGTCCGTCTGTCCGTCCGTCCGTCCGTCCGTCCGTCCTCTCCGTATGTATGAACGCGTCGATTTCCGAAGATAGAAAAGCTAGAGAGTTCATTCTTTTTGTGTTAGGTCCGTATATTGCACGCGCAGTACGAGTTTGTTTCAGAAATTCGATAACTCGTACATTTGCAAAGTTATCGATAAACAAATTTATCGGGAACCAGTTAAAAAATTCTAGCTAATTCATCTTTAGAGCTAGAGTATCCAAGTCTTCAGCATATATATAGATACTAATTTAATACAGTTTCGGGTTTTGTCAGATTTTGGATTCCGATCCCCACTTCGCTCCACCACCACCAAATGTGTAAAAAATGCATTTCAAATACTAGAGACATGCAGTTTGGTTTAGCATATAGATATGAATATCATAATCATAATCTGAAGATATCAATACGATTGTCCATCTAGAAACAGAATTATTAATCATCAAAGTTTTCTCATCAAAACCCATGTGCCGCAGCAACAAAGACAGCGAGACAGCAAGCCGCCTGCATTGCTCACACACATGCATGCTTATAAGCGTGTGTGTGCTCGTGTTTTTGCATGTATAGTTTCTTAGGCATGCAAAAACGAATCGAATAATTCTTGGAATATTATTCGTTCGAAGAAGGGCTCAGGGGATTTCGTAGTCGAGCAGTCTCGACTACAGCTTTCTTACTTGTTATTACTTGCTGCGTTGGTCGCTGCAGCTAAGGGATGAAATGTTTATTACTTGGCTTCAGCTAACGCGCAGGTTATCGACTATTGCCTATTTTTATACCCTGAACCCATTGATTTTTTTTGCAGTGTTCAGGGTATCTCGAAGTCGAGCCGTCTCGACTAGAACCTGTTGTGGCTGATTTTTTAAAAACCATAACTCCTATTTGCGGTCCCCGCTGCTCAAAATTCAAACGAGCAACTCAGCTGATTTGAAATTGCTTGAAAGTAGTGACTTAGTACCCAGAAGTGTAAGGAATATTCAAATTCCCAACACGACAATTAACCGTATAACATGAATATTTCAATGAAGTTATTTAATAATAGTTAAATATTCAAATGTATGTATAGTAACTAAGTTAGGTAAGTGTAGTAGAAACACTCTTACGAATCAATTGAACAGGCATTCATAAATATTTGTTAAATAAGGTTTTGAGCATGTAAATATTAATCATATTTATTCTGAGTCATTCATATTCAGCTGGATTTCCGACATAAATAAACAAAGAAAGTTATCAGAGCCCGCAGAATCGTCAAAGCAATTTTTGTTCGATAAATAATATAATCTAGAATAAAAGACAATTGTATCGTCGTCCAAAACATGATGTTTATTCAGAAATATTATCGTATATCTAAAAACTGCGAATGCAATGATATTATTTTAAATATTATTAGATTATTAATGTCATGTATGATAATAAAAAATAATCCACTCAAACGCCTTGAACTGCACCGCAACAATGTATATTGTGCAAAAACTTGAGTAATTTTAAAAATGGTTCAACATGTATAGGCTTTTACATCATTTTCAATTAGTACGTAGAGCACAAATTACGGTTACATATTTACTGAATTACTTGCTTAGCCATTTATATCCGCTGATAGGTACTTATCCATAGAGTTTAAACAATTGAGAAATTATCAAATATACATTGTCACTTGGCAATCTCCTTATTTATTACATATTTATGTATATAGTTTATCAAATCTACACAGCGGAAAAAGCAATAAAAATGCAAACAAAGAAAACGATGGCAATGACAGTCAACGAAAATAGCTCGGCCTCGTAACGAACAAAAGCATTTAAGTAAATTTTTGTGTGTTTTTCTCTTTATTTAAAATTAGATTACAATAAGAATAAAGTAGTGCATCAACTGCTCGCACTTTATTGTATCTTTGCTGGAATTTCAACACATACGATATCCACATTGTTCTGGTCCTTCAGCTCCCATTTCACTAGCACTGAGACCTTTGGATAGCTCTTCAGTACGGGCAGCGTGGCCGTATATCTATAAGCTTCGTTATTTTCTAATGGGCATTTGAGACCACTCTTAAGACAGGCATTGGGATTTGTGAGTGGGAATGGCATTTCGATGCCCAAAACCTTGCCGTGCACTACTGTTTTAACGGCCGAAGCCGTTTCGGCCAATGCAAAATCTATCGAAATTGAAACATTGGTATTTCGTTGAAGCAGGCACTCCGACTTTGTGGTATCACAGCCTTCGATGCTGACTTGAGTAAATTTTCCCGTCTTTGATCCACAATCTTGAAATTCTAGAGCTGTGCCAAGCTGCAGCGTCAAGAGTAGTGACGAAATAAGTATGCACAACGTATACATATCGCTCATTTTATTAAGTTCTAGTAAAATTTCGCCGATAAGACACTAAACGGTAGCTTATATGATTTTCTTGACAACGTCTTAACCCCAACTGAAATATGACTACAAACCGATAAAGCAAACACGAAAATCAACTGCGCGTCTCCACTGTTAAAAGACTGTAGGTTACACAAAGAGCAGTTACGTTACTTTTGATGATAACTAACAGCAGTCTTATGACGTCACTATTTCAAATTTGTGGTCTGTTATTCAATTGGATCTTTGGAAAGCACTAAAGCTTACTTTTGTTTACTTAAAATAATAATAATAAAAAAAAAACAGAGTAGATAATGGAATAAATTCTGGAGACTTTTGGCAGCACCAACAGTATTCCCAAAATAAGTAATATCTCATGATGATCATGATTAAGTTGCTGCTCAAATTTGCTTCCATGTCAGAAATAACCGAAATAATGAGAAAAACGTGTGTATTAATTACAAAATCGAAAACGAATTGAGAATATGACCATACAAACTTAAGCCAACAGATAATCTGACTGAATCAGCAACAAAAAAATCTTGGCATCGGCCAAAATTCGGGAATCCGTTTTCTAATGAGATGAATGAATATGGATGAATATACTGGTGCGGATTGATGGGAAACGAATAGTAATTGCTAATACTAGTTAGTTTTGCAAAATAAAGTCTTAAAATACAAAGTGTAAGTTAAATAACACGAATGTATTGCCGGTCAATGGATTACGTTGAGCAATAACTGCCTAGAAAACGGGTTAGAATAAAAAAATGAGAAAAAACTCTAATATTGTTAGATTCGTAAATCTATATAGAATTTGTAATTAACGAGAGCTCGTTTTATTTTGTCACAAAATTGCTTAATTTTCATACGTTTACTGTTAACTTGACAGACCGCTTTTCATAAACTAAATTAATGAATCGTGCACGCGCCTAATGTTATGCGAGCTTTACTATCGATAGCTCGTATGTAAAAGTAAACAAAAGCCGCCTCTGCAAACTTAACAGAGTTCCAATTCAAATCAACAAATTTCGCAAATGGCTGGTTTTTTAAATCGTATTTAATAAATACATACTATATTTTAATATTAATTGTTAATTAAGCATAACCGGTGTTCTTGACAGTGTCTTCAAAAAGGTAAATGGATAAAATAAAAACTCCTTTTGTATTTCAAAATTAAAATATTACTTGTTGAATGATAAACAATTTTCTTTTGGATTTCCCTTTTATGAGCGTGTGTTGTATTAGCAGTGTGAGCAATTAAAGATATTGATGCACCACAATAAAAATACCACAGTTCCAATAAATTTTGTCTCTTAAGATGATGTCGAAAAGTTGACGATAGTGCAGTACTAACAAGTAAGAAGGCTTTAGTCGAGACTGCTCGACTACGATACCGTGAACCCTGCCAAAAAAAGTGACACTCATCTTCTTTACATACACGATTGAGTATTTAGAAAAAAAATGTTTTTGTCCTGTTTTCTGTCCTTTTTATTTAGATTTTCTGCCTTTTTTCCGTATTTTACGGACAGTTTTGCATTTTTTTCAAAAAAAAAATTGGCATCACTGATGCACACACACATTTACTGTGTCTTCCTACATGTATGAGCAGTTATGTGACTGTGTGCGAAACTTTTGCTGTCTGTAGCAATTGCAGGGACCAACATTTGCAGTTTGTTGTTTGTGGATACACACATATATGTATATATAAATATGTGTATGTCTGTGATGTTATGATCACAATTGTCGAGTATCACTTGTATAGACCTACCTCAACTTTGAATTGTGTGAACGATTTTGGTTTGGAATTGCAGGATAATTCAGTTAATTTGTATTACATGTTTTGTTTTATTTGCCCCTATAGACAAAAATGGGTCATGTTATTCAAACAATTACGCAAATTCATATAACCTTTTAAAGAAATGTCTAGATATAAAGATCAAATTTTCCCGTTATACATACATACATATATTTAAAATTTAAAATAATCATGAATACACTAAAATTTGGCATAAGCATGGCAAACCTTTGAAGAATTCTCTTCACTCAGAAAAGATACGACCGAAGAAATAGTGTATACAGTCCGCGCGTAAGCAATCGGCAATTTTATATACATATGTATGTACAATACACACATACATACATATATTTCACCGCAAGCTAGAGTTGAGTTACGCACACAGGCACATAGACACTCAAATGCATACACATCGCTTTCATACCCTTCCCACCTAGCATTTGGAAGACTGTTTTGTAAGAAATGAATTTGGCGAGTCGCTTTTGAGTCCCCGGGAAGATCAAAAAATGATTGATCATATGCGCGATTTTAGGAAGAGTCAGAAATGACTCGCCTGTATGATCAAAAAGTGATTTATTTGAAGTACAGCAACAAAATGTAAAGCAATCGCCAATTGAGCATGCGTGGGATTGAAAAGTGATTGTTTTCACTTCTCCTCTGCACTAATACTCTGCATTTTCAAGAAGATGCTAGAGCCGGATGTGGCTCGGTGGGTAGGCTTTTGGCCTGGGAGACTTGAGAAACAACGGACCTGGGTGGGTTCAAATCCCATTTCGAATTTAGGAAAAAAATATATATTTCTAGAAAAACATTAATTTAAAAGAAAGAAGATGCCAATTTGGGTTTCTTATGGGATTCATTAGTTTCTCTTGTCTCCAAATTCTTAAAGCTCGGGGCTAGTGCATTTCTCGATCACTCTTATTCGTACAAATTCAATGTAAAGTTCAACGCAGAAACATTATTGAAATAAATTAAATAAATCAAAATGGGAAGCGAGAAAAATAAAATAGTTAATCAAAAGATAATAATGATAGTTCAAGTTATATTTGTTCTTTTTATTTTTTAGTTTATTTTATTATTTAATAAAAATATTTAATGAATTTAATTCAAATAAAATATTACTTGTTTTTGGTAATAATAAAAAAACGAATCAGCAAAGAGTCGCGTGTGGTTGAAATTAAGACTCGAAAAAGAGTCGCGTATGATACGAAATATGACTCGAATTTGATTATAAAAATGTGTCATAAGCGACGCATCTAGAAGAGTCGCGGCTAGGGTATTTTTTTCTCCCGACGGGGGAGTCATTTATGATCCGAAAATGAGCTCATTTATGCTTATTTTAATCAGAAAGAGGACTCAAAAACGACTCGCTTATGATCGCAAATGTTTGCTGGGTTCACACAAATAATAATAGAAATTTAGTTTCTAGTTGTCTAGTCTATGTGTTGTATGGTTAGTGCACCTACTTCTGGCTTGTTCATGAAATGATCACACAAGATATACTATTCAATACGTGAACGATCAGCGTTGGCGCTTAAACAATGTAGTGTTCTAAGAGTTTTATTAGTCAATGCTGGAATATCATATATCAGTTACCAAAATGTTACCTCTCTTACAAAACATGTCCTGTGACGCAAGCAATTCAATCACAGAATTTAAAAAAATTATTGTAAAAATCCATCAACTCTATCGCGAGATTTCTTATAGCAGTCTATTTTTGAAGTAAGCGCGCACAACACATAATCCTATTACTTTAAAAGCAATAATTGAATTGGAATTACACTTCCTTCTAAAGATAAAGATAAAAACAACACTTCAAAGTTCATACACAGCATTTGTTATATAAGTTGGAAGAATTAAAGAACATAATCTACTTATTTGTTAAAAATTAAGATATTTATATATATATATAAAAAGCTTGTATACATCAAACAATTGGAAAAGCAATTTTTTCGTTAACATTTTGGCAAAAATACTGCGCATCCGAACTGCAACAAACATTTTGTTCTTAACAAAAATAAAAATTAAATTACTGCAGTTGAAATGGAAACGTACATAAAGAAAAACATTAAATGGGGAAAACAATGTTCCAACACAGATTTTAAGGATGTACTCAGATCTGCATGTTACGCATGCCTCCATTGATGCCATCCTGCTCGACAGTCCAGATGACTAGCTGGCCATCGACTCCAGACGTAGACACCTTGTTAGCGCTTGCCTTATCACCCGAATACAGACGTATGCTGGTAATGGCGTTCTGATGAATGGAGTCCACGACTAGATCCGTATTCTCAGTGCGCATATTACAATCCATGGACTTAAAGAAGTGCATTGCTGTAATGCCGCCCGCTTCACGCTTCTGCGATTTGTCCAGCTTGCCGCTTTGCACAAGTTTGTTATCCGAAGTCAAGCTGTACAGCAGCGGCACGCAACTGTAGCCAGCCACAACGACAGATGTGGGGGAGACCCATTCGCAGGACAGGAAGGGCAAGTACCCGGTCCGACAGCGAATTACCGTATTTCCATTGGTGGCATCGACAATACTCACACAGCTATCATGACCCACCCAACACACCTTGTTACCATCAATGGAAAAGCTGACACTGTTGATCCAACCTCCGCCAGATGTCGAGGAGTTCTTAAATTCAGCCATGAGTTGACCCAAGGGCTTGCGATTTCCCCAGGGGGTTGGTGTTGGCGGCTCCTCGATGTCCTTAATGAACGCAGAAAACACACGCACCTTGTAGTCTGTGGAACCAGCCACCAACAGCACGTTATTCGGGTGCCAGTCCAGCGAGGTGACCGTTGATCTTATCGGCTTCTTAATATGCTTGGACACCCACCAATCGTTCTCTGATTCAAAGTAACAGACCGAAATAAGACGTGCTCCAGAGCCGACAGCAAATTTATTTTCTGCCGGCGACCATTTCACACAAGTAGCAGCACGATTAATCCGTAACAGAACTAGAGTGGGCTTCCATTTCCCATCATCCCCTTGCGTCCACACATAAGCATTTCGATCTGCGGCGCAGCTAACGATGCGATTCGTTTCCTTTGCCCAATCGATGCCCATCACACGCAAATCGTGCTGGTTCAACACATCGGCAAGCTTCCACCCGTGGCCATCGCGGCTGTAGATATGAATCTCATGGTTGTTCGGCGACAAAGCGATTTCTGAGTAAGAAGTGAGTCATACATTAAAAGGTCTGCTTTTCTTTATATTACTCAACACATGCGTCACTTACGGGAGCGGTCCTTATTCCAGGCGTGGCATGTTATGGCAGCCGGCGTGTTGCCAAAAGTGTACTTTTCAGCCATGGTAAATTTAATTAATAAATACGGCTAAACGAAAAATTGGTACCACACACGTAGTCTTTTTATCGCTATTTTTGGGCGTTGTTTTTCTAGTGCGTGCAGCTTAGCTGTGTCCTTCCTAGTTTTAATCGCGGACTCTGGGCCGTCTACACGATTAAGCTAGTTGCAAAGTAAAGTGATTTACTCTCGCGAAATTTAAAGAAAATGCAAACGCAAAGATTTTCTAGCGTTTGCAAACTTGTAAGGTGCAAGAATAAATTATATTTGGTGGGCAGTGTTGAACAACGTTAATTTGGTACCTATCGATATTGGAGTGACTCACCTTACGATATATGGCGCGAGTGTTGTTTTCAAAATACAGTAACTAACAGGCAATTTTTAAGCGGTTGCTTCAAGTATTTGTTGAGACAATTACATATTTGGATAATTTTAAGGTTAAAGTGTTTTTAATAAATATACCAATTACGCACTCGCGACACTATTACAAAAATTCTTTTAGCATTACTGTACGATGATTTTTTATACGCTGAACCCATTGAAATTGGGAATTCAGGTTATATTGGTTTTGTAAAAAATGTATGTAACAGGCAGAAGAAGACATCGCAGACCCAATATAGTATATATATTCTTGATGGGCACAAAAAAATAAGATGATATAGCCATCTGTCCGACCGTCCGTCCGTATGAACGACGAGATTTCGGAAACTACAATGCTAGAGAGCTGAAATGACACATGAATACTCGTATGTTAGCTACGCAGTACGAGTTTATTTTGTTTTTTCGATAACTCGTCCCATTTCCAAATTAAAAAATCCAAATAAAAAATTCGTGTCCATTTCTTAGGTTTTTTGGGTATAACTTCTACACCGTTTTAGCTAGAGACTTCAACTTTATAGATATTATGGATACGCAGATTTTGGATGCCACGCTCCCTCCGCCATCAATTCGAAAAAAACGCATTTCAAATACTAGAGAATTGCAATTTGGCACACAGATAGATTAAGATACTCTTAATCTTTTCTGAAAATTTCATGAAGATCGTTTATCTAGAAATGGAGTTATAAGCGTCCAAATTTCAGTCCAACCCACCCCCAAGCCACTGCAGCAACTGCGTAGTTAGCAGAGCGCGCGCTCATAAGTGCGTAAAGAAGAAGAGTATCACTTTTTTTTTTGCAGGGTTCAGGGTATCTCGTAGTCGAGCCGTCTCGACTAGAGCCTTCTTACTTGTTTTATTTTTATTTCTATTTTATATTAATAACTCATTCCACTTCCAAATTATAAGAAATTTTATTATAATTATAAGAAATCGAAAATTCGTTTCCTTTTTTTTCGTTTTTTGAGCGTAACTTCTACATCTGTAATTTTCAGATTTTTGATGCCACGCCCCCTTTGGTTCTGGTCCGTGGAAAAAGTTTGTTCTAGTTGTCTAGTCTATGTGTTGTATGGTTAGTGGTAGGTCACTGTTAAAAGACTGTAGGTTACGCAAAGAGCAGTTCCGTTACTTTTGATGTTAACCAACGGACCCCCTGTGACGTCACAGGGTCCTAAGTGTGCTCTGTTATACAATTGGTTACTTGGCGGGCACTGGGGCAAAGATCCTCCAAGTGCTCATAAGTAACCAAAATGAGTTGTTTTGCAACGAATTCGAATAGTAAGAACCATAATCATGATCAATCCTCACTTTTATTTACTTAAAATACGAAAACTTATTAGATAATGGAAGAAACTTTAAGGCCTTCTGGCAGCAGCAAAAGCACTTCCCAATGGGTACTACGTCCGAAAAAATGACCAAAACACATGATTTTTTTAATTTTCGCCATAAGTATTGTTCATAAATATCAATATAATTCAATATTCAAATAGAGTACATGTCGTAGTCATATCAGGTAAGCTGCTGCTCACACCTGCTTCCATGTCAAGAAAAAAAGCCCAAAGACCGAAATAAAATGTATGTATTAATTAAAAACCCTAAAAAGGACTGAGAGTATAAGTAGTCAAACATAAAGAAACAGATAATCTGGCTGAACCAGCCATAAAAAATCTTGGTAGAAGCTAATAATGCCGCACCCAATCATTGGCCAACAGATTTCTAATATGATGAATGATAATGATAGATATAATGATGTGGATTGGTAGGAAACGATTAGTATATGTTAATACTAGTTACTTTTATAATAAAAAGTCATTTAAAATAAAGTTTAAGTTATATAAGACGAAGATATTGGCGGTTAATCGAATTACCGTCAGGAATAACTGCCTAGAAAACGGCTTAGAATACAAAATTTTCAAAACCCTTATTTTGTCAGATTCATGAATCTATATAGAACTCATAATTTGCAACTTGAATCGTTTTAATTTAGTCTACTAGTTTTAAGATAGTTAACAGTGCCGAAATTGCCTAATTTTCATACAAACTTAAGCGCGGCAGACCCCGTGTGACGTTTCACTGTTAACTTAACAGACCGCTTTGCATAACCTAGTGTTACTCAATCGTGGTGGTAGGTGTCATTCCACTATAGACGATTGTGGCGGTTGATCGATTGCATTGTCGATAAATTTCTATTTATTGCAGTGAGCGCCGAAACTTGTTGATGTTCGTTTCAAAATAATTTGTTTTCAAGCAGTTAAATTGTGATGCGCCTATTACGTTGTTACGCTACTAAACCTGGGCGTGAGCATTACGCCAGCAGCAGCCTAAAGGTCTATCGTAAACTTCCAAGCAAAGCTAAACTCAAAGCAGAGCACGTGCCGTCTGCACAGACAAAGGCTTCCCAGAATGTGGAATATGCTGAAAATTTGGTAAAAGTGCAGATGATCTCACAGAATTTGCATGCCCAGGTCTTTCCACAGTCTAAGCGAGAGTACTCCGAAGCAGATCACTTCGCTGCTAAGGCGTACAATGCCGAATTGCTACGTCATGGCATTGATGTTACAGGCACATTGCCTATGCCAGATGTGGAACTAAAACTGCCGCCGTTGCGTGGAAAAAATATTGAGGAGCACTTTCATGCTATAGCCGAGGAGCAGGTGGCCCCCTATAAGACACTACTCCAAGCATTAGTCGCGTGCAAGGAACTACCTGCAAAACCCAAACGTTGGGCATTCCATGCCGGTTGGACAGCCTACGATCCAGTGAGCGGCACAGCCACTCCAGTTGCACAGCCGCTCGAAAGAGGAATAATTTTCGATGTGGAAGTGTGCGTGCGTGAAGGCCACGCCCCAGTACTGGCAACAGCGGTGAGTACCAAGCAATGGTACTGCTGGGTGAGTCCAAAGCTCACAAAACATCGCTTAAATGTACCGCACGTTGACCCCATCGATGTGGATAGCAACGAACGACCACACTATACGCTAGACGACTTCATCCCTCTAGTGCACAAGGAACCCTCTTTAGTAGTGGGTCATAATGTCTCGTATGATAGAGCGCGACTCCGTGAGCAGTATTTGATAGAAAATACGAGCACACGCTTTGTAGATACCATGTCGTTGCACACGTGCGTCAGTGGAGTGACCAGCTATCAACGTGCTATGCTCAAGTCTAAGAAGGACCCCGCTGTGGAAGATTTGGATTGGTTGGCGCAGAGCTCTCTCAATAACTTAGTCGATGTGCACCGTTTATATTGTGGTGGCGAGCCCTTGTCCAAAGAGCCGCGCAATACATTTGTGGAAGGCACACTGGAGCAAGTGCGACAGCAGTTCCAATCGCTAGTGAACTATTGTGCTGGTGATGTAGAGGCAACACATCGCATTCTAGGTAAGCTTTATCCTTTGTATGCAGAGCGTTTTCCACATCCCGTAACGCTGGCGGGCATGTTGGAAATGGGCACTGCCTATTTGCCCGTGAACTCGAACTGGGAACGTTACATTCGCGATGCACAGCTGAGCTACGAGGATCTTAGCATTGAGGCCAAATACCATTTGGGTCGACGTGCGGAAGAAGCTTGTGCGTTGCTTCACGCTGAAGAGTATCGCAAGAATTTGTGGCTTTGGGATGAGGATTGGAGCGTGCAATCGTTGAAGCTCAAGCAGGTGCCAAAACGCAAGCAGCTGCCCTCTGTGCAACTGACAGAACAGGGACTCAGTGGTGAGCAGATGCGATTGCAGAGAAAGTTCAAGTATCTTTATGATCAGCGTGAATTGCTGCCATCGCGACGGCCCCTGTTGCCTGGTTATCCTCAATGGTATCGCAAGCTGTGCCGCAAACCACCCCCTGATTACAGAGAAGATCTGGATGAGGAGCATTGGACGCCTGGAGCGTGTGACATTAGCACTGGTATGCAGTTAGCAGCCAAGCTGCTATCACTCTGTTGGGAGAGCTATCCCCTTCATTATCTTCGCGAACATGGCTGGGGTTTTCTGGTGCCTTTTCGCAGTTCTGAGAGTAACCGCACTAGCAAACTGCCCATTGAGCAGCTTCTCGCACGCTGTGCTATCCCCGAGTTCGCGCGTCAATATGCCGTTGGAGAGGAAGTGGATCTAGCCATGGATCAGCTGCCCAAACAAGTGGATGAGCATCTAAGCAAGCGGCAGTTTTACAGAAAAATCTCCCAGCGACAACTTCAGCTCGAGAAGCAATACAAAGGTAAATGATACGTTAAAGTAAACGTCTTCATCATATAACCTCTCTGCTTTGCAGGCTCTGGTGTCTGGTGTAACCATGTAATAGATAATTGCTGCTTCTTTTTGAAGCTGCCTCACAAGAACGGCCCCTCGTTTCGAGTGGGCAATCCGTTGTCTAAGGATTTCTTAAACAAGTTCTCTGAACATGCACTGAGTAGTGGAGATCCTTCGTGCCAGGCTGCGGCACGTGTCATTGAAATAGCTCGGATGATGTCCTATTGGAGGAACAATCGAGATCGTATTTTAGGTCAAATGGTGGTCTGGCTAAATTCAGAACAATTGCCTGCCGATCTACAATCCCACGCAGAGCGCACTTCGTACGGAGCTATTTTACCACAAGTCGTGGTCGCTGGCACTCTGACACGTCGAGCTATGGAATCCACTTGGATGACTGCCTCCAACTCCCGAGCCAATCGAATTGGTTCCGAGTTACGTTCGATGGTTCAAGCGCCTCCAGGCTATAAGTTGGTTGGCGCCGATGTGGACTCACAGGAGTTGTGGATCGCCTCCGTCCTAGGCGATGCTTACGCACATGGCGAGCACGGTGCCACGCCCCTTGGCTGGATGACCCTTAGCGGTAGTAAATCGAATGGCAGTGACATGCATTCAATTACAGCAAAGGTGGTCGGCATCTCAAGGGATCATGCAAAGGTCCTTAACTATGCACGGATTTATGGCGCAGGTCAGCAGTTTGCCGAAACACTGCTTCAGCAATTCAATCCAACATTGAGCGCCACCGAGGCTAAATCAAAATCCATGAAAATGTTTGCTGCAACCAAAGGCAAGCGTGTGTATCGGTTGCGCGAAGAATTCCACGATGAGCAGGAGGACATATCGTACGTATGCAATACATTTAATAAATGACTGTCTTATGTCTGCTTCAATCATTTACAGCTACAGCAGCTATGAGGCCAGACGCTTAGCTCTACAACGCAATCGTTCGGTGGGTGAGATCTTCCACCGTCCCAGCTGGCAGGGTGGTACGGAGAGCGCCATGTTCAATCGATTGGAGGAAATTGCTACGTGCGAGCAGCCGGAGACACCGTTTCTTAAGTGTCGTCTAAGTCGTGCTTTGGACTCCCATGGAGAAGCGGATTTGGAGCAACGGTTTTTGCCCACTAGAGTCAATTGGGTGGTGCAGAGCGGAGCTGTAGACTTTCTGCACTTAATGCTTGTTAGCATGCGTTGGCTCCTGGGTCCGCATGCTCGATTCTGCTTAAGCTTTCACGACGAGTTGCGCTATCTGGTCAAAGATGAATTGGCCTCAAAGGCAGCGCTAGCCATGCATGTGACCAATTTGCTCACTCGCTCCTTTTGTGCCTCACGAATAGGCTTGAAAGACCTGCCCATGTCGGTGGCTTTCTTTTCCTCTGTTGAGGTAGACACGGTGCTGCGTAAAGAGTGTACTATGGACTGTCAGACGCCTTCCAATCCGCATGGCCTCCAGATCGGATATGGCATTCCGCCTGGACACAGCTTGAGTGTACAAGACGCTATTGTCAAGGCGGGCGGAAATGATCTCAGTCGATGGCCTTGGCTTAAGCAAACCAAAAAGTGACAATCAAAACACCCTCATATATGTATCTGTTTTATATTTGTAAAAGATGTCAAGGTGATTGCTAAGCAAATCGGAATGTGAATAAAATGTATCTATAAACAATTTATTTGTATACCCTGAGCCCATTGAAAATGGGAAATCAGGGTATAATGGTTTTGTTAAAAGTATGTAACAGGCAGAAGGAGGCGTGGCAGACCCCATAAAGTATATGCATATATATTCTTGATCAGGGTGACGAGAAAAGTTTATATAGTCATGTCCGTCTGTCCGTCCGTCCGTATGTAAGAAAACGTCAATCTCGAAAACTATAAGAGCTTAAGACTTCATTCTTTTCTTGTTAGGTCCGTATATTGCACGTGGTATACGAGTTTGTTTCAGAAATCCGATAACTATTTCCGTTTCACAGTTATTGATTTTAACATTTAACGAGAATCAGTTATAAAATTATATCTCGTTCATCTTTAGAGTTAGAGTCTCCAAGTCTTCTGCATATATATAGATACTAATTTAATACAATTTCGATTTTTGTTAGATTTTGGATACCGGCCCCAAGTTCATCCCCATCCCCAAAATTTACAAAAACCTAATTCAAATACTAGAGACTTACAATTTGCCAAACAGACACATTTTAGTTCTATTATTATATTCCGGAAGTTTCATGAAGATCGTCCATTTAGAAATGGAGTTATAAGTATAGCACAACTAGAGCCTTCTTACTAGTTAAATATTATTATTAAGAATATATAGTCGAAATTCACCTTTAACTTGTTGAGTTGAAACGAAAAAGAACAAAATGTATGAAAATATAAATAAAATAAAAAGATAAATCATTTTTCATAAACCATCTACAAATTTGAATTTTTGATGACTCACACGCGTAAGTAATATTTTTATTTTGGATATGGATTTAGAGCATTAGAGCTTATTTATCCAAGTGATTAACCTGGGTTTTTTTTTTACCGCAGCAGCTTAGAGTACTAAATCAATTCAAAAACGATCAAATATGATTATAGCGAGCTAATAAAAGTTATATAATACCAACATATATACAAACATATGCCTAAGAAGAATGTTCTTAAAATGAATGAAGCACATCCATAGTCCAACTACAACTTTTGGCCTAGTGTTTCGATCTCGTTGAGGAAATATGTCATATCCGACTCGTCCAGGCACGAGTTCTGCAGCACAAGTCGGAAGAAGTTGGGCAACTTGCGCAACGGCTGATATGTGATCATCATGGAACCCTTCTTTATCATGGCCTCCTTAATTTTGGGCGCCACTTTGTGGAGCTTATCATAAAACTCCTGATTGCGCTCCATTTGTCGCAGATTGGGCGGCACATACCAGAACGTAATGTTTGTGCACTCCGGTTTGTCCAGGACTAACTCGAACCCGGGTCTCTCACGCAGCTTATTTGTAAAATATTCGGACATCTCGAAGACCTGCTCCACATGCGCTTCAAAGCCTCTAGTGCCCTTGGCCTTCCACATGAACCAGAACTTGAAGACATCCGCCCGACGTCCGCACTGAATGTGCTTGTCCCCTGTATCGAAGGATGTGTCGTAGAACTTATCCTTCTGGAACAGATATGCAGCATTTGTTGAATGGCACTGGCTCAAAACTTGGGTGTGTCTTGTGAGGAAAGTCGAGCACTGTTGCGAGGCCGATAAAAGCTTGTGTGGATTCCAGGTGACCGAGTCGGCACTATTCAAGGAGTTTTACAGCTTTAGCTGGCTATTTCACATAATTTTCTTTCACAGCTCACCGTTCAATGCCATTCAGCAGTTGTCGATACTTCTTGGACATTAGAGCTCCACCTCCCCAGGCGGCATCTACATGCATCCACATCTTGTGCTTGCGACAAAGCTCTGAAATACCCACCAAGTCATCAAAGGCACCCAGCACTGTGGTGCCTGCTGTCGCAGATACCATCAAGGGCTGCCAATTGTTGTCCAGACATAGTTGAATCTGCTCCTCCAGATCGCTTAGGCGCATCTTGCCCAGCCCGTTGGTTGCTATCTTCCGCACATGCTCGCTGCCGAACCCCATGAACATGGCCAGCTTTTCGACTGAATAATGGGCGTCCTCGGATGTGAATATTATCAAGGGCTTCGCATTAAACAACCCACGTTTCTGAGATAAATTAATGCAGGAGTATTATATAATAATAATATAATAGATAATATTTTTCTGATGGATTACAAACGAGGTCTATATTGAATATTGCTAGTCTCTATCGCCATTAGTGGTTAAATATACCAGAAGCAAAATAACTATTTTCTTAAAGAAACGTAATAAAATGCATAAATTGAAATATGGATTCAAGACTAAAATTATTTATTCAGTTATTCACTGATTGTTACGAGTTAGAGTATGATCCGTTTCCAGTTTTGACGACTAAAATGTTTAACTAGTTCGTGCATTATCTTATCTATCCTTCAAAATGAATGAAATGCTCGAACAAATATTAATCAGATTCGAACACGCTATACAAATATGTAGGCAAGTTAATGCTCCCAAACAGAAATAGAGCTAAGATCAGACGACGCTAGTGTTTCAACTTTAGAGTATAGTGCAGGCAGCCTCAAGCCTTGACTAATATTTTCGAAAGCAACTGTACTGAAATTGTTGTCTGTTACGTTAGCCGAGTTAGCTTCTATTCCGCGTGCGATTCGCTTCCGCTTGTTTGGCTTCAAACATACACAACACAAGCAGTAAAAGCGTCGACGATCGTGAAAACGAAAACCAAAGTGGGTTTGCCCTTCAGCACGATGCTTACCTTGGACTCGGGCGCGCATTGATAGCGAGCACAGCTGATTGCATAACCATTGGCTATCGAGCCACCTGGGCAGAAGATGCCATCGCCTTGGCCGTTGTTGGGGAAGCCAACAATGCGTCGCATCTCTCCGAGTACCTGCTCCTCCATCAGAGTAAAAACCGGCGCCACTTCATAGGTGTAAACACTGGGGTTGAGTGCATCAGTTAGCCATTGACCTATCAGCGCGTAGGGATCCACGCCCGAATACAGCTGATTGATGAAATATGGATGGCCAGTCTTTACCGAGAATCGTATTGTCTCGCGGAGCAGCTGGCGCAGGTTATCCGACGATTCGCCCTGATCCCGCAGCTCAAAGTCAAATAGCTTACGCAGCTCGGCAGGCTCATGCCACTCCACAACCTTCGACGAGCGATTGGTGCCCTGTAAGACGGCCAGCTGTATTATTTCGTCCACGCAGGCGCGTATAAAGCCCTCCAATTCGGCCGTGGGATGGCTGGCCACGAAGCTGGACAGGCCATTGGCGACGATGTTGTTATTATTGCTGCTATTCGCGGAGCTGCTGCCTAACATCTGCTTGCTTGGATTGCCGTAGTCAACTGTCGCCTGCACTGCATCGAGACCAGCTGCATCAGCCGTGGCTGCCGTCAATTGCTTCGCCATGCTTGCCAATTCCTCATTGTAGGGCTTATATATAGAATTGCAGGTGTAGTGGTGTGTTTGAAAATTTTCACTGGCCAGCATCTTTGTTTTTTCTTTTTTTTTTTTTTTTTACTTCTGTTTTTGTTTTGGTTTTGGTTTTGGTTTATTTGGCAGCACGTTCCCAGTGGCTGATGTCTGTTTATTTTGATTGTTTTTTTCGGTTGAGCTAAAGTAATTGCCTGTGCTGCGTCTGCTGGGTTATAGCTGATCCTTGATATTGTTGAGCACTCTTGACAATGATTCTGAAGTTCACAACCGAACTGAACGAATTGTTGCACCTCTTGCTGCTTTTATAAAACCTGTGAGACATACACACATACACACATACATACATACACACACACACACACACACCTGCATACACGCACACAGACGAGACTAACATAAATACAATGCCGACGCTCTCTCAAATAAGATCGCTCAACCCGCTCGGTTCTCGATTCTTGATTCTCGATTCTCAGCTGGTTTTTTTCTCGTAACGGTCGTCATTAACTTTAGTATTCGGGAAAGTACAACAAACACCTGCAAGCCCAATTCCAGCCCCATCATCGATTTCATAATTAACTTCGGAGAGAGGCACGATTGCACATTATTTACAATCATTACTTGAATTGTGGATTACTTTAACTTTAACAAGTCTCGATTTGGTGGGAGTTTCCTTGGTTAAACCTCAATACCTAACTAATAACCTTTTGAATGAATTTCACTTTCACGGTTCGCAAAGCTTCTTCTGTTTCTCATTGTATTAATGATAGTCAAAGGAAAAATATATAATGAATATATGATATGTATGTATGTATATAGTTCTTTTTATACCCTGAACCCATTGAAAAGGGGAATTCAGGGTATAATGGTTTTGTGAAAATGTATGTAACAGACAGAAGGAGACGTCGCAGACCCCATAAAGTATATATATTCTTGATCAGCATAAAAAAAAAAGTTGATCTAGCACTGTCCGTCTGTCCGTCTGTCCGTCCGTCCGTCTGTCCGTTCGTCCGTATGAACGTCGAGATTTCGGAAACTACAAAAGCTAGAGACCTGAAATTTTACATGAATACTCGTATGTTAGCTACGCAGTACGAATTTGTTTTGTTTTTTCGATAACTCATCCCATTTCCAAATTATCGATAAAAAATCGAAAATTCGTTTAAATTTTTTTGGTTTTTTGGGCATAACTTCTACATCGTTAGAGCTAGAGACTACAACATATTTAGATAGATATTATGGATACACAGATTTTGTATATTTCAGATTTTGGATGCCACGCCCCCTTCGCCCCCAATTTGAAAAAAAACGCATTTCAAATACTAGAAAATTGCAATTTGGCACATAGATAGATTTAGATGCTCTCAATCTACTCTACAAATCTCATGAAGATCGTCCATCTAGAAATGGAGTTAAAAGCGTCCAAAGTTCAGCCCAACCCACCCCCAAGCCACGGCAGCAACTGCGCAGTTAGCAGAGCGCGCGCTCATAAATGCATAATGAAGAAGAATATTAGTTTTTTCGCAGGGTTCAGGGTATCTCGTAGTGTAGCCGTCTCGACTAGAACCTTCTTACTTGTTTTTTTTTAATTTCACACCATTTAAGAATGGATAATTAGATTCATGTAAATGGCAATGATCTAGCCAAAGTTCAATAGACTTCAAGTGGTATTGGTAGTTTACTTTCATTAATCAATTAATTATTATGCCGAGCAGAAGAATGGCAAATGACAGTTGTAATTTGAATTGGTCAGAGTTATAGATTTAGTATGTGATGGAACATTGGGGGTATTCTCGTTGGGTTGTGAATTGAATGGCACATGTATACAATTATGCAGTTGCCCAATTTAGACGCTAATTATGTGAGAATTGTTGTCGGCAGAGATTTCTCTCTCATTAACTACAATCAAAGACAAATTAAATGCTAATTTCATTGAGTAATTTTAGCAATTGCTGTGGGTGTTTTCTTCTTCACCTTCTTCTTCAATACAATATATGCTCATGTCTGTCCACACATATACAAATAAGTATTCATTGAATGGTTTAACGCGTTAATTGCGCAACTGAAACGTGATATGCAAATAACATTATTATGAGGAGTAGTGAAGAGGGCGAGAGAATTGTTGTTGTAGGTCTCATAGATGCTAATGAATAGTCCTATGAAGATGTTGGTCAAGACTGCGACAAAGGTCGAATATATATTTATTTATTTTATAGTATATATAATATAAATATAATATCATAATATATTATTATATATATATTATATATATATATTATCTGCTTTATATGGTATATGGTATATGTAATACATATATGAAATACACGTTTTCATTCTTCAGGCAAAAGTTAAGGAACTGATCTTGGCCAACGGCCTTGACTCTCACCCTGTCGATTTCTCTATAAATAAAAGCGAAATTACAAGCGAGAATTTCTCAACTGTCTACAGCATCAATCTTACATATAAATTTATATACATATATACAGTATTATTTGATATTAATATTATTGTAATTAAATTAAATGAATTACAAATTTTAGTTGTTTATATAAGTTACAACTTGAATACTCTTGAGATATGTTAACTCCAAAATAAAAGTTGTTTGGTCATGGTTATATACATATATTTCGCAAGCTTAGTGATTAAGAAGAATAGACGCCAAGGTTTCCTGTAACTCCAGATTGAAAAAAATGAAATTAATATGTTCGGATCACAAGCAAGTAATCTAAAGGTAGGGCACAAAGTTTATATAAGTATATAGAAATATATGCATTTGTAAATGAGATATAAACTAAAAAAATATGTTTTTACATAAATTACAATAATCTACATATAGAAAGTAAAAATATTGAAAATAAAAAAATATTAGACAAATCATTGGACATATATAGAGTATTATCTAGCGTTGCTCAACGAATTATAATTTAGTTACGAGTATTGTTGGCTGGTTAAATTACCTTTTTGGGATTGGTTAGCGTACGAGCCGTGTACAATAAGCCAAATTGAAAAAAAAAAAAAAAAAAAAACACGCCTTCCCGTTTCGCTGCAAATATAAAATAAAAATGTCTCAGGAATGCACGAATAACCAGTTATGGAGCAATCATCCAAATTTCAGGAAGCATTTGGGCGACGTCATCGACGTTTGCTGAAAAGCGAAAGGAAATAAACAGATGCTTTCGTCGTTGCTGTTATATGATTTAATTGCAATACACAACATCGACTGCAATTAGCTCAATCGGCATTAATTAGGTCTCTTTCGCTATGCACCTTTGTCTTAATTCAGTCATGGGGCTTTTCCAGTCACCTGCCTACCACCTATTTACAATCCAAACCAATGTACGACCTCTCAACTATTTTGTAGTCCATTTAATAGCAGGTGTTCCGGTCATCTGTGTCGGTTTTATTATATTTCTTTGTCACCTGTTTAATGACACAGTTTTTGAGCTTTTCGCCTTTGGCCAAGGCCGTTCAACCGTGTTCAACAAGAATACCATCATGAACTTCTCACAATGCGACATAACATTTTATTAGAATAAAACAAATCAAAAACAAGTTTGGGCTTCACATTGACAAATATTTAAAAGCTGTTGTAGATACTCTTAAAATGTAAAGCTCGTTTTTGGATTTTCAAAATTACGCTTGCCTTCAAAAATATACCTTGGTCAAATGCGGTTACTGTGGGATTTAATTGCAAATTGTGGCTATCTCCCCTTCAAATTCTAGAGACGTGTACTTTGTAAAATACATATAAATGAATCTCTTCATTATTCTCTGCAAATTTGATCAAGAAGAAGAAGCAAAGTGATTCAAAAATTGTGTTCCCATACTTAGTGCGAGCGAACGAACAGAGGGTGTGTTGTATATGGTAGAGTGCAGGGTTCAGTGTATTTGCTCTTCGGGATGGCTTTAGACCACTCTTACTTGTTTGTTATGAGTATACCTACTAACGTATATGACAAATTTACGAATCAATATTCTGATAATCTCTTATCCAATCGACATCGACCAAATTCCCATTTAATATTGAGGTTAAGTTTAGCGATCTTTCATAAGCTTAAACTGCTCTCATCCATAACACTCTTACTCTTACTAAAAATGTGATGTGGCAATTTAATAAATTTCTGCCCGAGATACCAAAATGTAAATTGCAAAAAGAAAAATATTACAAAAAATCGGCCAATGTGAATGTCTAACAATAGTGTTATACTTTATTGTTTTTACGGGCTACGATCAATACAATGTTTTCGATATTTACAATTTCTTATAATATAATTTATTATAACATACATTTCCTTTCAATTTCGGATTTTGTTTGATTTTTTCTTTTCTTTTGTTTTGTGTTTTTTTATTTTCAAATAATAAAAATCGTCTAATTTAACTCGGTCCATACTATATATTGAATACACATATACATTTTGTTTGCTGTATCTATATCTTTGTTATTTTCTATTTTCTGTGCACTTGATGCCTTTTACCTTTTCTCTATCTCTCTTTGTGGTATTCTCTCCTATGTTTTATTTTTTATTTTCGTCCTATCACACATCGCTAGGCAATAAATATTATTCTTGGTTTGTACTTGGGTAAAGAAACATCGTACCTTTATCTGCAAAGAAAATGCAAAGCTTATATTGAGTTAAATATATGTATGTAATTATAAAATTATAGCGTTTTACCTGGATTGTTGTAGAAGTTTGCGCTTAGACTAGGTTTTGGTGGAAGTTTGGGTGTGCCATCATGGCTCGAGGAAATAGGAAAGAATTCCTTTGGAGACGAGCGTCTGTTCGGGTGATGTGATGGATTCTGATGCGGATGTGGATGCGAATTTGAATGATGCTGCAATTGAAGATTGTGCTGTCCACAAGCCACTGGCTGTTGAGTTTGCGATAGCTGCGGTCGATGGCGTGTTTGATGCTGCTGCAGTTGGTATTGCTGCTGTGGGTAGCTGCTGGGACCATCCACAGTGCTAGGAATGTACGGTGACATGGGTGTCATAGGTGTCATTGGTGATGTGGTTGTCGAGGAGCTTAATGCTGGCGATATCGACTGTGGTGGTTGCTGCAGTTGTTGTTGTTGTTGCTGCTGCTGCTGCTGCAACTGTTTCTGTGGTTCTTCACTACCCGCTGCAATTGTTGCATTGTTGTTATTATTGTTGGAGATACCTGACGCATTGACGCCCAGCGATGGTTGCTTTGCCGAATTACGGCGTATCATAATACTGCTCGTGTTTGGCAACAACAAGCTGCTACTTTTGCCTACAAACTCCTTGGGCTGACGACCATAGCCCGCTGCCATGGAATAGTTGAGTCGAGGCGGTATAGGCGGCGGGCTTAGCTCACCATCACGTGGAGGTAGCTGGAACAGTAGAAAATAAATAGCTTCTATGAAAAGAAAGTTATTCGAAAATTTTATTTTACTTACTGTGGGTGCATCAGGCGCTTGACGTTTCTGTGCCATATCCGCGCAGCTTTCAGTGCGCTCTTTACGTCGCGGTGGCAACGGCGGCGGCACAGCTCTGTACTCCATGCTATTGACCGCTGGGACATTCACATGCGGCGATATGGGCACCGCACCCGGCTGCTGGCTTTGTCCACTATTGCAGTAGAAGCCTCCCAGTTGAGGACTGACATCCCCTAAACCACCGCCTCCAGTGAGTGTCACTGTACTCGCTATACTGTGCGTAGGACTATATTGCATTTGTGCACCGCGTCCGTGGAATGGTGAACGATTGCTGGTTGGTGGCACCGGTGGCGGTGGTGGCGCTGTTGTTTCATGCCGCGGGCTAATCATCAACTTCGGAAGAGGCGATGGCGGCATCGGATCTGCATCTGAAATCACATAACAATCGGCCATAGTCCAGTTATTTACTGCTGCTGATGGCAACTGTTGATCTGACGGAATAAATCCTTCCGTTGGCGCATAGCTGTTATTGTGTGTCCAAACGTGCGCTGCCGGCTTGCGTGGCAAATTCGGCGCCGCCGCCACCTCCCCATTGTCTGTGGTGCGTTGTTGCAGAGTATGGCCAATCCAGCTGTGCCCGCCGTTTCGCTCCGGTATGATTACGGGAGCAAAATCTGAATAGGCATGTGGATTATGCTGAGGACTCTGTTCTCCAATGCTACTAGTGCTGCTGACTGCTGATGTAGTTGCTGATGGTGCTGCCGTTGTAGGAGGATCCACATTAGTCGCCACATTGCTAGACAACTTGTTACTGTTGTTATTTTGGTTCTGCCGTCTTGGTTTGATGCCCGGCGATTTGAGCGGAATGTTTGGCCATTTGCGGGGCTACAAAGAAAATAATTTTCATTAATATTGCAAAAGTTTTGATAGCTCTTTATACTTACAAATTTGGGTATCGTTTTACACGCTCGCGGCTCAATGCGCAGACTCTCATTATACAGGTAATCGGACATCTCCTTGTCAGACATTCCATTAAATGGATCGAGCTGCTCGAAAAAGTGACGTATAACTGGCTCCTCGTTGAGGCAATATGGCTGATTCTGATACTGTTGTATCTCGCCAATTATTTCAGACACTTTTCGCCGCTTTGAGAAATTAATGAGCTCTGTGTTGGTCAACAGATCTGGATTACCCTCTTCCAAATGCAATATATTTGTAAGATAGCGACCAAAGAATGGCACACAGGGTGGATTAATGGAACGTAAACGTTCCTGGTATTTCTTTAAATGATCCTCACTCAGCTCCCTGCATTCATCCAAGAACTTACGATGGCGCTCCGGCAATCCATTGAATGTAGCACGCAAACGAAATACAGCCGCTGTACCCATCGCAGCGACAATCGATAGTATTCCATTGAAATTGTTTAGTTCCAACATGACCATCATCACCTCAATGGCTCGTTGCATAATAGCCAGCCGTTCGTCATAGTTCTCTGCCTCCATTATAGACTTTTCAATCCAACGCGTCACATTTGTCGTATGCTTCATAATCTTCAGCAGATTGGGACTCTTTAGCTCTTTATCCTTTTTAGTCCACGGCGAGCCGACCAGTTCCGATGGCTTTACATTTTTGTACATCTCGAATTCTAGTAAAGTGAGTTGTCGCGCCACCTCCAGTGGATGTAGGGTAAGCAACGTTATCTCGTCATCAGGCACACTCAGATGATATTCAATGGGCGGGGGATCATGACCGTAGGCGTAGACGATCTTCTTATTGCTTTGTTTATTCTACAAATGAAATGAAATGAGCATTGAATGTACATATTTTTCAAGTTGGAACGGACTAGTCAAAAATTGCTCAGTTATACCCTGCTAACCATATCTAAGACCTAATATATGTAAGTCTGGTTTAAATATATCTCATATATATTTGGTATATCTAAGACTTATAATATGATGAATAAATGGAGATTCTGTTAAATGAACGCAATTTTTATTCTGCCTAAAATTAGCGAGATGCTTGTTTTTATATATTATAGACGATTATGAACAGCTACAATCCGACAGCCGCTACAAATTTGATTAGTGTACATATTTACCTTGCGATCGACTATCTTGCGCACCGAATCAACCCATTTGCGCATAGACTTGCTGTTGACTTCATTGAGAAAGTGCAACAGTCTGTCCAGCAATGTTGGATCTTTCTCAAAATCATAGAAGTGATGATCCACCCAGTGCCTCAGTACATTTAGCACACGGAATTGCACCGGCTGCACAAACTCCTTGCGATACCGTTTCCAATCCTCGCGCTGCGAGTTCTTTAACATTTTATCGCTATCCACCGTTGTGGCTGCTACCATAACAGCATCCTTATCGAGATCCGCATTGGCATTACTGCCTATATTATTTGACTGCTGCTGTTGCTCTTGGTAGACCAAACTGGGCTCAGGTATTTCGAAACGTTCCATTAGCAGCGAGAGCAGTTGCTGGGGTGAACAAAAATACCGATATGTGGTTAGGAAGGTGCGCACAAACGTGGGATCTGCATAGATGTGATAGGTCAGCCGTTCAATCAGTTTGCAAAGAGTAGCACCCTTTATCATTGGGACCACTCCACTGTCCCGCTCTTCCAGCACAATATTCTCAGCACTGTCAGGCACAGCAAATTTATAGATCTCTGGACTGGGCATGCGCAGCGGATGCTTGCGCTCAATATCCTGCAGTATGCTATCCAATATACGATCCAACATGGACTTTGTGTTCACCATTATCAAATCGGCCATCCAATCACTTTTGTGTTGTGCACTCTTAGCCGACAAAATAATAGCAGGATGCATCCGAGTGATTAGCTCAAAGCTGTGCTTCAGCTCATCAGTATCTGCACGATCGTTGATCTCCACACGACGCATAAAAAATTTCTCTTTTAAACGAAAATCATATGCAGTTGCACCTGCCGAAGGTGTTTGCTTCTTCGTATTTGCTTTGCAGAGCACCATCAGACCATCAAAAAGGAACACCTTACGCTCGCTCCAAATTCGTTTCCCCGAGCCGAGTTTGCTGAGAGCGTCCTCTGTAAAATATGGTTGATATTAGTACTATTTATGTAAGCATAGCCTCTACTTACCTCTTATAAACTCGTTGCAATTGAGACCCACGTCCTTGTCATCCCAGTGCTCCACTTTGAGCTGCAGCTCACGTGTACGCTCGATAGCCATTTGTCGACGCACGCGACCACTGACCGGCAAAAGTCGCTCCTTCGACAGATTGGCCATCACCTTCTCGAGATCGCAGTGAAGTGGATGAAGCAGTCCCTGCACCTGGGCAAAACTCTCGATATCATCTTGTGATGTGCTGAGATCCATCAAATGTTTGATATAGTCAAAGTAGACAAATGCATGGCAAATGGGCACCAACAGCAGTTTAGGCAAATAATACTTTACTGCCTCTCGAAAGCCATGACCCGCTGACATTAACGATAATGCATCCGGCTTCGCCAGCAGATTGCTGAGTGCATCTCGTGATGCCACTGATGTTACATCGTGCGCATACTTCTTATACACATCGAACTCCTCGGCCTCCGCTAGCTCTTCGAAACAGCTAGCCACACATGGCGCATTCTGCTCCTGTGACATCTCAATCACATCCTCCAGAGAGCCCAGCAGGGTAACAGTTACCTCGTATATATCCATAATATTGGAAAAGATTGGCTCTAGTTCCTTTGGATCACGCGCTATCTTTACTAGCTCCTCCCGAAAGACACGTATAATCATGTGCAAATCCCTTTGATACTGTTTCTCATCATTGATAAGCTCCTTTACCGTCTCCTCATATGTAGCAGTTGCTCGTTGCGCAGGCAGCGACAACGGACTGGGCAGAACATTGCACTTGAGCTCCTCGCCACTACTGTTGAGCATATCTAGTATCATGCCATCCGCGTTCAACACCACTTCAATGTCCTCCTTGACAATCTCGCTGTGTGCAATGCGGCAAACATAGTCAGCGGCTGTTCTCAATATATCAGAAGAAATACACTCGAGCACAGCGACAAGATATGCTGATACAGAGCTATCAATCTTATACTGAAGGACATCCTTCTGCAGCAGCGTATGGACACGTTCTATTGGAAGCAAGCATTTGCGTTTCTTCGAATTAATTAGTTCGTTGATCTCCTTAAGGGCGCGCTGATCGAGTGGCGATGGAAATGATTTTATCACTTTCATTTCCACATCTTGCACTGAATGCGGCAGGGGCTTGGCGCACAGCTTGGCCAAGAGGCGAACGCACAGATTCTCCACATACAGTAAGGCATCTTCTTTGGCTGTTACGCGCGGATTCACCTGCTCCAGCACCTTGCGCAGCGATTGTATAAATAGGCCGCGCCAACGGGCCGCATTCTCATCCTTTGTGAAGTCATAGCCATCAGTGTCCTGCACGGTGGAGGCAATACCAACGCTAATTCCATGGCTGCCAACGCTGGAAAACATTTCTGCACTCCACACACACACATGCGCATATACACACACACATGCACATGCACACGCATACACACTAGCGCGCTCTTGTTATTAGTCAACAGCAACGTCTTTTTCGGGCAGCAACATTTTCTAGCGTTTGTTTCTCGTTTTGTTTTTCTTTTTGTGATTCTTGCTACGTGACTTACGCGGCACGTTATCTATTTGTAATAGTAATAGAACGAAACCAAAACTTTGTTTTTACATGCTATACACACAATTTTTTCAATATATTTTCTCTGCAAATTCTGCTTACTACAGTGTTAAGTTAGCTGCAATACTCGTTTATTAGTGCTGAAAAACGCTGAACATATATATTCGATAAGCGATAACAAAACATGTTGTGTTGAAAATTATTCAAATTTAGTAAAATTATTAAATTAAATTATTCAATTATTAAATTTATATTTACTATTAAGCTAATCGGAATATTTTAAAGTGATTCGAACCATACTTCTTTCTCAATCCAATCACGATAATAGAAAACTTTGGTGTGACTTGAGTATGAATTTTTACTGTTGCAATCGTTGCCCCTAGAAACAATGCCGAAAATTTCAAAAAGACAATTAGAAAGCTTCGAATTCGGAGTAAACAACGGACCGCCGGAATCAGTTTCACAAACATCTCCAAAGTTTTCCTTTGGCTTTGTACACATTTGATTCTTATCATTAAGTTCCTCCCCATCAAGTTCACAATTATTACTTTCCACAGAGACCAACCGAGACGATTTCAAAGTGTCCGCCAGCTGACCCGGCTTTATAAAGCCCCATCCAGCAACTAAATATTCTCCATCCGCACTTGAGGGACTCTGCGCTATGCAGGCAGGCTTCACTTTATTTGTTAATATATTTGCCGATTCATTCAGTTTTAAGAGGGAAATATCGGCTGTATCATCGTATGAATAATCAGGATGTACTGTTTCTGTGGCTTTATATTGTGTTCCAGATGAAGTTCTATTATATGCGCCCAGTCGAACAGAAATCTCACTATTAAGATATATGTACATATGTACATATAAATATATAAAATATTTGAAATATTCGTTTAATTAAAATAGACTTACAATCCTGATTCATTTTTTCTTCCAACAAAGCAATGTGATGCCGTTAGTACATACATTGGATCTATCAAAGCTCCCCCACAGACCATTGTGAAATCAGAACTTTTATTCTTCACCTCTATCAAGGCCATAAAGGGGTATTCATTCTCTACTGGTGTACTAGCATTTCTTATAAGCATTGTTGTTGGACAGAAACCTTCCATTTTTGAATATTCAGAACACCCTGGAATATAATATAATATAATATTATGCGTCTTGAATTAATACTTGACATTAGAAATATGAATACATTTGTAAGTTAAGTTATGAAATTGATTTTGAATACTCTCATAGGTTCTCCAACAAATAAACAATGATTAAATAAATGGTCGGAACCAGAGTCTTGTAGTCGTTTTTCCTATCCATACTAACATACATACATACACACATACAGATGTATGTACACATTCAGCGCTTTTTCATGATTCTAGCATATTTTAAGAATTGCGATTGAATTGTGAATTTCCAGCCGTTACTTTAATGTTATTGGAAGGCGCCACATCAGTGAAATTATTTGTTTTAAGCTTAATCGTGCCGGATTAAGCAGTGACGTTAATGGTTAGTGCGATGCAAGTTGTGCTATAGAATGGCGCGAGTTCGATTGGCTCCGAAGACTTTTATTTACTATAGTTTTTAACCACACATGCAGTTGGGCGCTACAAACTTCGTTTCCGATTAAGCACGCATCCAGTGGACGGAGACTCATATTTTTTATACACCATATGTACATATATATTCTTGAGCAGGGCGATACGTTGAGCCGATTTAAGCGCAGAGATCTCGTGTACCACAAATACTAGATTCTTGATTTTTATTGTCTAGTTGTGTATACAACCCCTGCAAGGTTCAGGGTATCTAATAGTAATGGTCGCAGTTGTTTATTATGTACATACATATGTTAACAAGTCTATGGGGGCCATTAATTCAAAACCCCTGATAACGACTTAATACACATTGAAGCTTTGCAAAAAACAAGTAAGAAGGCTCTAGTCGAGACGGCTCGACTACGAGATACCCTGAACCCTGCAAAAAAAGTGATACTCTTTTTCTTTACGCCCATACATATAAGCGCGCGCTCTGCTAACTGCGCAGTTACTGCTGTGGCTTGGGGGTGGGTTGGGCTGAACTTTGGACGCTTATAACTCCATTTCTAAATGAACGATCTTCATGAGATTTGTAGAGTAGATTAAGAGTATCTATATCTATCTATGTGCCAAATTGCAAGTCTCTAGTATTTGAAATGCGTCCAAAATATGAAAAATAAAAAATCTGCGTATCCATAATATCTATCTAAATATATAAAGTTAAAATCTTTAGCTAAAACGGTGTAGAAGGTATACCCAAAAAACCTAAAAAATGGAAACGAATTTTCCATGTGAAATTTCAGCTCTCTAGCTTTTGTAGTTTCCGAAATCTCGACGTTCATACGGACGGACAGACGGACATGGCTATATCAACTTTTCTCGTCACCCTGATCAAGAATATATATACTTTATGGGGTCTGCCACGCCTCCTTCTGCATATTACATACATTTGACAAAACCATTATACCCTGATTTCCCATTTTCAATGGGCTCAGGGTATAAAAAGAAGCGTAGAATAAACGGCTATTTTTGTAAAGCACTCACGGATGTTTTTGTTCTAACTCTAATTGGAAGATAATCAGCTTTTATAGACTATATGTAATGGACTATACTTACGCTTTTCAGAAATGCTTTTCTTCTGTCTATGTTCATTTCCCGGACAGCAAACTTTATTCTCTGCTATATTGCAAAACTTTACATGGTCGAATTTACCAAACCTTTCAGCTAAATAATTTTCATCTTTACATTCATGCATTGGAACACAGTTGCACTCGTTACTTGGATAGCAAGTGCATAACGCTAACGATAATAAAAGTAATACCATTCTATAACGAGAATACATTTTGTAAATTATTTGTCGGTGTCATCTGAGTGAAGTATTGGCGAGGACTGTATAGCTTAAGATGGTTTAATTTGCTTTAATGCCGAAAATGCTAATAAGGTTCAATACCTCAACAGAAAACTTTGACCTGCACTCGAAAAACTTCATCAATTATGCAAGCAAAAAGAAATGCCAATAATGCATTCAAAGCTGATATGTACTTTAATCAATGAGAAACTATGGAAGTTTCTACTTGCGGGGAGATTTCATGATATTGTGAATATATTCCAGTTTTCTTTAACGAAAGATTACCGTTTGAATTATATATTGTTGTTATATATTTTTTAAATATTGACATTAAATATTAATACAATCGTGTAGCAATTATCTCTCCAACAGTGTACCGCGTTGCTTTTTTTGTGGAGGCGGCATTTCCTCGGCCTTGGACTTCGCACCCAGGTCAGTCAGTTTTCCTCCTTTACGTTGAAGCTGCTTCTCAATGATACGGGCGTTGTTTGCATAGCTATCGGCGATCTCACGCTGAAATATTTATCAATTAAATATGTTGTACACTAACTTCTTTTAAATTATTTGGCTTACCGCCTCAATCTCATCCTCCTCTTCGTCTATGGTGGATACGGTGACCGAGCTAAATTTGCCCATATTCTTGGTGTGACGAGTGACCATTACTTTTTTGCCACTGGCATCCACAATGCCAGAATCCTCCCCACTGGGAGCGACCGTAACCGTAATTGATGGTGGAGCAGTCGCCCCATGGCCTGTGCTGATAATGCTGTTGGTGTTTTTATTGTTGCTGGCCTTGGCTTTTGCCTCTGCTGCTAGAAGCTGGGCCAGTGGTTGTTCTCCTTTATTCTTATGTAAGGCATTGCTCATGACAAAGGTAACGTTTGAGTCGGAATTATGCCGATAGTACAATGGCAGATTACAATTGCGACACTAGAAAGTGGATTATATATCATATTTTAATGTAATACATCCTGTGTATATATGTATATGTATATACATACATTATAACGGTACTGTTTTTCAATGCCTTTTCCTTTGCGTCGAATGTAGATCATTTTAGGCGCTGGGTTATAGGTCAATTTATTTGCGTGTTCATTGGCATCAATAACACGAGCGTTGTCCGCTTCGCGCAACGGCAGCTGTTCCAATGTGCAATCTATTATAAATATTTATATAAACGTTTATTCATGTAAGCACACATGGCTACGAACCCAAAATCAGCGACATTTTGCTACACAAGCAATAGTATATGTTTAACGGTTTTTCTTCATTATATTCTTCTTGGTCTTTCGTATCTGAGCAGACAATGCTACGTGATACAACTTTCGGCATATTATCCTATTATTGAATCAACAAACTGTATATTTATATTTTGGTCAGAACGCTACTCAATTTATTTACAGTACTGTATAACCAGTGTTGGTTGCGCTCGCTGGGTAATCGGCTATCGATAACTTTATTACATTTATTATTGTTGCATTATATTATTGTTGCATTATATTATTTTGCATTCATTATATTAAATGTTTTACATGGGCTCCAAGAGTGAATGTCAACCTACGCTAAAGCAAATTGCGGAATTGTGTTACAAAAAATTTCATGAGCTTCCAAAAACTGGAAAGCCTGCAAAAAACCAATGGACAGTTTTATCCGGCATAGTGCAGTACGACAAAGAAACGCAAACAGGCAAAGTTGTTGCCCTTGCCACGGGGTTGGTAAGAATTTAAAAAAAATTTGACTTCATTTTTTTATTTAAAAAATATTAAAATTAGCACTAGATGTATTGGCGCTAGCAGACTGTGTGAAAGAGGCTATATACTCAATGATTGCCATGCTGAGGTGCTGGCCCGACGAGCCTTTCTACGCTATTTGCATAACGAGCTTTTAAATACGATGAAAGGAACAGGAGAGCCGGGCCAGTCAGTATTTACCTGGCTCCCAGCCACAGGTTGCTTCGCTCTTAAGGAGCATCTCGAATATCATTTGTTAAGCACTCAAGCACCGTGTGGAGATGCATGCATTGTGGTCGACGATGCGTGCTTAAACGTGGGTCCCGCAAAACGATCGCGCTTGGACTTGGAGCCGATGCAACAGCCAATAAGTACCTCTACGGTATATACGGGTGCCAAACTAATAACTAATAGTCGGCCAACTAATCCCCTCTCCGATGACATGTTGCAAACACCAGCAGAGCTGCGTACTAAGCCAGGTCGAGGCGAACGTACTTTGTCCATGTCCTGCAGCGACAAATTGTCACGTTGGAATGTCCTCGGAATACAAGGCGCGCTGCTTGACATGCTGATCGATAAGCCCATATACTTTAGTAGCTACAACTTTTGCTGTGCCGAGGCACATCCTGAGAGCGTGGAGCGTGCTATCTACCGACGCTGGGAGGGCCGAGAGTGCAAGATGAAACGCTATCAACCGCAGCAGCCATGTATCCGCGTAGATAACAATTTAACCTTTGAGCTGGCACAGCGCATGGATTGGCAGCCAGCGCCTAGCAGCTTGATATGGACGCTGGTGCCTGATTTGCTAAGGTGAGAGCGAACTCTTCAAATAATGTTGTATTTATTTATGATATATATATATATATATATATATATAGACCATTTGAAATTGCAGTAAATGGCAAGCGTCAAGGTGTCACCAAACAGAGGCTAAACACAGCGCAAGCAGCATTGGGAGTGAGTAAATATAAATTATTCACAAGTTTTTTGGATTTGCTGTCGAGCTGTTCAAAAGTGCGTAAAAAGCTGAACCTACAGCTAGAAGAGCTTCAAAACTTGAGTTATTCCGAACTTAAATCCATGGCTAAAGATTATCAATTAGCCTGGCAGCAATTGAAAAATGAATACTTTCAGCTATGGACTAACAAACCTAAGGAGCTTCTCGACTTCAGAAAGCTCCCCCACAGACCATTGTGAAATCAGAACTTTTATTCTTCACCTCTATCAAGGCCATAAAGGGGTATTCATTCTCTACTGGTGTACTAGCATTTCTTATAAGCATTGTTGTTGGACAGAAACCTTCCATTTTTGAATATTCAGAACACCCTGGAATATAATATAATATAATATTATGCGTCTTGAATTAATACTTGACATTAGAAATATGAATACATTTGTAAGTTAAGTTATGAAATTGATTTTGAATACTCTCATAGGTTCTCCAACAAATAAACAATGATTAAATAAATGGTCGGAACCAGAGTCTTGTAGTCGTTTTTCCTATCCATACTAACATACATACATACACACATACAGATGTATGTACACATTCAGCGCTTTTTCATGATTCTAGCATATTTTAAGAATTGCGATTGAATTGTGAATTTCCAGCCGTTACTTTAATGTTATTGGAAGGCGCCACATCAGTGAAATTATTTGTTTTAAGCTTAATCGTGCCGGATTAAGCAGTGACGTTAATGGTTAGTGCGATGCAAGTTGTGCTATAGAATGGCGCGAGTTCGATTGGCTCCGAAGACTTTTATTTACTATAGTTTTTAACCACACATGCAGTTGGGCGCTACAAACTTCGTTTCCGATTAAGCACGCATCCAGTGGACGGAGACTCATATTTTTTATACACCATATGTACATATATATTCTTGAGCAGGGCGATACGTTGAGCCGATTTAAGCGCAGAGATCTCGTGTACCACAAATACTAGATTCTTGATTTTTATTGTCTAGTTGTGTATACAACCCCTGCAAGGTTCAGGGTATCTAATAGTAATGGTCGCAGTTGTTTATTATGTACATACATATGTTAACAAGTCTATGGGGGCCATTAATTCAAAACCCCTGATAACGACTTAATACACATTGAAGCTTTGCAAAAAACAAGTAAGAAGGCTCTAGTCGAGACGGCTCGACTACGAGATACCCTGAACCCTGCAAAAAAAGTGATACTCTTTTTCTTTACGCCCATACATATAAGCGCGCGCTCTGCTAACTGCGCAGTTACTGCTGTGGCTTGGGGGTGGGTTGGGCTGAACTTTGGACGCTTATAACTCCATTTCTAAATGAACGATCTTCATGAGATTTGTAGAGTAGATTAAGAGTATCTATATCTATCTATGTGCCAAATTGCAAGTCTCTAGTATTTGAAATGCGTCCAAAATATGAAAAATAAAAAATCTGCGTATCCATAATATCTATCTAAATATATAAAGTTAAAATCTTTAGCTAAAACGGTGTAGAAGGTATACCCAAAAAACCTAAAAAATGGAAACGAATTTTCCATGTGAAATTTCAGCTCTCTAGCTTTTGTAGTTTCCGAAATCTCGACGTTCATACGGACGGACAGACGGACATGGCTATATCAACTTTTCTCGTCACCCTGATCAAGAATATATATACTTTATGGGGTCTGCCACGCCTCCTTCTGCATGTTACATACATTTGACAAAACCATTATACCCTGATTTCCCATTTTCAATGGGCTCAGGGTATAAAAAGAAGCGTAGAATAAACGGCTATTTTTGTAAAGCACTCACGGATGTTTTTGTTCTAACTCTAATTGGAAGATAATCAGCTTTTATAGACTATATGTAATGGACTATACTTACGCTTTTCAGAAATGCTTTTCTTCTGTCTATGTTCATTTCCCGGACAGCAAACTTTATTCTCTGCTATATTGCAAAACTTTACATGGTCGAATTTACCAAACCTTTCAGCTAAATAATTTTCATCTTTACATTCATGCATTGGAACACAGTTGCACTCGTTACTTGGATAGCAAGTGCATAACGCTAACGATAATAAAAGTAATACCATTCTATAACGAGAATACATTTTGTAAATTATTTGTCGGTGTCATCTGAGTGAAGTATTGGCGAGGACTGTATAGCTTAAGATGGTTTAATTTGCTTTAATGCCGAAAATGCTAATAAGGTTCAATACCTCAACAGAAAACTTTGACCTGCACTCGAAAAACTTCATCAATTATGCAAGCAAAAAGAAATGCCAATAATGCATTCAAAGCTGATATGTACTTTAATCAATGAGAAACTATGGAAGTTTCTACTTGCGGGGAGATTTCATGATATTGTGAATATATTCCAGTTTTCTTTAACGAAAGATTACCGTTTGAATTATATATTGTTGTTATATATTTTTTTAAATATTGACATTAAATATTAATACAATCGTGTAGCAATTATCTCTCCAACAGTGTACCGCGTTGCTTTTTTTGTGGAGGCGGCATTTCCTCGGCCTTGGACTTCGCACCCAGGTCAGTCAGTTTTCCTCCTTTACGTTGAAGCTGCTTCTCAATGATACGGGCGTTGTTTGCATAGCTATCGGCGATCTCACGCTGAAATATTTATCAATTAAATATGTTGTACACTAACTTCTTTTAAATTATTTGGCTTACCGCCTCAATCTCATCCTCCTCTTCGTCTATGGTGGATACGGTGACCGAGCTAAATTTGCCCATATTCTTGGTGTGACGAGTGACCATTACTTTTTTGCCACTGGCATCCACAATGCCAGAATCCTCCCCACTGGGAGCGACCGTAACCGTAATTGATGGTGGAGCAGTCGCCCCATGGCCTGTGCTGATAATGCTGTTGGTGTTTTTATTGTTGCTGGCCTGGCTTTTGCCTCTGCTGCTAGAAGCTGGGCCAGTGGTTGTTCTCCTTTATTCTTATGTAAGGCATTGCTCATGACAAAGGTAACGTTTGAGTCGGAATTATGCCGATAGTACAATGGCAGATTACAATTGCGACACTAGAAAGTGGATTATATATCATATTTTAATGTAATACATCCTGTGTATATATGTATATGTATATACATACATTATAACGGTACTGTTTTTCAATGCCTTTTCCTTTGCGTCGAATGTAGATCATTTTAGGCGCTGGGTTATAGGTCAATTTATTTGCGTGTTCATTGGCATCAATAACACGAGCGTTGTCCGCTTCGCGCAACGGCAGCTGTTCCAATGTGCAATCTATTATAAATATTTATATAAACGTTTATTCATGTAAGCACACATGGCTACGAACCCAAAATCAGCGACATTTTGCTACACAAGCAATAGTATATGTTTAACGGTTTTTCTTCATTATATTCTTCTTGGTCTTTCGTATCTGAGCAGACAATGCTACGTGATACAACTTTCGGCATATTATCCTATTATTGAATCAACAAACTGTATATTTATATTTTGGTCAGAACGCTACTCAATTTATTTACAGTACTGTATAACCAGTGTTGGTTGCGCTCGCTGGGTAATCGGCTATCGATAACTTTATTACATTTATTATTGTTGCATTATATTATTGTTGCATTATATTATTTTGCATTCATTATATTAAATGTTTTACATGGGCTCCAAGAGTGAATGTCAACCTACGCTAAAGCAAATTGCGGAATTGTGTTACAAAAAATTTCATGAGCTTCCAAAAACTGGAAAGCCTGCAAAAAACCAATGGACAGTTTTATCCGGCATAGTGCAGTACGACAAAGAAACGCAAACAGGCAAAGTTGTTGCCCTTGCCACGGGGTTGGTAAGAATTTAAAAAAAATTTGACTTCATTTTTTTATTTAAAAAATATTAAAATTAGCACTAGATGTATTGGCGCTAGCAGACTGTGTGAAAGAGGCTATATACTCAATGATTGCCATGCTGAGGTGCTGGCCCGACGAGCCTTTCTACGCTATTTGCATAACGAGCTTTTAAATACGATGAAAGGAACAGGAGAGCCGGGCCAGTCAGTATTTACCTGGCTCCCAGCCACAGGTTGCTTCGCTCTTAAGGAGCATCTCGAATATCATTTGTTAAGCACTCAAGCACCGTGTGGAGATGCATGCATTGTGGTCGACGATGCGTGCTTAAACGTGGGTCCCGCAAAACGATCGCGCTTGGACTTGGAGCCGATGCAACAGCCAATAAGTACCTCTACGGTATATACGGGTGCCAAACTAATAACTAATAGTCGGCCAACTAATCCCCTCTCCGATGACATGTTGCAAACACCAGCAGAGCTGCGTACTAAGCCAGGTCGAGGCGAACGTACTTTGTCCATGTCCTGCAGCGACAAATTGTCACGTTGGAATGTCCTCGGAATACAAGGCGCGCTGCTTGACATGCTGATCGATAAGCCCATATACTTTAGTAGCTACAACTTTTGCTGTGCCGAGGCACATCCTGAGAGCGTGGAGCGTGCTATCTACCGACGCTGGGAGGGCCGAGAGTGCAAGATGAAACGCTATCAACCGCAGCAGCCATGTATCCGCGTAGATAACAATTTAACCTTTGAGCTGGCACAGCGCATGGATTGGCAGCCAGCGCCTAGCAGCTTGATATGGACGCTGGTGCCTGATTTGCTAAGGTGAGAGCGAACTCTTCAAATAATGTTGTATTTATTTATGATATATATATATATATATATATATATATATATATATATATATATATATATATATAGACCATTTGAAATTGCAGTAAATGGCAAGCGTCAAGGTGTCACCAAACAGAGGCTAAACACAGCGCAAGCAGCATTGGGAGTGAGTAAATATAAATTATTCACAAGTTTTTTGGATTTGCTGTCGAGCTGTTCAAAAGTGCGTAAAAAGCTGAACCTACAGCTAGAAGAGCTTCAAAACTTGAGTTATTCCGAACTTAAATCCATGGCTAAAGATTATCAATTAGCCTGGCAGCAATTGAAAAATGAATACTTTCAGCTATGGACTAACAAACCTAAGGAGCTTCTCGACTTCAGAAAAGAACCCGAGAATAAGTTTGAACTCAACAAAAAGATTTCAGAAACTAGTGAGGATAATTCTGTTAGTTAGCATAAGGAACAACGTAATATTTTGTGAATTTATGTATATGTTTGTCTTATTTTAATGGTAATAAATCATTTGAAAGATTATAAGTATTCTTATAAATGTATTAGTATATATATAAATGTTACCAAACCACAATGGAAATGGTTCGCGGTGAGGATAGCTGGCAAATGAATCTAGATTTTTCCATACAGTTTTCCTCCTTCATCGCAAAACTATTTTCGCCCTTCACTAAGGTCACACAACTTAATTCTTCATTATTATTTTGGGAATCGTTCACTTCATTGACATCCTTAGCGAGGAAATTGATGTAATTGGGCCTTACTCCGGTTGCAATCGAAACATATTCCTCTTGACCCAGTCGATTGATATCCACCCAATATTCTTGAGTGGCGTTCAACTGCAGTCCTATAACTAACAATTCCTGATTTGTTTTCAAACTGATGAGATTGCCGCCCCTTTTGCGACACTCTTGTACCGCTTGAAACCAATTGAGGTCGTCGTTGCCAATGTAATAAAAGTTATGACCGATCTTCTCGAAGGGTTTTAACTGTGCATGATATTCTGGAGGAACAGTATCAACATTCTTGTACTCCAATCGAGTTCTAAAGTTATATGCTATTGGCAAACTCATTTAATAAGTATACAGATTCGATAACAGATATCTAATTATCTCACCTTCAGTCAGAGGCATTTCCACCACTTCAAGCAATACAATGAACAAAGTCATATATCGAAACATATTGTTTTATGGACCCACTCGACTTCTGCTCGCTTTAAAGTTCTCAACCCAATTACTGCGATTAGCAATAATTACAGACTAAAGCTTTTTGCTCATATTAAGCTTCAAACGTGACTAAGAATTAATTCGCATATAAGTTATATATAACGTATACATATTATAATCAAGCATTAATCAGCATCCTATTCGATTAAAACCTCAATGAATAATATATAATAATAATAGTTTTTAGACTCGAATGCGAAAACTATATATGTATTAGCTATGTCCCATGTTCGTAGAAACGGAAGCCATCTTTAAAGTCTCAAGATTCCTTCGATACGATATAACAGAAACTATTATTTTGAAGTTCTATACATATAAGTTGAAGGTGCTATGCTATTGCAATATATTGTCATGTGGTCACCGGGACTAATGTTAAGTTAACTTACATGGGGATCCTATGTTCCATAACTTTTCAGATCAAATTGATCACCATGCACAATTGCAATACATTCTTGTTTCAATTTTAATTTACGCCTTTTTGTAATCTCTTGAATACACTTACCATTTGCTGTATGTACATATATATAATTTTAAAATTGTTCCCCAATTATGATATGAAGATCGGTTTTTTACTTACTAATTTTACCCCAAAATATGCAACATTTTTTTTTGTTATCTAAAGTATGCAATATATAATATATGTTTTTTTTTTATTTCATTTTATTGCAGCTTTTGTCCTTGACTCTACAGCGCATGCTTAAATTTACTTTAACTAAGGAGATGGCTTAATGCCGAAATTTTCTATTATATTCTACTTAATTTATATCACGATTATCTAGGGGATGGCATCTTCTTAGTCTTCTGGTGTTGACGTGTAGGTTTGCCGCTAGTTGGTTTGGGTGGACGGATAGTCTATCCGCGTAATAATATATGTATGTCAAATGACTTGAAGAGACTTGGGAAGCTTATCCGTTGTATGCAATTTTTCTATATTTTGTTTTATAAAATGGCAGAAGTATATTGTTTGGTAAAATTGAAATATGTGATCAAGACATTTTATTTTCTATTCCTTAATTTGATTGTAATATTATACGTTTTGAACGCTTTTCCGAGAGTTCTATGAATCCGAGTATTAAAACAAGAGTTTATTTTCAATATGCAACATCTAAAAATAATATATTTATTATGTAATACCATACAGTGTAATCTAATTGTCATTTAGCAAATTTTTAACAAACAAACGTACAAAGCACTCGCACAGATGCAAGATGCAAGAGGCATGATGCTACATGTAAGATGCAAGGTACAAAATACAAGATACAAATACACAGACAAGCAAATACGCACATAATATATATAAATATATATATATATATCTAAAACAAGAGGTAAAGTGTCTGCTTTATCTAGTATTACAAACTAAAACGAGACTTTAACAATGGGCATCTGACGCTCTGCTCAGCGAGTGGGAAAGTGGGGAATATATATAGGGTGGTGGGTGAGGTTATTGGGTCAGAGCAGATCATCCGATTCACTACTGCGGTGCACGCTGTGTACATGAATGGCTAGCTAAGCAATAGACTCGATTTTGATTTTTTCCTTTCGATTTCGATTTTGACTTTGACCGTAAGACCCTTTCAATCCAATCATCAATGTTCGCCAATTTCGCGCAACTCGCGTTTGCCGAGCGGCAATGGAGGTCGGAAATTGTTGATGACCTTGCCATTGAACTCATTGCACGGACACTCCTCCTTGACATCGTAGGCATTAAGGTTGCGCATGGCATTCAGCTGATCGTCAGACACTTGAATGGGCGTCTTGAACACAATCCAGATAACGCACTCGGAGCAAGGCGGTGTGGTCAATGAGCCCTCATATGTCCAATACGTATGCACATCGGGTAGCAACTTCCCGGGATCACAGCCTTGGGGCAGGGTAACGCGATCGCCTTTATGAAGAACAAACTGCAATAAGCTGCTCACTTTGTCCAGCTCGGCATGATGATTGCCTGGCTCTAGAAAAACGCCCAACACGGCCAGTCCATCAGGTGCGGCTGCTGCCTCGCCGAAAGACTTGTATTTTGTGGTGTTCCAATGCACGAGATGCAGTTCACCCGAATAGGAGACACCGTCGACCGTATGCTCCGACCCCTTAGAGTTGGTGCAGCCCCAATGACAATGAAACTGTTCCAGCTTAAATATCTGATCGCCTAGCGGTCCTCCAGTTAGCTCAGAATTGGCGCCGTTGACATCCACGCGCCAGCAGTAGCCTGCAATTCAGATATTAAGCTAGAATGTATTTTTATAACAGATTGAATGTAAAACTCACCTGGATTAACCAGACTCTTTGTATCCTCCGGCACATATTTCCATTTGAGCGGCGATACCTTCAAATCACTGCCCTTTTTGGCACTCGAGGGAGTGATGTCCACGGGCGACTGGCGATGTCCCGAAGCCTGCGGGTAGTCCTTGGCCCAGTGTGCGGGTCCTGCAGGGAAAGCCGTACGTTAATTAACAACTCGTTTAGTTAAAGGTCACTTAGATTAATGGTTTCCACATGTTAAAATAAGTTAATAGTTCGCCATAATCATTGTTTATTTCCGATCTATTTATAAAGGCTACTAAAGACGATTTGTCATTATATCAAAAAGTAGCCAAGGGTAATAAAGAAATTGCTTTTTCTTTAACATCTAGCAGAGGAACTAAGAGCGAAAAAAAATCACTGTATTAATGACCCTGTAGAACTTGGGATCCATTAAGTTTGAGGTCAAACCAATTTCTTGTCTTTAGGATCAAACGAAAACGCTATCCAATTAAAACAATAAAAATGTTTAATGACTTCTTTAATAGTTCGTTTCCAACACATTTTCTTTTTTGTTTTAGGTAAAGCCTTTTACAAAATATTCCAATGGTTTTAATCCGAACTCAATACTAGGAAAAACTTCCAAAAAAGGCTTAGTTCGATTTGCTAAAGCATTGACTTTTTCGCGACATCTTGTCTAAGATTTTAATCAGCCTTTAATTCGCATGGCACTCAGTTTTCGTATGGCATTTGAAATCGAAATACTTTTACTTAGGGGACATAAGTCGGAATCTAGTCTAAGGCTTACGCGAGTCAATAATTCCCCTGTTTACATAGCTTATGCATGGAATTTGAAGTCGAAATCCTTTTACTTAGAGAACTTATCTAAAAACATTTATAGAGCGCTTGTCCTAATGATAAGCATATCTATAAAAGACAATAACAAGTACTTTAGTATAAGAGCTCAACAGTTTATCATCTGGCTAGGTGCTCATAGAGATCTTATTATTTAAACAGAAGACTTGACGTGCTTTCACTGGCGGGTAAGTCATAAGCTTATATATTTATACAAGAACGGTACAAAATTTGTAGCCCAAATAATAATAATAATAACAATAATAATAATAATAATAATAATAAATAAAAAATAATATAAGAATGTTCTATATTCAATAAAATTAAAATATAATTCATTATACTATGTAGCTATTTCGATGTGAAAAAGTTAGTTTATATACGCCCTTTGCTGATTTTACAAATCTGAGACATTTGTTTGAATGCAAAACATATATAATATATATAATTTTAATAATCTGGAAATCCCAAATCGAAGCGAAATCAATTACAAGAATTGATGAATTACTTAAAAATCATTAAAAAACCCGACGTAAAATTACAATAAACCCGTTTTCGCAATTAGTTTTCGTCGGTTACTGCTTCTGGCAGATGTTAATTAGAAGTTCATAAAAAGTTAAATAAAGTAAATGCCAACTGGATGCATAAAATGTTTAGCAAAAAATAAACATGACAAACTTTTACATCTATTTGCTCTACAGCGAACTTTTGCTGCCCTGAGGAATTTTTATCTTGCCGCAGAGCAATCAGCTGAGACAACAGTATAAAATGATTATTTACTTTATCTTATTCTGTTACTTTTGCTGCTGCATTTGCGCTTTTAATTATTGTCGTGTGCTGAAACAAAAACAACAACAACAAAAACAACAACAAGAGTAATTCAAATATTGACTAGGATGAGGCGTCACGTGCTGCGGCATAGAGATTGACTAGAGCTAGAGTCGGGCAAGTCATGTGATATTTGGAAAATGGCTGGCACCGCCGACGCACGAAGCAACGTGAAGCGAAAAAGCAAAAGTAGGCGACTTGTTGTAGTGGGGCGTGGCAAGTGATATATCAGGAGAATTACGAATGTGAAGGTGCACTTAATCTGACCTTATCTAAGATAAGTCATTTGTCTTTTTGGCTTGCCACATAATACATCATTGGGGACTTAAGGTATTTAATTCTTGATTTTTAATAAATCATATACGTATTTATAGCAGTGCACTTTCCTTATCGACACACGGGCAGTGCTAATTATGTAATTGGAGGAATGGGAAAACCTGAGAACGAGTTTCAAATGTGCAGGCGATACGCAATTCGCCCATGTGACATCCAAATTGATAGGGTGTATAGATACACATTCATAAATACATGTACATATGTATATACAGTACAAACAAATAAATCACGTATACGCCGTGAAAGCCGCTGTGCAACCGGAGCTTACGATATAAAGCCATTTTTAAGTTTGCCATTAGCACATGTGACACTGCACTTTATTTTGGGGATCAGTTATGCAAACATCCCAGCTAGAAGTCGAGGTGATAGTTGTGAAATCACGCATACGCCAGGTAGGCTAAATCACAGCTATACTATGCAAAAGTCGATAACTCAATTCCAGACGTACAGCAGGGCTTGCCATCGATATTTGACAGCGAGAATGAATAGAGTAAATAGTAGCAACGCTTACCGAGTCAAGTAACAATACAACGCGTGCACACATACATATGTATGTATGTATGTTTAAATCATTGATCCTGTGTCCATTGAAATACGACTCGTGAATCGATTGATCTCTCTCTCTCTCTCTCTCTCTCTCTCTCTCTCTCTCTCTCTCTCTCTCTCCTCTCTCTCTCTCTCTCTCTCTCTCTCTCTCTCTGGACAAATTAATTAATTGGCTATCTAATCCAACCTACTACACACAGCTGACATTTAATATCACTTGCTACGAAGTTGTAAAATTGGAAGCCAGAAGTTTATAATATGGCGTATTACAAATGTTTCGCGCGTATCTCAAATATATGATACACACCACGTATACACCGTTCAAAAAAAAAACAAAAAAAAAACCTAAAAATTAATATGACAATAGAATTGTATTTATGTATTCAATTAGATATATACGGCCATCAGAAGATAAAACAGTGTATCGTTGCGATTCCCATTTCGGGGCTAGGTGAAGAGGTGCAGCACACACCTGAATATTATATGTACATATGTGTGTATGTATGTGTACGCCATTTATGGCAGCTGTTATTGCACTTTTGTTGCAATCCTTTTACATATGTCAATTTTGCGTAAATATCCGGTTGATGATAAATTAACCAAATATTTCGTACGCTTATAAAGCTGTCGTTCTGTCAGCTGCGTTCTGTTGGCTGCCTTCCATACGCTCTCACTTGTTAACTCAATTTTATTTCATATCAGACAACAGCTGCGGCTCCGCAGCGACTGGCAAATATTATGCACTGTAAATTCAAAAGATCAACACGCTATTCCAGATAAACAACGATTAAGTAAAAGCGAACGAAAGCTCAAAAAGTCCCAGCAGAATTACCCTGTAGAGATCATTCGATTTTATACTCTAATTTTAATTTGAATGACTAACAAGTTTTTATTGGAAATCTGTCTGGATTCGATAACTGTTACAAAAGGAATGAAAGAATTAGCATACCCTCTGAAAAATAATCAAGTTTTGCACGTGCACAAAATCCAGTCCGGAAACGCACGCGCCTGTAATTTACAATAATGATTAAATACGAATCTTTAGCGGTGTCTCGGAGAATCTTGTCAGATTAACAATATTTGAAGCATATATATTTTATATACAGTCTTCAAATAGTTGCTAACGTTTTGAAAACGAATATAGTATTTTGTGATAAAAATCCAAATGATTATTTAATTTGACATAGCAAAGCTAACCTCTGTATAGTATACATTCACACACACACACACAGTTACATACATTTAATGGTATGCCTATATACAACGATCAGTCGAACAGCCGGACGAAAACTTGTTTTGTGCAACTTTTGCCGGACAATAAGGAATTAAGTAACATTTTCATTAGAATTTATACAACATTTCTCAGCTATTTACTTTCGCTTCGATTTCAAAACAAACAACTACTTATTTTGGCAAATGCTTGAATGAACGACTTGGGAATGCCCTGCATACAGATGACAAATAGGATCAGATTTATGTAGTAGAAGTAGAAGTAGGTGTTCTATATATGTGACGGAAACTCGATGTCAATCCTCATTGGCCTCATAATAAGAATAAAATTTCATTATAAATACCCTGTAAAAAGGCCTGGTATAAGATAAAGCATATTGTCGTCTGTCCAAACTCAGAATATATAAACTTTGGAGCCAGGCAAATAACATATAAAACTGTATTCTTTGCACTGCTTACAGGGTATATATGTATGATTCGAATATATGTATTGTACACGTTAAATGCAGGAAAAGAAAAACTGTTTCTGGTAATGAAAAAAAAAAAAAAAAACGTGTAGAAAAGTCACAACTATTAACTTAAATTGCATGATCGTATCTTTTAAGTGCATAGTAGGCAGCTCGAGCTTATAGAGACAGTCGCATATAGACAGTTCATCATGAGATTACTGCGTGTTTTTGGTTTTTGTTTATGAGCTAAGGAACTGCTTGCTAATTAGACCCTGAGATACACAATGAACTGACCCCACAGAATGTCGTTTCGCAATTCGGTTTGTTCCTGCGTGAGTCAGGCATCTAGTATATATATGGCACATATATTTTCTGATATTGATATGTAAATTTATCAGACAATGCCAGACCAAAATGACCCAACGTTGCTTATATAAGCCCGTCTCGCGTCCCGTCTATTTGCGAAGCCCCAACAATGCTCTAAGCCGTGGCACTTGCTTTGCAATATAGCTACAACCCTCCAGAAGACAAAACCCCTTTCAGTCAACTTGTTCAACTGTTAGTGCTAATTATTTGTTTGCATGTGGCCGAAGAGACTCAGAAATAGATTTATTGAATGACCATAAAAACGAAAAAGAAAACTTAAAAGCAACTTAGCAAAACACAATTTTATAGAACAATAACATGCAAAATTCGAAATTCGAAAATTTATAGAATTGTCACGTACAGCCCGAAATTTTTGCGCTCGGAATGCTCATCTGTAGAGAAAAAGTTTTCCAACTCATAAATTTGATAGCTATTTTTTAGTGTACATATACATATGTATATAATACATTATAAATATTTAAATGTATTATATATGTACATATCATATAGTATGGAACTCATATATAGAGATATGTACATATATCCGTGTGATATATTTTTTATCACAACAAACGCTAATTTTATAGCATTGGCCAAAAATAATAATCATATAGGTATACTGAATCTACTATCTACCAAGTATACATTTTTGACACCTTCAGCATGGAGCTGTAGACAACTTTGATCAGCTATCACATGCTTAGGATGCTTGTGTTCATATACATGTTTCTCACAGATCAGCAATATCATTATTTTTTATATATCAATCTTGACTTGGGCGTGGCAGTCTGATATATTCATATATTATTGCCTTTTGTTTTGTAATATATAATTGGGCATCGATCCATGTATGGCGTAGATACGTCAATAGAATATATTACAAAATTGTAATAAAAATATCTATTATATATAGACATATAGTCAGGTATCATACAATACGAAACAAATAGATATAGATGATTACGTTGTTCGAGTTGGAAATTTGTGTTCGACATTTTTACATGATTTCTCTACTATATTACTCTACTATCGTACAGTAAAGTATAATGTGATATAAGAAGAAGCAACAACTCAATTTCTCTTTATTCAGATTTGTAATGATAAATATGTCGAATTGATAAGAAGAAACCTTTCTCAAATCAAAAGAAGTAGCTAATCATATTGGGATATTTTTAGTGGATATTACTAATTTGAGTTTTTCATTCTATTGACTCATAATGATAACAAATAAAGTATATATATATAGATTAAATTCCAAGGGAAACGTAGTGAATAGCGTCAGGAAAGATAAGAAGAGAACAAAAGAGAAGTTTCATTTTTAACCGATAACTAAATAATGATTGACGAATTTATAAGTCATTCTTAAGAATTAAAATGAGTATATTGGTTTTCTCTGACTGATGCCCAAAGGCGGCGTGAATGCCATAAATTTCCTAGCTGTTGGTCCTACAGATCTTTGAACCTTAATAAGGTGAAAGATTTATCTCTCAATAGATAATTACCTAGGTAAAAGTAGTATCATGTTCCTAACTAATCTCCTATCGATATTTGATAAGATTTTTGTGATTTTCAACAGCGAAAGGGCATTATATAGTTTATTACGCCCGACTTGAATATTGTTATTGTGTTTTCTTTTTCTTTTATTCTTTTTTGGTATTGTTATCAAATACGTCTTAAATGAATTTTGATTGATTTACAAAATATAAACACGCGACTGTTAATCTGCCACTCAACTAGAATCGCGTATAGACAACAATTCTGCAGTTTTAACAGGGCCAGAGGTAGATCTGATTAGAAAACATCGCGCAATCTCTCTCTATATATATATATATATTTGTGTGTATGTGTGTGTGTGTGTATGTGTGTGTGTATGTATGTGTGTGTGTGTGTGTGTGTGTGTGTGTGTGTGTGTGTGTGTGTGTGTGTGTGTGTGTGTATGTATGTATGTATATATATAAGTATATAAATACAATTTATTGCTGCATATATAAGTAGGTTTAGTATATGTAAATAAAACTCGAGTGCTGTGCACTTATGTTTAAGGTAGGAACCACTCTGGGGTGGAGTGGATCATAAACAGATTCACAAAGAATATTTATATATAGATAGATCGGCTGGCAGTGATAACGCAGAATAGTCATATAAAAGACATTGGAAAGTTACCCGAGTCAAATCAATCAACACAATCAGCGACATTTAACACAAATCAAAACGAATTGCCGAAAATAAAAATTGTATTCCAACTTTTTGGTAGATGCAAACATTTTTCTTTATTTTTATTGAACGATAAGTGACTATCATGTGACGGGCAGAGCTTTGTTATGCCAGACAGAACGTTTGGCAGGGTTTGGTCATGACGAGTCACTCATGCTAAAACCGGTCTTTAATACGTCCTTAAGAACCGCACATGCACTTGACCAGCCGGGCAAAAAGCAAACGAACTGCCTTCAAAAGGCAAAGCATAACACAAAGAGAAGGTAAAACTGAAACGAACAGCGAGAAACCAGTCGACTGACACCAAACACATGTGGTAATACATCGAATATTAAATACCCCAACTTTGTGTTAAATAATACAATTCAAATATACAATTTGCTGCAGAAAATATCTAGAGATTTGGCGGATATTTGAATGGAAAAATCAACGAAACGGTTCAATTAGTTCGAAGCTATTAAAACATAGAGTAAATACCGTTTATAGATTAAAGATCTTATATAATAAAATGAATACAAAATTATCTAAAAGTCCAGAAAAAATGTTTTTAATGCTGTTTTTTTTTACTTAGATAATAATAAATAATAAAATAATAGATGTATACTATGTTTTTTATAGAGTTTATATAATAATGTGTATAGTACAAACTGAGATATTAGAATAAATGATTTTCTGGTAATTCGAGTGCAATTTGCCAAGTAACTATGGTGTTCAAATTCAATATTTGTCCAAAATCGGTCAATATCGATTCAGGCCATAATTTAATTGAATTGAAAATTCCCTATTCCCAAAAATATCTTGTATACTCCACACACTTATACTATGTTTCGAGTGCATCAACTCGCTTAACAAATTATTGCAATATTAAGCATTATTGTGAACTGGGAATACGTTGAATTCGAGGGGACGAGTTAATTTGTGACTGGTTCAATGGGAATCACCGACACCCACACTCAGCCGACCTCACCCGTCCACGCTCGGAACCGCGCGCAGTTGCGATCACGAGACGCAGCCCGTGCAAAGCGCCGATTATCGGATATTGTCTACCCAGTCTACAAGCCCCGTTTTTGCTGATTTATGTGAATTACGCTGCGTAGACGATTTAATTGTAGCTGTCGCATATTTATGAGCACCCGACGAATCTATGAACGTGCCCAAGTCTGTCGAAGTGTGTGTACGCTGTGTGGAGTGGCAAAGCGATGATGCATGTAATCGAGGCGCAAAGCGTCATTTCTCGAGCAAAATTGAACTTGATTGAATTAACGGCGAATGAACGAACTGAAGTTTCGGCCAGTCTCAACTGGAGTGAACCCAAAAATAAACATATTCTCAGCTGAGTAATCAATGAAGGCAATAGCGTTCAGAACATTCGCTTAATATTTAGTCAATCGCATTACGACTAGCATTCTATATGTACATATGTATGTCAAAGATCGGAAGAAAGAACACTTCCAACAATATTACATGCACGCAGCAGACAATTAAAATTAAACAAAAAATAACTTGGACAAATGACTTAAGTGTTTGTTATCAGTTAGATACATCAACTGGCATGTATTCAATCAACAGAGTTGTCTCAATTAAGCAGACAGCATAACAGCCACGTTCAATAAAACTGCACCCAGATCGCACATGTCGAAATCTCTGCTATGTAGCTCATACTTCTTCTACTTCTTATTTAAACTTGAAAACTTTCCCAAAAAATAAGTCATTGTACGCATGTGCAGCGTGCGTCACGTATGTAAACAAAAAATCTTAGCAAAACAAACAACAGAAATGAGATTTTTATGTAAGTACCCGAAGTTTGAATACCCTTACTGGACATGCATATGCATTGATATATGTAAGTGGATAGATATACATACAAACTATATAGATATACACATACAGAGAGACATCATGATATTTTATTTTCTGCCAGCTATACGATACAGTTAGTTAATTCAGTCTGGAAGAAGGTACTTTACAATCCACTGAAATAGATATACATATTTTATATATATACATATATAACTGGTAAAGTGAAGTTTTTCAAAGGCTTGTCACAAAATTAAAGCACCACTTTTTCTGTTTATCACTTGCTTACCATTCTCTTCGGTGTAGCCCCAGTGATGGCTCATCGCAGATTTGATCTTTGGTATCTAGCAGAGTATAGAGTAGTAAAGAAGAAAACAAGACTTGTTCTTGTACTCGCGGTCGCTGGCACGCGTTTGATTCTTGTCGCGAATGCTACGAAACTTTTTATATAGACCCGATAAATAGGGCTAGGGCACGCTGTGTGTTTACGGTTGCTGTTAGGGTTTGCTAAAGGGAGCGCGTCTGTTTAGCTAGTCCGCTGACAGTAGACTGTTTGACTCGCGCCAGCGTCGCCGACTTCGAAGCCAACTAAAAAGAAGACAAATGGAAAAATGAAAAAAAAAAATAAAATAAAATAAAACACGCACGTCTAACCGGACAGAAGCACTGAGCGCGCGCGAGATAGAGAGAGAGCGAGAGAAAAATCGCACTCGAACCAGTACACGAACGAGCAACCGAACGAACGAAAGAGAGAAAGCCTAAGGAGAGCGTGTCAATTGAGCAATTAAATTAGACTACTGTGTTTAGTCGCGCTCACGCTGCTCTGCGCTGTGAAAGGAAAGAGGGGTCTGAGAACAAGAGAAACGTAGGCTGAAAGTCAAAATCGGACTCAGCCCCGCGCCCTAACATTAATTGCATTGTAGAGGCATTTACGCAATGCTGTTAAGTGACACTTAAGTTCAAATGCGGGCTGATCGATGCTGTTAACTTGCTGTTACTGTTAACCGAATTGCTTCTAGTTGTGGTAGGCTGGTTAACATAGTGCTCACTGCTTGTATCTTTTAGCTGTAAATTATGGTGCGCATACATTCAGAACAAATTGTCGCGTTAATTTATCGTTGAGCTTAAGCACATTGTTTTTTTATTCTTTCGTAGTATAAAACGTGAACATGATCAGGTGACACACACTCACTCACATAGGCCTGCTAATAGTCACAATTTTATTTTATTATCTTTTTGTTTTTGTTTTTTTTTCTGTTTTTTGACAAAAATTGAGCCACAGCTTGCGGATCATTTTGATGTGGGGCTGCTGGCGTTGGTTGCCCCTCGGCAGTTATGCCGCAATTTTCATCAAGAGGAACGTTATTTCATTATAACACGATACACAGAGACAGTTTAGCGAATTAAACCAAATTTGCAAACTAATTTAAAAATATTTTTGTGCTTTCGCTCAAATGTAATAGAATAATTCCTAATGTGATTGTCGTCATATAAAACTAGATCCGCAGCCGTCCCACGCTGCGTATGTGCAATTTTTAGGCACAAATTTTTGTTTTCTTTTTTTTAATTACAAATGTAGACACGGCTTCCATATTTGCACTTTGCACAGTTTTTTATCTGCTCACGTGCACGTCAAGCGGCAAACTTTAAATACATTTCCGTAATTGCAATTGCACAACAAATATTGCAACAATAACCAGAAAAACAAATGGAACGAGGGGGGAATATGAAACGAGCACAATACTGTATCCAGATTTTTCTATATGCGCCAGCCCTTACTTACTCAAGGTCAAGTACGTTCAATCAATAGTGAGAGGAGGGAACGAAAGAAAGAGAGAGATAGAGCAATAGGGAGAGGGAGGAACGAAGAAATAATAACTCTAACCAGCTCCAGTGCTGAGTAATTTTTCGCTTTGACTAGAGTCGACAGTGATCCGCTCAAATCGAATTCGTGCGCCGAGCGAAATGAACAGTTTAATGCATATTTAAGGTATTCTATTATTCTGAGAACTGGAACTGATCCCTGCTCTTAGACGTATTTTTAGTTGAGCTCACTAAAAAAACTTGAAGTAAATTTAACTCAAGACCTCAAGGCATAGTTAGCAATTTGAACTTATTCATGGTCGCTTTATTTTGTTTTCTGTTTTTATTTTGTCAACTAATCTTTTTGCTTGATAATGAAAACAAAACAGAGACTACTGCTTTATTGGTCCGGCAATTGTCCGCACTGTCTTATGTTATTTATTTAACTTCCAGCTAACCCCGGAGGCAGTTCTCATTGTTGTTGGCGGATCTTTGGAGCAACTATGTTACTATCTTTTAACTCTTTTATCTAGCAGTTATCATAGACTAGCATTATAATATATGATAATATAACATAATATTATGATAATATAACATAAAAGATAAGTTAATAAATTCTAATAAATTACTCTTAGCTTATGCTATTCAGCAATGAACAAATATAACTATCTATGTATCTATACAACTACCAATTTAATGATGTTTTTTATTTGTTTATTATTTAATTAAGCGTTTCAAAAATAAGCGTTCGTTTGCAATTAACACTTATCCAGATCTTCTGATCTCAATAGATCCAAGTTCGTTCGAGGCGTCACATTGGCACATCATCACATCGAGTGAGTTATTCCGATTAGGTTTCCATTAAAATTGACTTATAAACAAGATTTATTAGCATGTCCCTTCGAATTTGTAAATCACACACTGGAAATATTTTTGTTGCTCAGTCTCCTTCTTGTATTCAAAACTTTCCTTTGCACGCTTCTCTCTGCTGTTTCGATCATTTAGCGAGAAACAAATTCAATTTGGAAGGAAAGATAAATATTATTTGAAATTGTGGCACGTGAACAAAACTTTTGCGGCCAGCAGTTTAATAAGTTGTTTATCAAAATCATTTCTGGCCAAGCATCGTACGATCACAGGGAGCTATTAAAACAAATAGCGCAAATATTATGTATGCATGGACGTTTTTTTTTCTTTTTTGCATAAACGAAATCAAATTTTTTATTAGACTTTTAAAAATAAATTTTTGATTTAAATTTATTGCGCTGATTTATTAATCAAATTTATTCCAAGTGCCAAAGTCTTGGGATCTGCTGATTCAAAATATATTTTTCAAAATATATTTTTCAAAATATATTTTTCTTTTTGCTTTTTTGGTGCTCTTAAGAATATTATTTATTTCTACATATGTACATACATATAAGTATTTAGTATTATAATAAATGCGACGCACACACAACATGCGCATCGTAAAAATGCTATAAATCGATGCCGCAACATCAGCGAATATAGTTAAACAAAGTATCGATCAGCATACTTAAATGATCGACTAATATATACTCAGTACTTGTAGAAATCAAAGATATGTATCTTAAACAGAGCTCACACGAAACCTTTAAGGATTTCTCAAAGTCCCAAAATAAATAACCCTCATTCACGATCTGAAAACCCACACAGTATCACTTTCTAACTGTCCTTAACAAGATCCCTCTTACTTTTTGTTGTGCTCAATGCATATATATATATATATATATATATATATATATATATATTTTTTTTTTTTTTTGGTATGTGTTTGTTTGTATGGGTTGTTTTCGCTATTGACAGCGTGCGTGTGGGGGAATTCTTTAACGCTAAACTAATTCTCCTACTAAGAATAAGAGTGTAAGAGTGTGGCTTTTTAGCTTTTTCTTTCTTAAAAGAATGAGAGAAGTGAATCGGTTATCTGTTATTACCTATCATTTTAGGTAATATTTGAGGTTGCAATATGTGATTTCATCTAGATTAAGTCTACCGAGAAAACTCTTAACGATGGGCATAGTGTTTTTCAGTCTTTGAATCGTTTTCAATTATATTTCATTGAATGAATGATTCAAAATTTTATGTATATAGTATGTACATATATCATTTTTGACAACTTAACATTTGGTATCATAAACATGACATATACATATGTATTTATAGTTTTAAAAAAAATTCCATACATGTATTTTGCAAGTTTAAAAAAAAAAAAAAAAAAAAAAAATTATGGCAAATGGCAAAAATTGCCTTTATTTGTACTTATGCAGGCACCATAATATCCAGACCTAGCCCCAGAGAATTTTTCGTTTTCTCAGACTTTATAAGAAGTTTAAAGATTATGAATAATTCATAGAATTATTTAAAACGGCTACAAGCCGTACTGTTATAGTCCTAGCGAACCTAAATAAATGTGTTAAATATGTTTTTGAACAACTTAATAGTAATAAATTCATTATTTATTTTATTAAATAGTCCAAAAGGCTATATATCGAACAGACTTACTTTAAATGTGCATGTATTAAATTATTAGGGCTTAACAGGTGCTGAGCGGCTTACTTTATGTGAGCTGTGGCTGACAGTTAACAGCGAACTGTTATTTAACAGATTTGCCCCCAAGCACGCAATAAAATTTTTTTGGTTGCCCATGCATTGCAATGATGATATATTTCTGTTTGCCTGACTGAATTAAGTCTCTTAACATGGTTCGTCAAATACTTAAAGCGAGTTTCAATTAAACAATTAAAATTAAAGAAAAATTAGTTTAACTATTGTTTGAATTGAATTGAATTTCATATACATTTATTGGGCAGCAGTCTGAGAAATCCATTTAATCTGAATATAATAATTAATATAAATAATATATATATATATATATATATATATATATATATATATATATATATATATATATATTAAGAAAAAATAAAAAACAGTGTCTCTATGAAAATTAGCCCTCCAAGCACAATAACCACTCACTACATTATATTGCAACGTTCGGTTTCGGTTCTTAAGAAACATACGAAACACCCCTAATATATTAAGCCATAATACTCATATATAGCTTCCATTACAGCTCGTATTGTTGTCCTCAGAGCTACATAGCTACTACTAAAAAAATAAATAAATAAATAAAAAAAGTAAGACATAATACGAATTGGTATATATGCAAATCAATCAGGGATGTCAACAGTAATTCAGTCATTAAATTTTTGAGTTTATAGCTCCAATACATTATAAAATACATTTTTTTCCCGGTTTGCGAAGCCATGCGCGTAGATATTCACCATATATTACTGATTTTGGTCTACCAACTCAAGTATATATTCCAGATATCAAATCTCTAAAGTAACGTAAGATAACTCTCTATAAATTCGGAAATTATACTTTTTCATGCCCCGCTCCCAAATTTTTTTTTTTATCATCGATAGAAGAGGTCATCAGTAACTCAATTATTCAACTCATCCACCCAGTCTTTTGGGGTTCGCCACGCCATCAATGGGCGCAGATATATCCGCTATATCTTTTTCTCTTTGGTTATCAACACGATTGTACGTTTCAAGTTTTAAGTCGCTAGAATCAACATATAATAAAAAAGAATTGTATAAAAACTATGTAATCAAATCCGATTTTCCACACCCACAGTGAGCGTGGATATATACTTTTTTAAAGCATCGTAAGAGTAACAAGTCTCTCTAGCTTCACCAGAATCGAAGAATTTGTATTCATACCGACAAATGGACGGACAGCATGACGAAAAGTGCTCAAAATCAATATACTCCCTTCACTTCGTCTATAACTATAAAACCTTAAAACCTTCAATACTGATCATCACAGCTGATCCACAACAATTGAATTAATATATTTTTAAGGATATATGCATATGTAAAACCTTACACTGATTTATTACTTTTCGACCGTTCACATAATTTTTTTGTATTATAGTTTGCTTCCCTATTATAAATTGACACGATAACAAGTTTTTGTTGGCCGAATAACATGAATATGTTTCTATATTCTGTAAACCTGTTGATAAGTTTTAAGTCAAGTTGTGCATACAATTTCTGTATGATATTTATTGTAATAATAGATATATTTGAAATATATTATTTGATTTAAATTATAACTAGCAATATACAGGCTAATGTGTAGCATATGATTTATTATTATTTACGCTACATAATAATAGTTAGATATTTGATCATTTTTTAGGAAAATTAAATGATGATTTCACCAAGAACTTTTGCCAGAAATGAAGATAAACTATAGGTCACATAACGCACAAAATATAAATAATATAGCATATATTTGCCTATGTATGTGTAATTTAAATCAGTACACACACAAACACATATTAAAGCCGTACACACAACTCTGCGCGTGTGTATAAAACGCGTTATATAAAACAACAACACTTTTGTTTAAACATAAGAATAAACATATGATATATATATTCGTTTATATAAATATAATCAAAATATTAACTCTGCTTACGGAGGAGGATGGGGGCCAATAAAGGACAGAAAAGTAAATAACATAACAACAATGCCAGGATAGTGGATAACTAAAAGATTGCCCCTCGGGCCACTTGGCCATGGTCAACGTAGCTGGGGTCGTGGCTCCGTTAAGTGCATCCGCCTTGACTATTTAACATTCACGTTCATAATATTGAATACTGGACCGATTCGCATAAATACACGCCTAAGGACACTTCGCAGTTCGGGTTTGAGGTCGAAGCACATCATCTCACATAGCAGGCTATAGTAGTTGGATACATGCGTGGCAAACTAGAAAATTATTCGAAAAGAAAATTTTTATAACACTCTGGTTTGTATATATTTTCATACTAGCTTACCCTCGCATCGGACATCTTAAGCAGGCGCGTCAATATTAGCAGTAGCAGAGAAGTCCATGCATCGCGATGCGCCTCACTCTGTAGGCTAAGATAGTACGCTAGTGCCTCCTTGCTGACTTGCACCAACTCCTGCTCGATTCCAGGCCAGTCGCTGCGTCGATTCTCATCGCTATACATTTTGAAAAAGATGCGTAAGACGCAGGCTAGCGAAGCGGTCTCCTGCTTCAGCAGATTTGGCTTAACAGTGCCTTTAAACCCCGCACGCCAAAGCAAATTGCGCTGATCCTGATCGGCATTGAAGCGTTTGGCAAAGCGATGCGACTGCATCAAACACTCAGCGAGTGTGAAAAGTTGACGCGTGCGCAAATAGCCATACATTCCCTGTTCCTCGCGTTGGCAATCCAGCTGTAGCTGCTGCTGCTGCGTTTGGCGACCGGTCAAATCTGCGGCTGCTTGTGCGAGCGTCTCAGCATCTTCCTTGCGGGAGGTCGCCGGGAAAAAAACTATATTGTCCATGGTCTGTATTAACTCCAGTTGCACAACACACTTAATATGTAGGCCCTCGAAATTATTGTGCGCCTCTAATGGCGTGGAATGTACTGTGCTAGAGGCGCGACGCGGCAACTGATGTTGCAGCTGCAGCTGTTGCTCATTGCTCTTGGTGGGGCGCCAGCTGAGCAGCTCCTTCGGAAGCGTAGCATTGAATATGTCAAGGATGCATTGGCATGTTTTGTCCCAGGTAACCTCATTAAACTTGAATCCATTCGAGATGACTAAATTCTCTAGACAATTGGTGCCAGAGCGAGCAAGCTGCTCATTATTTTGCTGAACGCACCAATGTAGCTGGGCGAACAGCTCTTCCAGAAGCAGATGGCCAAGCACATCGAAATATTGGGTAAACACGTCGATGATTGCGTACAATGCATGATTGCAGGTGGTTGTCATCCATTCGGACTTTTCAGTCACGTGCTCCGGCAATTTCATGTTGTCAAAGATGCGGAAAATTACATTGAATAAGTCTTTCCACCAATTTGGTTTGAAGCTATCGCCATGTGTCTTCACGATCTCAAAGAGAACGGTCAGACCACGTGTGCGCACATCCAGCTTGCAGCGATTTACTACACAGGAGAGGGAAAAAAGCATGGGAAACCAACCACGAACCCAAACACGGTCTTCCTCAGCCACAGAAGCGTCATTCTCCATGCCCGCGTGCTCCGCAAACAGCTGTGGTGCATCATGCACGCATTGAGCACAGTTTCGCACTAGCCGTATGGCCTCCATGCTGGTGTCCGGAAAACGTGCATTGCACGCAAACTCAGAGAGGCACTTAACAGCATCTTGAAAGGAGTCCACCATAACGGCGAATTGCCGTCGGTAGAGGTCACCAATAATTTTTCCAGTTGTCTGGAATGCCAGCTCAACAATTGGTTCCTCATGATCGCCGGCTGCTAAATGGAATATTGAAAAGATGTTCTTCCAGCCGGAACGTATATTGTGTGCCTGTCAAGGAAGAATATATATATAACGTCTTATTTTTCAACTGAATCCACTAAATGACTGACCTGCGAGTTGACCATTTGAGCAATACAACGCACGACCATGTCACGTATGGCAGGCGAGTTGTTCTTCTTCATGATGTGCTCGAAGGGACGCAGGAAATCCTTTTGAAAACGAAAATTGCTAAATTCTCCCTTTTCCATGAACTTCATGGAAAGCTGGCGCAGTGAGTCCAATGCGAAGAAAGCAATCTCCTCGTTACTGTTACAGCCAACCGTATTGAAATGCTCCCCCAGAACCTGCCAGATACGTGACCATTGCAATCGAATACGCTCCATGTTATAGTAACTAATTTCTACGATCTTTTGCAGTGAGAACATGCGAGGCTGCGTCTGCTGCAACTCATCGACGGAGACCTGACAAAGCGCTTTGACAAAGTCCACAATGGCATCGCCATCCAGGCGCATGGACCCGGTAAATATACGATCCACAGCCACAACAACACTCTGACTGCTCGTCTCACCAATGTGCTCTTTGACACTGGGATTAAGCGCATCCTTGAGCGTAGTCTGCGCACCAGAAAGAAATTGCGGTCGCACTCCGGTTCCTATAAGCTGTGCCAACTCCAACTGGCTAATGCATTTGACTATGTCCAACCAACTACTGCCCAGATAATTCCCATCAGTGTGGGCGACCATGATGAGCGTTTTGATAGTATCAATATTCTTAGCCTTCATCTCATTGATGGGCGAATTGGCATTTAGTAGGGTGAAGCGTGCGAGCGCCTGAACGTAGGCATCCCGCTCCAGGGACATGTGAAAGATGCACGCAATGCGTATGGCACATCGAATGCCATCCAAACAGAGTGTCGCTATTTCTGGATCATCGCATACCTGCAGACCCACTGAGAAGGCAGCTAGAAAGGGAGTCCATGCCATTTTAAACATGGGACGTACATGCTCCAGGTGCTTGGCCGATGTGAAGGGCGATTTGACATGAGACACAGACTGCATCAGATTGGTTGCCGTCAGGGAGATGACCTCCATTTCCATATTCCAAAGCAGCTTACGTCGCTTTTCCGTTATGAAGGGCTGCTTACCCGCAGGCTTAGGTGCCATTAGCATGGTGGTATTGTTCTTCATTTTAATCTCATGCTCGGCGATCTCATCATAAATAGATGACAAATACTCCTCGGGAAGATCATCTTTGCTGTCACTAATGCCTCGATTCATTTTGATGTACTGCTCCTTAGTCATCTTGTGTTTAACTTGAGGCGAATGAAGATCTGTGGTCAGCATTATAATGCTGAATGCAAGCACATAAACTGTATCGGCGCTCTGGAACAGTTGATTTTGGGGATTACATTCACAGTATCTGCTTGCAAACTTCTCCATTAGACGATCGATCTTCTGTGCCTCACCGGGCAAACGGAACTCTTCGAGGAGAATGCGCAGAGCTGCAACGACTTCGAGCTGGCGGAAGTCAAAAGCATCGATATAAGCGCACATCACTTCCTTCGAGTGATCATCGTTCTCGCCTAGATAATTGCCAATGACTGTCTTATCGAGACGATCGTCATCGTGCAGCCAGCGTGCGATGTCCTGACAGCTACTCCCCAATAGTTGCTTCTCTTGCAAAAATTGGACGCCCTTCTGTGGCTTGCGATTGAATAGCTCAATGCCCGTCTCCATGACTTCCTTGCGCATCTTGCGCTCCTCTAAGGCTTCGGGCAAATCCAATAACTCTTGATTCTTAACACTGCCATACGAATTAAGGCTATGACTCGAACCGCCATGAGTCGAACGTAGGCTAGAATTATGTGCGGAAAGCGCATCTACATTGTCACCCAATTGATTTTCCTGCATGGTTGAAGTCGGTGACTGAAGTGACTGAACCTGAAATTAGAAATATGTAAGTTAGCTCAGGAACATAAATATGGGGTGCAATATAGTTCACCTGTAGTGCAGGCGCTGGCATATTGGGATTGACATACAAATCCTTACTCCACTCAACCATACACTTCAATATAGATACAAGGCACTCGAGTCCGCGTTTGCGCATTGATTTCTCCTGCATTGGATTAGCGCCCAGTTCAAGGGCCTGGCGACCCTGTGCAATCTTGGAGAGATCATTAACCAGACGCTCGAAAAGATTCGCTGCCGAGAAATCACAATCGTAGTTCACATATATATCCACCACGGACTGCGCATCAGCACAGATGCGCGTTAACGCTTGTATGACCATCCATTTGTGTTCGAAAGAACTCGAATTAGCTTCCAGTATATTCAAGAAAATTTCCTTAAAAAACACCTCAATTTGTCGCTTTAAATGCACCTTAAAATTTGAAAGTAATGCCACAAATATAGAGAGCGACAATTCGAAGACCTCGGCCACCAGGCTGACCCCATTGTTGGATAAGGCAACACACAGATATTGTTTTATGGCCATAACGAACATCTCATTGGAGCGGAAGACAGGTCCGGCATTCTGCAATATGAGCAGCAACAAGTGCAGCGAGAGAACCTTAGAGCGCAGTTCATGGGACTTGGGGTCGGGTTGACCCTCGGGAAGAGGCTTCATCGACAGCTTACACAAGGCCCGAAAGACGAGAAACGCATCCTTCTGTAGAACGTGCGTAAATTTTGCAGTTACTATAGCATCATTCTCGCTGTGTAACTCAACGCTATCGTGGTCCGAGTGCGAAGAGTCAACTGAACAGTTTCCATTTACAGACGCCTCCATTTCTGCCAATTCCGAATCTGAACTCTGTTCCTTCATCGCCTCATTAAATGCAGCTACAAATATGTAAATACACAGCTTAAATTTATATATATTTATATACCTCTCTATATATTATACCTGTTTAATATAGTTTGTAAATATATGGGATGCAGTATGGGCAGGGATTCACATATGCTATCGTTATCGATAATTTACGATTACTTGCAAATCACTGCACATAAGATCCACCCATGGCACATTCACTACCACCCACCTGTTATTATCTCAGCAAGCAGCTCCGAGGCTATGGCTTCATCGCTGTCTGATGTTTCCGTAACAGTCGTTGTCGTCACCGTCGTCAAATCCTCACCATTACCTTCCGGACTCCCTACGCTGCCATTAGTCGTCTCCATCGTTGATGGTGTGGATGGCACTTCATACACCTGATTCTCCATTCGCGCAAATATCACATTAAGCATCTGTGTGAGTGTGGCGCGGGCCGTTGTCTGATTGACCAGATTCCGGCTGGACAGATAGATGTCATAGCAGGTGCGTACAGCTTGAAGCAGCGTGAATTCATGTATTTCCACATGCTGTGACGTTACAACGGTGAGCAGCGCCTTGATGATCTGCAACTGAACACCTTCATCCGTCTGAGGGCCATTAAAACAGCCGTAAATGGTGATTACAATGCGATCGATGAGCAAATGACCTGGATTCGCAGAATCCTGAATAGCGCCCGTCAAGTGGCCATAGGCAATCAGCTTTTGTAGACAATCCAAAGCTGTGACAACAATGCGAGGAGAGCGACTCTTGCATGCTAGCTCGAAGGGCAGGAAATAGGTTTCCGCATTGATAATGCTCGCTGCATCATTTTTGGGCAGCGGCAATGCGGCGCAAGGTAATTCATTGCCTTCGGCGATTTGACCCGCATTGATAAGTTCCGCCTTGATCTGTTCAAGAGCTGTGTCACAAGATTTCTTGAGTTGCGAATGATGTGAGCGCCGTATGTCCTTATCGGCAAGGATTTTCTCGAGAGCACGCACAATAAACATTTCCTTGGTTTTCGTGGAGTTATTTTGCATATTGTATGCAACTCCAAGTCGTTTTGCAGTTATGTTTTTATTACCAGCCTCTTACTAATTACCTTCTGCAAGCGTGCGTGTGTGTGTGCTGTATGTGAAACGACAGCGACAACGATAGCGACTGCAACTTTCGCGCTGCCGCAACGTTGTGTTGCCCCGTGTAATATTGCTCTTGTCTAGATAGCTCTCACTCGGCACCCGCAGTGTGTATGTGGTGTTATTTAATTGTTTTATGCGTTTGCATGTTGCTAATGATTCAATTTTTCACATCAAATATGCTTACAGAAAAAAAAAAACAATTCGTGAAAAAACGTCATCAGTACTGAACAATATAGCCAGACTGTGAATATATATCGATTAATGTATCCGACTTGCAATCGATTAAATACTAATCGATATAAAAAGATGCCAAGTTGAGTTAATAAATTAAATATACATTTCTATTGACTTATTACAGGGTATAAAACTCGCCACACACACATTACCGACACATAGGTGCTTACAATGATACAAAATTCGCTAACATATGTACACATGTATCTATGTACTATAATTGCCACTCCTCGGTTGTACAATCTGCCATTAAGACCATGTTGCTCAACTGCTCGTCCAAAATTTTTTCATGTTGAGCTATCGCCTCTGCGCCGGCGGTTGTAAATATTCGTGTCGGCGGCAAAGCCGATGCCGGTATATGCAAATACTTTTTAGCCAAACTATGCAGGAACGGATGAAACTGTACGAGATCCTTCCACAGCAGTAGTGGCTCCGCCTGTAGGCTGCTAATGCCGGAGCAGAAATAGCTGGATATTTCATCCATATTTTCGCTCTCCCCATTCATATTAATGTGCTTATGCTTCTCGTTTGAGAAAGCTCTATACGCTGCCCATATGTCATAGTTGTCCGTGTTGGCTTCTTCGCTCGATTCGACAGGTATCTCCCCGTCTTTCTCCTCATACAGTTCGTACAGCTGTGCCATATATTTGGCCACCAGCGAAGCGCTTTGGAAGGGCATATTGCGGAAACGTGGATCTAGTAGACTCGACAAGGCCAACTGCGTATTATTTTCCATGTCTTCGAAGCGCTCCTCCAGAAAACGGATAACAAATAGACGCAAGTCATATGCGATTTGATGCTGCTGCTGTTCTGCGCTCTCTGGCAGCTTCAGTTCGTTGAGCACGGTGTAAGCAATGGGTAAAACATTGCTGGCACTGGGATATAAGCCGATACTCGTGCCACACAATTGACGCACTGCACTGGCCAATGGAGCCAGCACTGTTATCAGTTCCGCAGCCAAATCTAATTCAGCACCCGTCAATGCATCCGATGGCAACACTTTCTGATGTTGCGTCGCTTGCTTCACATACCGTTCCAACATCTCAAAGCTGCTCAAGGGATTTCCTATTACATCCAACTTTTCCAACTGTTGGCCCTGACAGCGACGCACCTTGTCGCAAAGAGCACTAAACTCATTTCGCTGAACGACCAACTCGATCAGTTGCTCCAGCAGATAGGCAAAGCATGGGACGTGCCGTTGGCTACCTAACAGCGCATCTACCGCATTCTCCAGCAAATGATCGCTGCGGCTCACAATACAAACAATTTTCGATTTGTCAATGTCAAATCGTTGGCAAATGCGTTCCAGACGTTCCACAATGCTGTTCACATTATACTGCAACGGTAGCCTTTGCACTGAAAGTGCTTTAGAGCGTCGATGCAGTCCTTCGTTATAGTGAGCAGCTACTTCCAGGAAGCTCAATTGCTGGTCGGACTTTGAGTTGATGGCGCAACTTAGCGACAGGCTTTGTATGTGCGCAAATTGTTGCCGCAACTGGGCTATTTGAATCTGCGCCTTTTGACCAATGTGTGCGGCTAGCTGCTCAGAACTGGGTAAACGGAAGGTGGGGCAAAGCACCTGAACCAGGCGCTTAAACCCCTCGCCCTGTATCATATATAGCGGCTGTTTGTCGCGGCACAGAAAGTATGCTAAGCTGTTCTGATAAACATTGTTACTGCAAATAGATAACAAACGAGTTAGCCACATATTACATATGATTGTCCGACAAACCAACCTAGATATCAAATGATTCCCTTCTGGATGCGTTTCTTCGCTGTGCATTTGGTACAGGGATCGTTGATCGCTCTGTTCATTTGCCTCCTTTGGCTCAAATTCTATAATGTCCTCAGCACTTACCGTCTCAGTGGCTGATTCAGTCTCTGCCGCCGCCGTAGCCCAGTTTGCATACGTTTCCTCATTCACCACACTTTCGACCCCTGTATGTGCCTCTGCATGCACCAGTTCGATTATGTTCACATCCATATCGTTGACAACTTGTCCGCTATTAACTCCATCCTGCGGCTCCGATTTAATCTTAATGGATGCATGCCTACTAAGTTGCTTACGTCCACGACTTTTGATAGGATTTGGTTCACGCTTGAGAATGCCTCGCACCACAATCGAATCATGGTCATTAACATCGCTGTAAACAAACGCTGCTGAGCATACATATTTACTCAAATATTCTGGATTGTTGTCTTACATTTGTGGATGGGTCTTCATGTGCTTCATTAGATTGGAGGTATTGCCGCATGTTTTTATTATCTTCTCGCATAGCAAACATTGCGCCGTTTGGAGATCTATTTTATCGTAGTATTTCCAAATTTTACTACGCGCCATTATTGCTTGTCTATATTGTTTGGCATCGATTTCCAAAATCACAAATTGTATCGAAGCACTTGCAATCAGTTCACTGAAGCAGCTCAATTTTGAACGACTTAAAGAACTCTATAATGTTCATTGGTTCAGTTCGCTCCATTGGTTCACATGACGTTTGCTTATGAACTAGTCGTAAATTCACTCAATTGACCAAATATTGAATACAAATAATTATCAAATATATTGGACGCTTTTAACTGGAAACAATGTAAATATATTTATAAATAACGAACGAAATACCAACTTAATTATGATGCAGTATTAGCATCACTGGCTATGTGACAAGATTGTATCCATCTTCATTCATACGGAATATCTTAGAGTAATTTAACAAATAAATATGACTCTAGTCGAGACAGCCCGACTACGAGATATCCTAAACCTTGAAAAGTAGCTAATAACGAACATATTAGCGCGCGCTCTGCTAACCGCGTAGTTGGTATAGTGCCTTGAGACTGGTTTGGGCAAAGGATAGTCTCAAGGACGCTTATAACATTTCTAAATGGACGATCTTCATGAAACTTTCAGAAAATACTATTAATAGCATCTAAATGTGTCTATTTACTAAATTACAAGTCTCTAGTATTTGAAATGCGTGTGGCATTTGAAATCAGAAAATTACAAAACCTGCGTATCCATGATATCTATATAAATATACAAATTTGAATTAAGTGTGTAGCTCAAACGGTTAATAAGTTATGCTCAAGAACGAAAAAAAAGTAAACGAACTTTAAATTTTTTTTCAATAATTTGCAAATGGGATGAGTTATCGAAAAAAAAAAATAAGTAAACTCTTACTGCGTAACTAACATACAAGTATTCATGTGAAATTTCAGCTCTCTGGATTTTGTAGCTTCCGAAATCTTGACGTTCATACGGACGGACGGATAAATGTACAGGGCTATATCAACTTTTTTTTTTTTGTGCTGATTAAGAATATATATACTTGGTCTGCGACGTCTCCTTCTGCCTGTTACATACATTTTCACAAATCCATCATACCCTGATTCCCATTTTTAATGGGTTCACGATATAAAAAATCAGTAGGTTGCGTAAAAAAAGCTGTGACGTCACATTGTAAATTTTGCGGGTACTGAAGCAGAGATGCTCCAAATTAATCAAAATAAGGTACATATTTTGTAACGAATTAAAAAAATAGGCTGCATAAAATAGATAAATCGTAATTTAATAAAATAATAAAAATAATAATAAAAAAAAAAAAAAAAAAAAAAACAGTAAATAATTCAATGATTTTCACCATCAGTATTGTTTACTGCTCACATCTGCGATGTCATGCAAACAAAAAGATAATCTGCCTAAACCAGGAACAGAAATGCACGACCCTATCCTTGGCCCACAGATTCTTAATATTATTAATGAAAGTGGTAGATATTACGATGTAGATTGAGGTTGACGTTGTTAAATAACTGCATAAGAAACGGATTACAACAAAATTAGTAAAACCCTTATATTGGCCTATTCGTGAATCCGTGTAGAACTTGTAATTAACCGCTCAGTTCGTTTTATGCAGGGACCGCAAATATCATAAAAATCAATTTTAATAATTAAAAATAATTTGTTTTTCTTAACTCAAAAATAATTATTTCTTAATATTTTTTATTATTATTATTTCTTAATTATTATTTCGATATCAAGACATATCATTTAAATAGTCAATATAAATAATGTATTTGTCGGAGCGCACTGTATGTGATTGTTGCTGTGTACTGCACGTGTTCGCTGTGTGTGTGTGTGTTGATGTATATTGGAATTCTGGTGTTCACCAGAATTCCTAATTTCATCATATCAATAATGTTGCATCAGTCACTAATTGCGCTCTGATTGGTTCTTTGCATTTTGTCGCTTTAAGAAGTACCGTTTTAGCGAGACGACAGCGCTACAACGCTGTTACTTGCTTCAAGTGTGGCCAATCCGGGCATTTTGCGAACCGATGCTCTGGAAGTGACGTCCCAACAAAGCAAAAGAATGTAAACCAGTGCTTTGTGTCTGAGCCAACAGGAGTCATGTTACATCGAGGTGAGAGCTACCCAATTTGCTTCGACTCTGGTGCCGAATGTTCCTTGATAAGAGAAAAGATAAGTGACCGATTGTCTGGAAAGCGCGTGAATAATATAGTAATGCTAAAAGGTATCGGTGATGCCGGTATTTATAGTACTATCCAAATTCTCAGTCACGTTGTTCGAGATGAGGACTTGAAGAATGATGTCATCATTGGACGTGAAGTCCTTAATCAAGGTTTCAATGTTGTGCTCTCACCGAATGTGTTTAAAGTTATAAAATCAAAATCTGTAAATATTTGTGCCGCTACTGATTCTCCAATTAATATTGATGAAATTGATACCGATTTGACAAATGCTGATAAAAGCGAATTAATAAATTTAATTAAAAATTATACCTCAGCATTCTCTAAAGGGATTCCAAACACACGAGTTAATACAGGCGAACTGAGAATTCGACTAATTGACCCCAACAAAACTGTGCAACGTCGGCCGTATAGACTCAGTCCGGAAGAGAGAGAGATAGTGCGTGAGAGGTTAAGAGAGTTACTCAGATGTAACATTATCCGCCAAAGTTGTTCTCCGTATGCAAGTCCTATGTTGCTTGTAAAAAAGAAAAATGGGTCCGATCGTTTATGTATTGACTACAGAGAATTAAACTCAAATACCGTCGCTGACAAATACCCCTTGCCCCTCATTAGTGACCAGATTGATAGATTGTGTGGTTCGTATTACTTTACTTGTTTAGATATGGCTAGTGATTTTCACCAAATTCCGATTCACCCTGATTCCGTTGAATATACTGCATTTGTGACGCTGAAAAATGAATTAATTTGGCAGAGATATCTATTGATTGGTTTATTGTGAACAGCGGAAGGACTCTGATATTATTGATATTATGAACAAATTGAAAGACAATTCTCTTGCCGGGTACATTACAAAAACTTACGAAGTATAAGCAGGAATAATTTATAGAAAAATCCAGAGAAATAGTAGAACTCGATCTTCGCCAATTGTGCAAAATGTATTAGCGGAACCAGCATATAGCAAAGAGTAATTTTATAAAAACAATGCTAAGGTTATTAGGTTGTTGAATACGAATTAGGAGATTTTGATGCAGAAAGGCATCAAATGAAGTCCAAAGTTTTGAAGACCTCTAAACATAGCTGAATTGTTAGACGAAGATAGATATTTTCTAAGGTCATTGACAAATAATAGAAAATACAAATTCACGTACAGGGTGATATAAGAAAGTTGCCAGAAGGGCATGTATTAGTTGAACTAGAAAATTGTGATGAAGATTTGAATGATTGAAAAAAACTGTTGAAAGAGACAGTATGGAATTGATTGAGAAACTGTTGAAAGAGACAGTATGGAATTGATTGAGAAACTGTTGAAAGAGGCAGTATAAAAATTGAGAAACTGTTGAAAGAGGCAGTATAAAAATTGAGAAACTGTTGAAAGAGACAGTATAAAAATTGAGAAGCTGTTGAAAGAGACAGTATGAAATAATTGAGAAACTGTTGCAAGAGACAGTATGGAATTATTTAGAATGAAACTGTTGCAAGAGCCAGTATCGAATTATTGAGAGTGATAAGAAATATTGAAAGAATTGGTCATAATGCAAGCACAAGTGCAAAATGTTTTGATCATGGCGTGTGGCGCATAAGATGATGTGAAAAGAAACCAGTTGGGTTTACGATAATGAATGAGACTGTATGTATGGATAACTGAAGAGTTGTATGATTGATAGTGCAAAATCAATGTAAAGCGAAACCAGAGTGGTTTATGATAATGAAGTAAAACCTCAAAGAAAGCTAAGTTAAAGAGTAATTAGACGTGAGACTAGAAGAGGAAGATAAAGTTTTGTATGACGCTGTGACGTGATAACAGTTGTAATCAAGAAATTTATAAGATTTTATATCCGTCTATGAGAGACGATGGTTATCCGTCTATGAGAGACGATGGTTATCCGTCTATGAGAGACGATGGTTATCCGTCTAAGAGAGACGATGGTTATCCGTCTAAGAGAGACGATGAATTCAGTTAAAAATCTTTTGTTACGTAAGAAATTTGAATCTAAAATTGGGAATACTACACGAGGACGTGTCAAGGTCAGGATGGCCGTGTCGGAGCGCACTGTATGTGATTGTTGCTGTGTACTGCACGTGTTCGCTGTGTGTGTGTGTGTTGATGTATATTGGAATTCTGGTGTTCACCAGAATTCCTAATTTCATCATATCAATAATGTTGCATCAGTCACTAATTGCGCTCTGATTGGTTCTTTGCATTTTGTCGCTTTAAGAAGTACCGTTTTAGCGAGACGACAGCGCTAAAACGCTGTCGTCGAGTGTGGTTCGGAGCTATGCAGAAGAATAACACTAGCATTGAGAGGCAGTTTAGAAATAAACGTGGAAGCATAAGCACCGAAACTCGCTTCGCTATTATGGACCAAATGAATTTAGTTCCAACATATTTTTGAAATTTGATATATAATTCATATTAGGTGTTACACATCGTTCGCGAAACTCGAAGTCGAATGAATTGATGACTTTGAGTGTTTTTCGAACCTTAAAAAAATGTCTTCTAGTGTACATTCATTTACTGCATAATGTTCTATTACGCTTTCATAATTTTTCACCAGATCTTGTGTTATCTCAAATACTTTTGACCAAATGATCGGTTCCTCAGTACCAACAAAATATGTTAATGTACCCGCATGATTCTCACGTAAATCCAGCTGTTTGAATTGTTGTTTAAGTATGCTTGTGATAGTATTGACATTTGTCTCCGTCTCCATGTTGATTCGAATTTTCAGTTTAATTGTAAAGCCGCTTAAGCGCTTGAGAGCGCAAATGTTATTCAGGCATTTGAATTTGCCATTTGCCATGATGGCCAGTCGGTTGCAAAGCTCTTCGCACTCATCCATGCTGCATATAGAGAACAGAAGAGAACATCTGTTAATAGAAAAGATATTCGTTTACCTCAGACTTACCTGTGGGATGAGAGCACCACTGTTCGATGTTCAGCTTGAAAGTCCTTAACACACTTCCATAAGAATCGTCGCGATCTGGGATCTACGCCCGTTGTTGGTTCATCTAAAAACACCAGTGATGGTTCCCCTATCATAGCCATGGCAGCTAGCAGCTTCCGTTTCGTGCCACCAGAATAGTTCTTCACGGCCATATCACGATATTTAACCAAATTCATTTTCGTTAACCAGTATTGAACATTGTTTTCAATTGACTTTCCGCCGTCCTCAGTCCGAAGAGAAAGGCCACGTAGTAGGGCCATCAGTCGAAGGCACTGCTCGGCAGTCATAAATCCATTGAGTGCATCGTATTGTGGACAATAACCGAACTGCTGTCGAAACAACACCTCGTTTTGGCGTATATCAATACCCTTGATCTGTATATGCCCGCTATCCAAAGCCTCGTTGGCTGTGATCATTTGGAATGTGGTTGTCTTGCCTGCTCCATTAACCCCCAGTAGTCCGAAGCACTCGCCGGAGTCGGCAGCGAAGCTGATGCCACAGACAACTGGTTTGCCTGCATAACTCTTACACAGATTGCTTACGATCAAATTATAATTATGTGACTTGTCTGAGAGCAGCCTCTTCGCTTGCTGCTCCTCAATAATGCAGTCGTTAATGTTCTCCATCTCCAGCTGCGGACTTATGCCAATTGCAGATGTCGTACAACTAGTCTTCGGTGGTATCTTACAACTTTTGCCATGGAAAAAATCGACCAATCGACGACGATAGTATTTGTTCTCGAGCACAATTATGAAGAAGGCCATGATCAGGGAGAACACAGTAAGTGCATATGCAAAAAATACGCCGGTGGATGGTGGAGCAATCGCTGATTTCTTTCGCTGTGTCAAAAGGTTTTCGTTGATAATACGTAACTGATGATTCAAATTGAAATCGGGCAAAAAGCAAAGGAAAGCTATTTTTGTCTCATGCAGTTTCATAGCCTGACTATTACCGGAGGTGATTAAAGCTGCGATCTCTGAAAAATATGCAATTACAGAATAGCTAAAAAGATTGCAACACATTCCAAAATAAATAAAGGATGTCAAAGAGTCGGATTTGGCTATGTAATAAATGAATAAAAATATCGTTCTAACTGAAAAGGCCAGACGAACTTCAAAACAAAAGGATTAATAAGTAAAAATAAATTGTGAATGACTTAGCATTTGACGACACAAAAATATATCCTCCTTATTCTAGTTATGCCAAGCATGGTAATATTAGACCTAAATAACTAGAAAGGCCCTATATATCAGGCAGAAGAGGGTGTGGCAGACCCCATAATAAGTATAGATTATTGATTGGGGAGCCAGTCAGTATGTATGAACGCGTCGATCTCAGAAACTATAAGAGCTTGCACGCGCATATCGATTTTGTTTCAGAAAATCGATAACTATTCAAAGTTATCGATCAAAGCCCTTTGTTAAAAGTAAGATATAATATTATATCTCTCTCATCTTTAGAGCTAGAGAGTATATAGATGATAATTTGGTAATTTTTACAAACAGCAAGGCGCCTGAATATGCGGACATGCGTATGTGAGTGTGTGTGTATATGTGCTTGTATTGTTTGTTATGCATGCAGACACGAAGCGTAGAATTCTTAGACTATAAGTTCTCAGGGCTCAGGGCTCAATGATCACGTAGTCGAGCAGAACTTTCTTGTTTTATACACATTATAATATAAAATGGTACGTCCACGCCTTCTGTGGTCATACCAAATCAAAGCATTATATTGAAAGAAAAGCTTTATATTGTACAGTTTTACATATCCAGGCCCCTTTACAAAAAAAACATGAATCTTTTCGACAGAGAATGAATATTACACAGTCGGTATTATCCGAATGTAGATTGTTCAATTTACGAACGACCATACGAGTATGGAATATATTTGTTAGTGTTGTTAAGTCACAACAACATTTAAACATTCATGGAATGAAGTCTGTTCTGTTTATATAACAGTTTTCAGATACTGGTTCATAAACTGGTGGATAAAAACTATACAAACTTTCGTAAAGCCACTGAATTAAGAAAATGTTTTCCATACATCAACAACTATTATTAGCAAATTTGCATTTCGATTGCAAATGCTATGGCTCTCTCGAAATATGCAAATCTGCATAGCATACATTGATCACTTACCTGAAACGATAAGCATAAGCAGCAGATATGTTGAAATAGTTGATATGGACTTAAAGTTATTACCCAAAACGTACAAAATAGGCAAATAACTGCACCCGTAAAAGAATATACTCCAAGTAATTAGCTTCTGCTCTTCGATTTTGTACAGCTCATCGGGCATTATCAGTACAATTATCAGAAACAATGTCAGACAGACAATGCCATGCAAAAGCAAATCAAACACAAACGTGGCCCACCAGTAGGTGTAGCGTGACATGGGCTGCAGTTGACGAAACCCGTTCACATGTTCCTTAAACGGCAATGCGATGAAGTAGAACATGTAGAAAAAGTTGGCTGCTGCTACGATCACTGCAAAGTATTCGAGTCGGGCCGAGCTGACATCGCTAACGAAACGCCTAATGGGCACATAGTTAACATCGAAAGACGCTTTGGGTTGCCCGTCTAGCTGCTGCAGCATGCACGTGTCCAGCATATTTAGTAGTATAACGCTGCTGTGATACCGGTTGCTGGCCCAATACATTTCTATACTCGGCTTCTCATCGGTGCTTCGACCCTCCCCAAAGATACCAATTAAACCAATAGTATCCTCTAGAAAATCGGCCAAATTATCGCGCTGCAACTGCGTCAGCTCTGTAGAAAGATTGCGCCAATTAGCATAAATTTATAACAAACATATATGCAGTGATATATTACCCTCCTCCATGGTAAAGTTGCTTCGTACCGTTAACGTTTTAGCATTGAGTCCATTATCTTGAATGTATTGACGCAATTGCTGCTCGAACTGAGCATCATAGCCAGATGGATTGTAGATAAAAATACTGCCCGTGCGTAGCTGCGCGAGTTTTAGCGGTAAAGCATACTCGTTATTCACCAGAGACATATAATGTATCAGCAGAAGAGCAAACACAGTGCTCAAAATGGATAAGCTAAACTGTATAGAAGATAAACCGCATGAGGTAAAAGAAAGGGCTGAAATATGTATTATATAAAATTAAAACAAAATAATAAATAGCTTCAGCACCTTCAATTTGCCAAGAACGTATTTTAAATACTAGATACTTGAGAAATACACATATTTCAATGCTATCATTATTGTAATATTTATGATTGTTGCCATGTATTATCAAGGCAAGAAAAATAACACTTGAGCTTTTGCTCTGGTTGAATGTCAAATCATAATTGTTTCTTTATTCAAAAGCAGATATGATCTTAGGCTAAATACAATATATGTAAAGAGTTCTATATACATTATCATGCACTGAGCATATGAAGCATTTATATGTAGAATGCTCTACATTGCGTTGTTATGTTATTAAACATACTACATTATATTTTATGAAGGGAGACAATCTTGAGAAGGATTTACAAGTCTCCAAAGTACAGCCCATACTGCAACCTAGCCCAGGTGCACTGCAGCGTCAACTGGGCGTGACTATGTACCCGTATGTATGTACGTGAGTACTTGTGTGTGCATGTGATGATTGTTGTGTATACATAAAATAGGGTTGCTCTTTATAGTTAAAACAATAATAGATATCGCTTTATTAAAACAGATCATATGGATTCAGAGATCGACGCGTTCACACGTACAAACGGAAGGACAGACAGGGCAGCGACAGGATTAAATTGATTCGGCTCGTCGCCCTGAGCAAGTACATATAGTTTATGTGCACTGTTTAAAATGATTCATAATGTCGCACAGACGTTCCATTAACAGCCAGTTGATATGACTTATCTAGCATTTGCAAAACACAATTACTACATTTTACGAATACAGTTTTAATATGAGGAAAGTTCGGATGGTGAATGCACTTATAATAGCCAAAAAATACATAAAATGATTGCTTGAACTCACCATAGAGGCAGCATATTGCCATTCTTTGGTTAAAAATATCAACTTTTTGTAGAAAATTGCAACACAGAGTTGCCAGAAATGGGGCTCTATATTTTGCAAACGCTTGTATGGGGTAATCAAGGCAGATTGACTACTACGGTTACCATCGGGTGTATCCACTTGATCAGCTTCTCCAGCACAACTTAAACATAAGACAATTGATATAAGGTTATATAAATTAATTATGAACACTATGACTTACTTCAAAAAGACGCTCTCTAATGAGGTATCTGCAATGGAGATCGTTATAATGCCCAACCTCTCTTTAGCTCTCTCCAAACTGCGCAGCATATCGGGATATTTCAAATCACAATCATACGGCAATCGAATATAAACCGTGGGCTTTACAATATTCTGTATGTGAATGAATAATATATACTTATATATAATCATAATAATAACAATAATCAATTATGTATGCTAACCTCCACGACAGCATTTTCTATGAAATTGCGTATTTCCGATAAGGTAACGTCTTCACGAAAAACCGGCTCGCGAATTTCCAGCTTAAGGCAATAGCCATTGCCCCACTCACGCTTAAGCTCCAATGGTGTTCCGGTCTTCTGCAACTTGCCTTTGGCCAATATACAAATAGTATCGCCGAGCACTTCGGCCTCTTCCATATAGTGTGTTGTCACCAGAATGGCCTTTTCTTTTCGGAGCTTCAGCAAAATGTCCCAAAGTTCGCGGCGTGATTGAATGTCTAGACCTGAGGATGGTTCATCTAATATTACAATTCTGTAATGATAACGGTTGACATATTAAAACGGGTGAAACAGGGTAGAAAAAAAAAAATAATAAGTAGGAAGGCTCTAGTCAACACTGCTCGACTACGAGATACCCTGAACCCTGCAAAAAAAACTAATATTCTTCTTCATTATGCACTTATGAGCTCGCGCACTGCTGACCGCGCAGATGCTGCCGTGGCTTGACGGTGGATTGGGCTGAACTTTGGACGCTTATAACTCCATTTCTAGATGAAAGATCATCATGAAATTTTCAGAGTAGATTAAGAGTATCTAAATATATCTGGCTATCCGGAAAAGGTCAATCTCTAATAAAAATGACCTTTTTGGAATAATGGCCAAGAATCGCCAGCGAAGTCACCCAAATATTGGTAAACTCGATGGAATCACGTTTGTAAGAGGTTATTAAACATAAATGAGATCATACAAAATAATAATTTAAGAATTTGTTGATAATTTGGAGTGTTAAGTGCACTGCACGAAATAAGCTGTGACATAGAAAAAGCCAGTTTTTTCAGTTTTCGCTAGTTTGAGGTGTTATTTTATTAGAATAGAAAAACAATGAAGTGCCTTAATAAATAATGAATACCTAATAACTAAGACCTCATTTAAATTTTTTTGATATCTTTACTGGTTTAGCGGGAATACGTCTTCAAAGTTTTACTATACCGCTGCACGAAATAAGCTGTGAGCCACTGTACATACAGATTTACACCTGTACACACTATACGAGTATGCACACAATTTCTATGTATGCATACAAAAGTAGTAAGCGCTATAAGAAGCTATACTTAGCTCCGTAGATCGAGTCCCGCAGAAAACTTCTTTTCGAAAATTATTATTTTTTAATTTAATATTAATATTGATATTAATGTCATGATCATAATCGATTGTCTGTCTAAAAACAGAATTATTAATAAAATAAGTAAGAAGGCTCTAGTCGAGACGGCTCGACTACGAGATACCCTGAACCCTGCAAAAAAGTGATACTCTATAAGTATAAGCGCGCGCTCTGCTAACTGCGCAGTTATTACCCTGGCTTGGGGGTTGGTTGGGCTATAATTTGTACGCTATAACTCCATTTCTAGACGGACAATCTTCATAAAACTTTCAGAATATAATCATTTCTATCATCATCTCGCGATACCGAGCACCATTAACAGTTATTATCTGACGTAAACCTATACTGTATACTAAGTAAATAAATACAAAATTTATACTTTTTAATAAGACTTTGTTATACTCTGTTCCCAAAGAGAAACAGAGTATATTTGGTTTGTGCAATGTCCGTCTTGCTGTCCGTCCGTCCGTCTGTCCATATGAACGCAATATTTTTCGGCGCTATTAGAGCTAGAGACTTGAAATTTTAAACATATACATGAGTATATATGATATGCTCCCGAATTGTAAAGTGTAAAAATTTTCCCGATCCGTCTACTAGGGGCGTGGCAAATCGGAAAACACTTGCGCCCATAGGCAAGTAATCATACTAGATGGTGAGCTAGAGAGTTGCAATTTGGAATGTATATTCGGGGTGACAACCTAAGCTCAAAACGGTATGGCGGATATATCTACGCCCATTGGAGCGTGGCAAATCGGGAAAAACGTATCTTCTACACCGTTAAAGCTAGAACGCTGAAATTTTGCATGTGAGCTAATGTTATGATTCTAAGAAGATCGATCAAAAAGTTTAATGTCTACGCCCATTGGGGGCGTGGCAGATCGGACCTGAATATATAGTGATTTTTCAAATTGTGCTACATTTTGAAAAATACTCTGTAATTTTCGGAATTTTTTAGAATGTAAGCAATCAAATTTTGCAGTCATGTTAGCCTCGACTCTTTCTAAGAGCTGGCCAAAAATTATGCGTCTACGCCCACTGGGGGCGTGGCAAATCGGCAAAGAAGTTTGTTGTGGCCAACAGCATAATTCATGCATATAATATTTTAGTAGTAATTGCTAAGATGGCAGAAAGCATTTTAACATAAAAATAAAAATATTAATGAATTTAAAAAATAAAATTTATAAGTTTTCGAATAATAAATAAAAAGTTTCCAGCGGGATTCGAACCCAGGTCATTTGAAAATAACATGTAATCGTTAGCTAAACCTAAATAAATTCACAGCTGATCAGCTGCCCAGCTTGTGACAAAATACAATACAATCGCAATTCTTGCAAAATGTATACACACTTGGATGTGTATACACATACAAGCATGTGTGTACACATATGTACATATGTACATATGTGCATGCATGGAAAACCGCTTGCCAGCAGCATGGCAAATTCGAAAAGCAGTTTTAGTTTTTGCTTAAATGCACAATTCATATGCGTATGTTTATAAATTATTATCAATTGGCGGCAAGCATTTTATAAAAAATATACAAATATAAAAAAAAATTAAAAAATAATAATTTTCGAAAAGAAGTTTTCTGCGGGACTCGATCTACGGAGCTAAATATAGCTTCTATAGCGCTTACCACTTTTGTATGCATACATAGAAATTGTGTGCATACTCGTATAGTGTGTACAGGTGTAAATCTGTATGTATGTACATATGTATAGGAAAAACGTTTCTTGCTTGCCATGTACGTTTGCTAATTGCCGAAATATTTCGTTAATTAAATGTTTTTTAAATAAATGAAATGCAGCTATGGGAACAGAGTATTTCGCAGTTAGTTTCGCTTAACTGCAACGTTCTTACTTGTTTTCTATTAAAAACTGCTTGCGTGATTTTTAGGACACCTAGCACATCAAAACATAAGAGTACATCATAATAATCATACCAAAAAGCTTAATAAATTAAAGAAATGGTGTTCAGGCATGAACATACCTAATATACAATATATAATCATATACATATACATGTTCATGCATGAACATACAAAATATAACCATATACATATCCTACGCACTCACAACTAGCAGGTATATATAACCAAAAGGGCCACATGTGTGGACTATAAATAGATATAACACTGACCCTATCACTTAGCGATAAGATATACGAACGCTGAGCCTTACAAACTCAGCTGTAGACTAAGATAAGCAATAGACCAATGCTGAGACTTACAAACTCAGCACTATGTACACTAGATTTAAGGGTTGAAATTAGGTATAAAAAACCCGGACTCAAAATAATAAAGTTAATAGTGAACTGAACACCACCGCAGTCACGTGTATTCGCACAAATAGATTATCGCATTTTCGAACTAAGTAAGCTAATAACAAAGTAAGGTACATATATATATATATATATATATATATATATATATATATATATATATATATATATATATATATATATATATATATATATATATTATATATTATTATAATGAATTACTGTTATGGCACAACAGATCAATCTCAAATGTAAAAACAGTTACTAACTTGGTTTTTCCAGCTATTGCAATGCCTAGAGATAGACGTCGCTTCATGCCGCCAGATAACTTGCAACCATATTCATTTGCTTTGTCTGCGAGATTCAATTTTTGCAGCTTCGATTTCGCCCAGATTTGTGCGTCAGCGCGCGTCGCTCCTCGTAGCTGGGCAAAGAATTCCAAATGTTGCTGACAGCTCATATAGCTCATAAAGACGCTGTGCTGTGGACAGAAGCCAATCAGGTGGCGATACGACGCAACATCACGTTCACTGCAAACAAGAATTTTACCCGCATCCTTTGGAACGATACCTACAAAAATAATTGAAACGTATACTACTCGACTCCGAGAGAGTTTCAATACAAATTATATTACATGTGAGAAATAAGGGTATATGGAAAATATATATTTAATTTAAATGAACAGATCCTAGGATTGATATAACTTCCTAGGTGACGGTAACTAATAATAGGTAACATGATTTGGAGACATTATAACATTATATTATTTCAATTTATCTCGAAATTGCCGTGTTCAAGTAATACCATGAATCGCTTTTATATAATGATGCAGGTAAGAGACCTTAACTCGGAAAATCTTACCCATAATCATGTTCATGATTGTCGTCTTCCCGGCACCGTTGTGCCCCAACAGAACGGTGATCTCCTTGTTGTTGATTGTCATATTTAAACAGTCTGCAATGTGAGTCTCGCGTTTAGTCGTCTTAAATTTCTTGCATAGATCACTTATAATTATCGCATGTGTGCCACGCGGTGCGGTCGTATATTCATTGCGCTGTCGCTTCTTATATGTGTCCGGCTGAGAAGAGAATAATTGCTATACTTAATTTCAAATAATATCACATATTTACATTTAAGAAGAAGAGAAAGGGGCGCTTCAGGCCGCCAGGTCCGGGAAACACGCACGCCAAGTAGTTGTATAGCAAAGCGTAGAGAATGGTCTGACAGATAAGCGTTAAATAAATTGTCAAGATGGTGCTAAAGTCCTCCTTTATAACTCGAGTCAAATCAGAGAATTCAAAACTGCGATCTGCCAATTATTGCAAATGTGAGTTGAATACAAGTTTTAAATAAATCTTTTTGAACTTACGTTTGTTACAGAAGGTCTGCAATACATTAAGGCCTTCCAGAAATGTGTTTGTGCAAAATAATAAATATGCCAAATTTGTTATCCAACCTCTTACAATACTAAATACGTAGGGTATTATAAGTAAGATAAGTCCACCCATTTTCGCATAAAAAACTGTCACAAAACAAAACATTTCTACATTTGTATAAGGAGAAAATAAATACAACTTACCTGAAAAAAAGCAGACGGATATTAAATAGCAATAAGACATGTTTGCAATAATGTATAAGAAATGTAAGATAAATATATATATAAAATGAATGGATCCTAAGGCGCCATAATGCCATGCGATAATCAAGTTGATTACCAGAAAGAATCCATACAATAGAATACGTAAAATGAAAAAGCTAAGCCCATTCAAAAAGCTCATGGGCGTAACTAGATTGAGAAATTCTTTGATGCCATTCTGTTTCTCTTCGACAAAAGGTATCAGAAATGTGCACAGCAGAATAATGTTAAATAATATGATAAATAGTGTGCCGAAATTGACCAAGCGATAGCTGTTGGATGTGCCAAGCTCCAGATTAGGAATAACATTCACCAGTAGTTCATATCTGGGAGCAATTTGTTGGTAGCGCATATACTGGCGATCAATAACATGCTGTAGTGTGAAAAACCCTTCACGTATATATTCATCATCATCTATGAGAGGGAGGACAAATAAGTATTATGTACGTACATATGTATATCCAGCATTTAGCTATATACGTACTCTTTTGGTGATTAATTTCGTCATCGTTTACAAAACGTTTCTTTGGGGAGCTGCGAATCTGATTTGATGACAGGCTATATTTTATGCTGGAGCCAATTCCTAAATCTGGCAATGACTGAAAATGTATAGCAAAACAGCTGCCTCTGCATTGCTGCTCCATATCCGATTGCATTTCCGCACTATTGTTGTACTCGTGAATACCTGCAATAGGAATAATGTCTTTGTCATTGCTTTCATTCATTTCATGCACACATATGTATATAACTAGAATCGTACGTTCATATTGAATTCCAAGTTCATTTCTGACAAGATCCATTAAACGTCTAGTATTTTCAGTAATGGGCGCATAGTATACCATATCGTAATCATTTCCAGGAAAATAACGTAGAAGGGCCTCCTAGAATATAAAAATAAGCAAACACTTTATTAGCGGCATTATTATAATCTTATTAGGAAACTACTATAATTAATTACAACAATCTGAAATGAGATGATATAGGCTTACAGGAAGATGTATTCTTCGATATCTAACACCTTTTCAGACGAGGGTACACTCGTCAATAAAATACTTATAATTTAATAAGAACATATAATATAAATGAAATGATTAATGCAGCGAGGCATTTTTGTGGAATACACGAGGTCGTGTTATGGTCAGTATGGCCGCGGTGGTTCAATAGAATCCATAAAAAAATAATTGTCAGACATGGGTAACCGTCCAAGTGAGACGATAATTAAAATAATAATTTAAGTCTAAAATTTTCGTCATAAGAAATAAAACAAAATGATGATAATAATAATAAGTGAATAAATAGATTAATATAGATTGACGGATGAAATATTATTATTTAAAGTTAGATAAGTGAAATATTAAAACATTATTGATTACGTAATACGAATATAATTCAAATGTTGAGTACACGATGACGTGTGTCAGTATGGTCGTGTCGAGGCGTAATTAGCAAACGACTCTAGTAAAACATATTTGACAATTGGTGAATGAGCTTTGCTCCGTTATACGCCAGATAGTCAACGTAGTTCGATGCAAATATGCAGACCCACTCAACATAGCCGAGCCGATGATGTCCAGTGCTCGACTTCATCACTTTGTGTGTAATGGTTGTCTCCTATTCGGCCGAGAGCACGCGAGGCTACCAGCTGCTGGTAAGTGGGGCCTACAAGGCCTTAACATCTTAGTCTTCTCGTTGAGTGGAGTCGAATTAAAAGCTAAGCATATCTAGATTATATTAGACAAATAACTACCTCATACTCCAGTCTTATCTCCTGGTCACACAATCCCTTTCAATACCATTTTGATTCGTGCTCAACAGATCACACTGGAGGCCATATTGCCCTGCTATCTACAGCAGATCCAGTCGCCAAGCTATATTCCATTGCAGGGCAAATCCGAGCGAGATATCATACTCCAATTAGATGTGGCCATACGCAACATGGTGCACAACTGCGATGGATTGGCTAAGAGTTACAAAGGGTCCATCGCAACAGTGCGGAGCACAAAGGCTCGCTGCAGCGCAACCAGCGTCTACTCCGTAGACGGGAGCCATAACAGAGCCATAGTCGAACGAAAAAATGTATTCTTATGCTACGGCTCCCGTCATAAACGAGAGCGGTAGCCAAAGCATACTCATATTTTCATTGCTGCTGTTGCTACGGAGTAGTTTTTGCGAACACTGAGCGCAACTGCAGGTGCGGTCCACATTGCTCGCCCGGCATGGACTTCGATGAGGAATCACACACGAAATATCCGCGCACTAACAATATGATGGACTCTGCCGAAGATTCGGAGATGATACGCACTGAATACCGACGTCTAAGAGATATCCTACTCTCCGTGGTAGCTGACTTCCTGACCAAGTCAACGACACGCCTTAACGAGCTGGCCAAGAAGCTGTCGGCTAATGACAGCAAGCCCACCGAGGTGCTGGATGCCAAGTGTCACATCTGTTTGGCGGACATCGCCCACTCCCTGCTCAAGGTTTCGCCACGCCCTAGTCTATCGCCTGCTGTGGTCTACAGCGCTATATGCAATCGGCGCTGCCACGGGCCGAATGTTGAGAAAGGTTCTAAGTGGCGTAGGTGACCAAATAAGGTTTGAGGAAAGAGTTACACAGGAGATAATTGTTGTACGTGCAATCTTGAGTCACTGACAGAGAAAGAGATCGATGTATAGAGTAATAATAGAGTACTCACATAATCTTTTATTTCGAATTTATCCATTTCATTGGCAGTTGTCGTATTTGATAAATGCAAATACATCCATTGAAAGCCAACCAAAATTGTGTAGATAGCGACTAGAAGTTTCCAGCTGTATTTTAGATAAAGACAATTCTTCCACAAAAATGGCCAAAATAATAAACGACTACAAGCCATTATTATTTTTTTTTTTTTTTTCCTTGAAAATTAAAGCGTCATAACTTCGTCGTAGTGCTGGGCGCAACATCGATGTAACATCGATACATCGATGTTTTAAAAAAAAAAATTAGGAACATCGATGTTTTTTGTTCGATGTTCGATGTTTTGTAAAAATGTTCCATCCACTAAATTTATCCAATTTATCCAAAACAGCGGGCAGCGGGAATTCTGGCTTTTTAAACAAATATTTAACTTTTTTCCGCTAATTTTTCTTAGCACTAACATATTTTAGAGAATGTATGTACAATGAATTGTTGTTCATTGTATTTGAATTAAAACCCAATTCAAAGTTCAGTATAAACAAAAATGCCAGGATGTGTAACGTAACAGCCAAGAATTCAAATGCTGGCTGCGAAATTATGTATATTGCAGTCATTGCAAATTTAGTATAGCTGCCAATTGATCACATAACCAATTGGTGCTTGAAATATATTAGTAATAGATCTGGGAGTTCTGTGAAGTTTCAGAAAACAAAATGTTGCTTTTGATATTGCCGAAACAAAATATACCATTCTCATAATGAATCAACTTATATACATTAAGAAGGAATGCTGTCGTGACTATTAAAATATGATTTGCATTATAGAAGAATGCAATAAAGATAATAAAAAACAAGTAAGAAGGCTCTAGTCGAGACGGCTCGACTACGAGATACCCTGAACCCTGCAAGTGGCATCCAAAATCTAAAAAAATATATAAAGTTAAAATCTCTAGCTAAAACGGTGTAGAAGGTATACCCAAAAAACCTAAAAAATGGAAACGAATTTTCGATTTTTATCGATAATTTGGAAATGGGACGAGTTATCGAAAAAACAAAATAAACTCGTATTGCGTAGCTAACATACAAGTGTTCATGTGAAATTTCAGCTCTCTAGCTTTTGTAGTTTCCGAAATCTCGACGTTCATACAGACGGACAGACGGACGGACAGACGGACAGGGCTAGATTAACTTATTTTTTTATGCTGATCAAGAATATATATACTTTATGGGGTCTGCGACGTCTCCTTCTGCCTGTTACATACATTTTCACAAAACCATTATACCCTGAATTCCCATTTTCAATGGGTTCAGGGTATAAAAACTTCACCTTCTTTGCCTGATTTGGGCGTGTGCCGCCTACCTCAACTTTGAATTAAGTGAACGATTTTGGGTTCGAATTGCAGGAGAGGTCAATTATTTGTTATTACCTGTTGATCTGTTATCATTTGTTCTTTAATATTTAGTACCTGATTTGACCATATAGGCAAAAATGGGACAAGTTGTTCAAAAGCTTGCGCAAATTCAGGTCACATATAACCCTTTTAAAGAAATGTCTAGATATACAGGTAAAATTGACCCTTTTATGCAAAAATATGCATTCGTTATGTAGACATATTTTCCACTAAAGAACAAAAATATATGTACATGTATTATCTTTTATTAATTTCAAAGTTGAGGTAGGCACACGCCCAATATTCGAGACCCATGCACGAAACATGCAAATGCCCCAGGCAGAGCATTCATTCAAATGCCTATACAAGTGATTGTGATTATCACATCACAAACTTACACATATGTATGTGTGTGTGTAGACTCGCAACAGCTACCACACAGCAATCGCTGGGAAAAATTGCTACAAAATTGCTACATGCAGCAAGTGTATCGCACACAGGCACATAAATGCTTACACATATAGCGAGGAAGTGTAAATGTGTATGTGAATGTGTGTGCGTATGCTAGCTCAAAGCAGCTACCCAACCGAACGAACATCAACTGCTGCTGGGGGTTTTAAAAGTGCTCTACAGGCGGCAGCAAGAATATTGCACACAAGCACATAAATGCCTACACATATAGCAAGGAAGTGTAAATGTGTGTGTGTATGCAAGCTCACATCGCTACCCAACCGAACGAATATCAACTGCTAGGGGTTTTAATAGTGCTACAAGCAGCAAGAATATCAATCGCACACAAGCCCATAAATGCTTACACATATAGCGAGGAAGTGTAAATGTGTGTGTGTATGGTCATCGGGAAATAATATTCGTTATGCACATCAACACTTTCATACCCTTTTCACAAATAATCATAAAAACGCAAACATTTTGCATGAGCATGGCAAAGCAGTTTGAGAATTCGGTATACTCTTCGCTCAGAAGGGAACCAATGGGATCGCGACTCGCGAGTCGAGAAGAAATTTCAATTTTTGTGAGCTGCTTGCTGTTTGTGCCAGTATACATATATTTTTGTGAGAAGAGAGCAGAGAGTAAAAAGCATGGGGCAGAAAGAGAAAGAGAGCAAGGGAAAGAGCGGCACATGTCAGGCATTTTTGGAAAATCGACCATCACCGTCGAGCGCTCGAAGCGGAATGATTTTGCCATCAGCAATTTTTCTCTCCCGACCCTAAAAGTAAAAACCCGAGCAAATACGAAGCTAAAGGGGTTGTAAAGCCAAAAAATAAGTGTGAACATTAATTTGTACCAGTTGTCCAGTCTATGTGTTGTATGGTTAGTGTTAACGGTTAAGACTGATGAAGTGATACCTATATTTTTTATTTATTATTTAATTTGGTTTTTCTTTCTTTTTTTTATTTGAAGTTTTGAATTTGTGAAATAATGAATGAATTTCAATCAAATATACCACTTAATTTTGTTAAGAATATAAACATTGAATACGTTTATAATAAAAAAAAAGTGTTTTCCGATGTTTCATCGATACATCGATGTTTTTTATTGCAAAACATCGAAACATCGATGTCGTCAAACATCGATGTTTCTCCAGCACTACTTCGTCGTATATATCTGAGAGAGAGAGACTAGAGTTGGGTAGCTCATGTGAGCTAAAATGAATCGCTCACTGAACTGAGCCACTGAGCTAGTTCCTTCAATATGGCCACTAACCATACAATTGTTAGTGTGTATGTATATATGGTTAGTGATATGGCTCACTTGCTCACTTTGGCCACTAACCATAGTGGTTAGTGCCACTAATCATACAAAACAATCCAAATCTGGTTCGTGAAAAAAGTTTGTTCTAGTTGTCCAATCTATGTGTTGTATGGTTAGTGATGGTACATACATTGTATTGAATCGGTATTTCGTTTACATATAAATCGTTTTCACATATTATCGATATTTCGTTTGGGTTTTGCCGACAGGGAACTTTTTTGGCAAAATGAGCAGCAAATCAATATTTCCCATCAATTTGGATAAATTTACAGACAAAGAACGTCACAATTATATACTTAATAATTACGTGCTGCCGTCTGCTGTCGAAGGTGAATCACGCAAGCATAAGCGGGATATTGATGTTATTCGTGAAAATCATCGCTTCCTTTGGGACGAGGAGAATACAGCCGACATTGGCACATTAAGCTGGGAGAAGCGTTTGGCCTTACGCTATTATCGAAAGCTATTCAAAGAGTATTGCATAGCCGATCTCACTCGTTATAAGGAGAATAAGATCGCCTTACGCTGGCGCACAGAAGAAGAAGTGGTCTCCGGCTTGGGTCAATTTCAATGTGGCAGTCGTCACTGCGGCGAACGCGAATGTCTGCGCAGTTGGGAGGTCAATTTTAAGTATGTTGAACAAGGTGCTGCACAAAATGCACTAGTCAAGGTAGGTGAACATAATCTAAATTATCTAGGTCATTCAATACCTTTAGTGTGTGTTCGCTTTCTTTGTTGAGCTGACTATTAATGCACATAATTTGCAGTTGCGCCTTTGTCCTGTGCATACGGAACAACTTAACTATCGAACTAAGAAAAAGGAGCATAAGCGCCAGCGTCGCAGAGAGAAAGAGGAGCGCAATACAGAGCGTAAGAAAAAACGACGAAAAATAACTGAAGAGAACGAGCAAGAGCTTGTAGATCAGTCAAAGGAGGACGAAGAGCTAGTGGAAGATCAACAGGCCACTAGCAATGTAAGCGAACAGATTTGGAGCAAGCAGCTGGATCTCGGCAAGGAACAACCATCAAGGGAACAGGAGTTCGAGCGCTATCTAGAGGATCTACTATTATAAAAGCAGATAAACGTTTTGGAATCGCAGATCCTAGATTTTAAAAGCTGACAACAATGTCGGTTGATGTTGTTAAAAAAGCCCTTTTACATTTGGTTTTGTTGATTGAGCTGTTGTAAATACAATAGCATTCTCTTTATTCATATAATGGCTATATCATCTCTATGGCTATATCATCTATAGACTACACTTTGAAAACGTGTACATAAATATACGTACATTTACGTTTATACAATACAGACATGTATAAGCAGTGAAAGAGGGTTTGTAGTCAAGTTTTGTTGCAAGCAAGCTCAACGGACCTTTCACTGAGGACACATAGTATATACATCATACATTTACATACATAGTTAAACACCAACACCAAAAAAGTTGAACTGGATATTAAGGCTGTGACGACTGTCGTTTTAGTAACAATTACGATGAAATTTTATGAATACAACTTGAAGATGACTCTTGATTAACTAAACAACTACATTTATAGCATCTCGTTCATTTTTCGTTTGTTATTGAGCTTGCGATAAGAGGTCGGCAAATGCCTGTGGCGGCTTAAAGCGTCGTACTTCGGTGAACACCATCTCCTTCCATTTCTCTACAGTATTTTCATCCTCTTCAAAACTTTGATCGTAGAGCGTTGATGTGGCCTCATCACTGGGATCGTGCCATTTCTCCATATACGGATGTTCAAGTGCCTGTTCAGCTGTAATACGCTTCTCCGCATCCAATTCCAACATCTTCTCCAACAATTCAATGGCCAGTGGATTTGCACCTCGGAAAACGTCACGGAAATTGCGACGCGGCATCACGGGCAATGATCGTATATAAGTCCGTGCGCTCTCCGACGAGATCTTGTTCATAAATTCATCATTCGGAGTGCCCAATACTTCCATGATTAGATTCAGCTGGTGTATGTGATCTGTGCCTGGGAAAAGGGTGCGTCCCGTTAAGAGTTCAGCCATAATGCAGCCAACAGACCAAATGTCCACTGTCTGATTGTAGTGCATCCAGTTAAGCATGATTTCGGGTGCCCGGTACCACCGCGTTGCCACATATCCCGTCATTTCGCTCTCGGCGGGTCGGGCCAGTCCAAAATCTAAGATGCGCAGCTCGCAGTCCTCGTTTACAGCTAAATTGGAGGGCTTTAGATCACGGTGAATGACACCAGCGCTGTGAATATACTTTAATCCTCGCAATATCTGATATACTAGAAATTGCACATGCTCATCCGATAGCTTTTGCGTGCGTATTATATTATTTAGATCGGCGTCCATTAGGTGCGTCACCATGTAGACCTGCTGGAATTGATCTAACGAATCGGCTGGCTGGCCGGGGTGGAAGACATCCAGCAGTCCAATTACATTCTCGTGATCCATGTGCTTTAGCAGACATAGTTCACGGTAGGTGCGCTTTGCATGCACTGCCGACTGAAAAGGACGGGCTAATTTCTTAATAGCAACCTTTGTCGAGGTACCCCGCACAAGGGCCTTGCACACTTGGCCGTAGGCACCCTGTCCAACAGCTTGAAGATTTTGGTACGTTTCAGGAATCTCCCATTCGGTACGATTAATCTCGATTTTATAAAATTTCGGCATTTTTATGGACATTATATGATTGTAGAAATAAAAATCGTCTTTTTTTTTTATTATCCAAAAAAGATTTACGAATTAAAGAAGAAGCAATATTCTGATAGTGATGTACAAAAACAACTTAGCGACGACTGGTCGATAGTGTGTTATCAACGATGTTAATTTGCTATCGATATAAAACAACTGGCTCCTTACAATCAGCTGGTAAATTTAAGCTTTTAAAGTTTCAAATGTCGACTTTGCGCCATGCCGCATCAGCTGTGTGTATTTTAAGCTTTTAGTTTTATTCGGGCGGTTGAATGCTCAACATCGTATGTGCGGTCTGTGGCACTTTAAGTCTTAACGTTTTTTGCACGAGTTTTTTCTTTACGTATTTATTCATTGACAAAAACTCAAGCTACGCTCTGCATGTATATGTGAATGTTCGCGTTTTTGAGGCTACCTTTTGCATGTATTTTGCTAGTGTGCGTGAGCAACGTTGGCTCTGGATTACTTTGCAGAATAATTTTCTCGCAATCATCTTAGATGTTATATGAAAATAAATAACAATAACAGCTACAATTTTGAGGTTTAAAATGAGCATTGTATTTTGTGTTCAATAGCTTCATAAAATCTAAATATTACACACACACACACAAAGTTCCTTTTTGTAAAAGATATACCTCGAGGCTCGAGCTAGAATAGTGATCGACCACAGCTTCAGTTGCAACCAATAGAAAGGTAGATTAGCCGAGCTTAAAGAACCGTTACGCATAAACAAAATGGCCACGACAGCGGCTGCCGTGGCAGCCACTAGTGTTGTTGTGTTGGATCGAGGAAATAATACGACATGCACAATCAACTTGCATGGTAAGTTTGTGTGAGTGTATAATTAATCATAATTTACCAAAACAATACAACAACAATTCGCAATTAATATATCCACAGTTTTTCGGTGCTTCGGAGCTCTTTAAAAAATTCGTTGGCGTTATTTTTAGCGCATGATTAGCAATAATTTTTTTTTATAACTTATTTATTTTGTTTTTTTTTAATCGCTTTATGGACTTTCATTTTATATAGTTGAGCTGCGTCAACAATTTATGCAACCCATAGAGGTTATCAGAGCTTAAATACACAGCGAGAAAATGTTGGGTTTTGCTTAAAATTCAATTGAACTACATTTTAATTTACAGCTCTAATTAACCAGTATTACAGTATATTTCAGTAAATGAAAACTTTTCACCTAAAAGCTGGGCAAATGGTTAATTTTAGCATTACTGCATTCCTTTTTGCCTAGTATACACCTATATTGTTAACCTAGTTAACCTTGCAAATAGCATGCATTAACTTTACTTTTTATCTATTCTAAAGTAGACAGCGTAGCCCGCTCAAGTGTTCGCCCTACTATCTTATCGGCATTGTTACAATGATCTATCTATGCTGCACTACCTCTCTTCTCTCTCCCCACTATCCACTCCTCACTCTGCCTCTCTCTCTTTCTCTTTGCCTATTCTGAATGATCGTCATGTCTGTCACCTACTCGCAGCACTTTTCGATTAGGCGGTATAGTATATGTTTATATATGTACGTGTATAGGTACATACATATGTCTATGTACAAAGCGCACTTTCAACAATTACGACGACTCGTTCGCTCTGCCCACGTTGCGTTTTGCGACGCGGTTTTTGAGCCGCGGCCAGACTCACTTATTCCACCACAAAATGCGATCCAACTGGCAGCAAGGTTTTTTTTACCAAGTCAAACTTTAAACTTTATGCTAGACTTTTGATTTCCGCTTGCTTTATATATATATATATATATATATATATATATATATATAAATTGTTTTACATCATTTTTTTCTGCAACTCGAATTCTGCAGCGTTATATGTAGCTTAGACGGAGTCAGGCTTTCGGCTAAAAACAGGCCCCAACATACACACTCACACACACATATACACACACATTTACACCCACACGCAGCTGTGTTGCACCCACCCAATAGTCGAATGGCTATTGAAGCTGGAGCCTCTCTCTCTCTCGTTCCGTCTATCTGGGGCTTAGTGGGTTAGGCGAGTGTGCGTGTGTTTGTAGTTGTGTGCGTCATAGTTTGGCAGCAATTTAATTCAGTTTGTAATTTACATATGAGTAATTTATTAATTAATGTAATTCGGTAAAACCCGAAAGGATTCAGTTAACGCAAATGTTGTATTGGCACACTATGTGAAGTAACACGATTAAGCCGTGCGAATCTGTTAACAGTGCTCACACGATATTAGCTGATGCAAAAGCAAAACTTACAAACAATGTCAATGTGAAAATAAAGCAGAAATCTTTATTTGTGAGTGTAAGTGAACTGCTAACATATTTTTAAATAGATACTGTAAAATATTTAGGAACCAAGATTTGCAATCATTTTCATAATATTTTATACAAATTTAATTATTTAAAATAATGAATTAAAATTGCGGTCGAACTAAGGCTTTAACAATATATTATATATATATAATTCATTATGTTATTATATTTGTAGGTATTGATAATTATTGATGAATAAAATGGAAATAATAAATATATCTATTAATAGGTGCCACTGTTGTGTCCTGGCGTGTTAACAATCAGGAGCAGTTGTTCGTTAGGTAAGCTTTTTAAATATTACCCATACGCCGCCGTGGCCGCTTTAAGCTCAGAGCGCACAGTCAACCGTTTGAAGTTGAAGCAACTTACGCAAGTCTACGGTAACTAACGGTGAGCAACCAAAAAAGTGTTGGACAAAAGTTTTCAACAGACGAACGCAAACCAACACCAATACACACGCACACGCACACGTACACGTACACTTGGACGCAAGCTAGCCACAAAGTATGCCCTCCAGTATGAACAGAAGCGTATGGGAGTTGGGCAGCTTTAGCCATTCCAAATGTTTTCGCTTGATACACGACGACAAAAACATGAAACGAACCAAAAAGAGATGCACAAAACCCGGCCAAAGAGAGGCCAGAGCGCCACAGCATGAGAGAACGCGAGCAAGCGAGAGCGAGCAAGAGTTTGCCGAAGAGAGCGCGTGCTGCACATGCACAAGTCGTAATCTGCGGCATGGGCAGCTCTGAGGGCCGCTTTCTTGCTGCGTGCGCTATCCTACTCTATCCAACGATAATAGCGAGCAAAAACAACAACAAGGAAAACAATGTGCTGGTTTTTATGAATGGAGTTTTTTGGCGCGGCATCTAGATCGATAAATCCCGACTACGACTACATGATGTGCTATGTACAGTGTGCCTCCGCTTGCACAGTGGCCAAAAATGTCGGATTGTGCCGTCTTGGCGGTCTCACGGGTCTTGGCAGCAGATGCTGCTGAGGCTTGCCTCTTTTTACATACCTTATACATATCAGGTCAAGAGGCATTTTACTCTGACTGGGATATATGAATCGGCGTTTGATATCGACAATTGTCTATTCTATATAAATGCTTGATTATAGTATAATTTTTATTCTACTTATGAAAGCACTTGTTCTGTTTGAAATTGCTTGAATTTGGGGCTAAAGAAATACGAAATAATTGCTCCAAACTATTTACAGGGTATAGTGACAGTGGGACAGTGGTATTGCCATGTTTTTGCAACGCAACATTTTCTTTACTTAGCTGTCAAGTTTTTCTCAACATTTTCGTCTGTTTGTCCGAATGTTCGTTACACATTGCGTCGACTTTTTTTTTTGTTAATTTTTGTTTGTATCACAGTTTTGTTTTTTGTCTTGTTCATTGGCATTTGGAAACCCAGCAACAGCGGTGAAGAACTCACAGAAAAACCGCTGCGAGTTGAGTTGAAGTTGAGTTTTGTGCTACAAAAAAAACCAGGGACACTTTTTTCAGCCGTGCGGCCAAAAGGAGCTCTACGTATGGCAATAACTGGTAACGGAAATATAGATATAGACAAAAATGGAGAGATACAGATAGAGTAAGGGGAATGTAGGAAGCAGGCAGAAAGAGAAAAGAGTGTGTGAGTAGAGGGGATAGTAAATTAAAACAGAAATCAAAGCAGTAGCTAATGCTTAAAGAGTTGCCACAAGATATGCCACTTGCTTGAATTCCACAAAATGCTGTACAAAACTGATCCGATTCAGGTTGCGCGGCCAACACCCTGACAATATTAATGACACAATTGCCTCTTCAGGTTCTTGGTGCACACAAGTCGCAGGGGCAACCCAGTTGATGGATGCGTCGGCAAATTAGCGCACGCAAAAAACATAAAAGGGCCAACTGAATCATTGGGCAAAAAGTTGCCAGCCAAACGCCAATTGCCAGACACTTTTTTTCGTCCATCCGCAGCTCAAGCAAGAGATTCTGAAATTTCTGAATGTCTGCGCGCGTTTTTATGCCACAACTCTTCAAAGATGTTTTGCCAGCTCTGAAATGCTGGGATATCTGTGAAACGGACAACACACATTAAACTAAAAACAAAATTAGCAAAGCTTTAGTTCATAAGTTTGGCAATTGAATTGAAGTTTTTAAATTGAATAGAAATCTATAAATTCTTCAATTAATTCGGATTTTTAATTTTATAACACATATTATTTCTTCCACTTTCAGTAAGTTGGCATCGTTTGATGGGAAAAAGGCTATACGCGGGGGTATACCCTTTGTCTTTCGTAAGTACATGCACACTCAATCATATCATCTATATATATATATAAAATCACTCCAAATTGTAGCTCAATTTGGACCCTGGTCCTTTGGGCCTCAGCATGGCTTTGCAAGAATCACACGTTGGCACTTGGATCGAGCCCCAGAACGATTGCACAATGGCGATGTGGAGGCAATATTTTCTTTGATGGACAATGAGTTTACGCGCTCTATATGGAACTATCAGTATGTATCTGGCAAGTCTGTCAATTGAAGTTGATTCATTTAGCCCTATGCACAGATTTCGCATCACCTATCGCTTGATACTGCGTGAAAAAGAGCTACACTTTCACATCGGCGTCTATAATCCTAGCAAAGATCTGAGTTTTACATTCAATATGCTGCTGCACACCTATCTAAAAGTTCCAGATGTGCGACGCTGTCAAATAACTGGACTGCAAGGCTGTCATTTTATAGATAAAACACGCGAGGGAGCTCTATATCAGGTAAAGCTGTAGCAGACTTCTTATCGATGATGATAAGACATTTAACGTTGTACTATATGCTGTTCTAACTTCAGGAGGGTCGCGAGGTGGTCACCGTCAACGAGTGGACAGATCGCATCTATCAGCATACGCCACAGGAGCATGTGATAACGAATGTGGTATCCGGGCGTAAGATGAGGCTTCACAAATACAATTTCCCAGATACAGGTGAGATAAGTTAGAACTATCAGAACTAGGATTGCTCGATATCACAGATCGACAATGTCAATGTGCATTTTTAAACGACTCAGTAGGAAAAACCAAAGACCAGTCTCAATTCTTTGTGTGTTTCTCACGTCTCATTTTCGGTTTCTGTCTGTTACTTCCGTAGAGTTCTCGCAAGCGTTTATATTCTAAAAGTAAATAAATAAGCTCAAATATGCCAATGCTGTATTTCAATTTAAATCTGTGAGCAGGAAAGTCCGTTGTCATCTCATCATATTTAATACTAGTTCCTGCCAGTATATTTGAATACAGCATGGAAAAGTCGAAAATGTCCATTGAGGTATATTATGTTTCTTGCAGTTATTTGGAATCCGTGGATCGATCGATCGCGAGAAATGAGCGACTTTGGCGATGATGAGTTTCCCAACATGTTGTGCGTGGAAGCTGGCAATGTCAGCTCTCCAGTCATACTGCTTCCTGGCACCTGCTTCGAGGCTAGCCAGATACTACAGGTACATGAATATATGTTATTAATAGCGATAATATTAATTAAGCTGCAACCCACGCCCACAGCAATTTAAGTGTCCCTATAATTTGGTTCTGCCTAAGAAGAAAACACTAAGAAAATTGAAATGATTGTGTAAATTTTTAATTAAATCTTTGATGCTTTACTATGTCTATTCAGATCATCATCGAAGGAAATGTCAGTCGTAAGACCAAACGGAATCGCTAGCGTTTGAGGAATCGGAACCCGCTGAGGTAAACCGATTCGTACACCATTAAATGAGATCGTCCACAAAGTAAGCAGAAAAGTCAGGTTAATAAGTGTATACCTTAAGTTACTATCCCCATAATTAGCGCAATATCGAAACCCAAAAATTAAAAAAAAATATATATATATTTATATATATATAAATATGTAGTGTTGTACAAGGAAAACTAAGATAAATGCTCACATTGAGAATGAGGTTCGTGTCGTCCCCAAGCTAAATGTTAAATTGTGCATTAAATAAATTAAACTAAATTAGCATTAACCTCATATAGTTAGCGTACATGTGTACACGATTCGATACGATACGATCTACAGATATTTTATAGCCTAGTTTTAAAATCATCTCTGTGTAAAATACTAAAAAATTAAAGAAAAGCTTAAATAAATTAACAATTAATTAAAAATCAAAGTAAATAAGTTCATATGTATATTTATATAAGCATTTATATATCCATTATGTCATTCGATCTTCCTCAGGTGACCAACGTGGAAATAGAGTTGTAGCCATGCCGTACAACGCATAGCTGATATTCCCAACGATACTTCGTTTATCTGAAGAATCGTGTGGCTATTAAAATGGAATATATATGTATAAACTATTGAAACTGCATGTGAGAACAGCGACTCACTCTGTGATATTTAGTGCTTTGTAAGAATGCTAATACTTGTTGAAAGGCAACAAAACCCAGACACATTAATAAAATGATTTTAAACATTTTCTGTCCCTTTTGTCACACCTCACAAATGTACACAACCGACTACTTTGGCCTATTCTAAGCGACTGTCAAGACTTTATATATTATAAAGTGTATATTATACATTGCTGGAAAGCTTTCTACAGAAACTGCGCACATGTCAGTGCAGCTGCTGCTGCTTTAATTTATATGAGCTAGATTATAGTTTGGTCATGCCACAAGCAACTAAACATATAAACTTCTTTAAAGTCTGAATAAAAGGGTTCTTATGTGTGACCATCAACTATAGTGTTAGCAAGAAAAATTTACTTTGATAAAATATTGTATATAGCGAATAACATATAATTCGTTAAAGGCGATTAGCAGAAACATTATGATCATTTTTTCGAGCTAACAGAATAAAATTATTGTTACTATTTTCAATTATCTATTTAGCCAGCTGTCTCTAGGCTCTTACAATATAAATATAAATATAAAGTATAATTAGGGTGATATGTGACTGTTATTTAGTTGTTTAAAGAGGTGAGGCTTCTTTTTGTGTGGTTGTGGATAGTAGTCATCTTTCAAGAGAATATGCTCATTACCTTGGCAATTTCTTAGTTAAATAATTTTATTTGAATCACTTGGTCGCCATCTATACTTAGCTTACATTTATTAGATTTTTTGTTGGTTTTAGCTTACGATTAGGTTTTTGTTTTTTACAATACATATGTAAATTAGGCGTTTATAGAATGTAACCTAATGCAATGCACTCGAAAATTGAGCGATGCCCGTAACTCTTAGTAAAGATTCTCAATCGGTGTTTTTGTCGTTAATTAAATCAGCGCAGCAGCAGGCATAAAGTAAACTTATAGCACACTTAGTTAAGAGAGTTGAGGGCTAAATAGCTTAAACAAGATTTTACACATGGCCTTTCCTTGTAGACTCTTTTATAATATATATATATATATATATATATATATATATATATATATATATATATATATATATATATATATATATATATAATGTATATAAATATTATATAATAAGCATTACGATCAAATGATATTGCAGGGATAGTTTGGTGTACAGCATTGCTTGCCAAATTGTGGATGGTGTATTAATCTATTTTCACGGCACCATAAATTTTTAATATGAAAACATAGGCAGCAAAGAAGCCAATAGAGCCTGTCAATAACCAAAATGTGAGCACCATTAAGCCTAATAAAAAAGAAAAACAAATTAACAAATAGCAACATTGTATATAAAAGTAAAACGCACCTGTGTAGCCCAAATAAAGCAGCGTAGGTATAAATTCTGTAATCTCCAGCTTGGTAAAAAAGTAAAATATGCTATAGAATAGCACATACACAGCCGAGCCACCGGAGACAATGAAACTGCGCCACCACCACCGATAATCCTGCAAGACAATAAAGTTAATGAAACATATGCAGTTAATCATTTTGTTTAGCATATACTTCGCCACACAGCTGAAAGTAAGTCATAACTATGGAGATCTGACCGCAGCTGACAACTAGAATGCAAAACACCAAAAACAGAAAACCAAATAAATAATAAAATTGATTCTGCCAAATTGCCGTAAAAACAAAGAACAGTTCGATGAATACGGCTCCAAATGGCAAGATACCAGCCATTAAGGTGCTATAAACGAGAAAAGATTAGTTATGCTTATCATCGGGAGCAAGGAATTTCTAACTGACCTCAAGGCTACATTCATGTACCAATGCTGCGTGGGCACTTGTCGTGGTATCATATTCGTTCGTACAGGATGCTGATACGGCTGCTTGCGATAGCCCAGATAGAATCCCAGATAAACGAGCGGCACAGATATGCCGAACCATAGCAACAACAGGGATATCATTGTGGTAAAAGGCACAGCGCCGCTCGAGGACTTATCCCAAATGAAGAAATTCAAAATGAATCCCGTGCTGTATGAGAATGAGAAAATATATATATAACTAGATTTTTAACTTGTAAACTAATGATTTAACTCACCCAAAGACAATGCCTGGATAGAGTGTGGCAGTTAGGAAGGCAGCCCGTTTCCACTCCCGTCCCTTCATCGTTTTATAGAGACGCGCCGCATAGTAGCCGGCAATGGTCCCCATGAACACGTACATAAAAATTCCGGACGTCATGAGCGCACCACGTGACGAGGGCGACAGCATGCCCAGCATTGCAAAGAATATAGTTATCATGGCCATGAAAAAGATTTGGATGCCACTGCCAATGATAGCAGAGAAGAGGCGCGTGTTCTTGGGAGGCCGAAACACATCGCCATGGACCAGCTTCCAGCCGGTCTCCTCAAGCGTATCCTCGATATTATCATCCGTATTATAACGAGCGATATCCCGCCTCAATGTGCGTATCATGATCATGGTGAGTATGCCAGATAAGAAGAAGACAACGACCAGCGAATTGATGATGCTGAACCAATGGATTTGTACATCGCGCATGCCCAAATAAATGTCCCAGCGTGACGCCCAGCTAACCTTCGACTCCTTCCAAACAACAGAGTACGTGAAGTATAGCTGCGTCTCGCCCGATGGATTAACGAGTTGTGGACTCGGACTGTCAGGGAAATTGCAGCTATCACCCTCAAACTTGAGCTCCTTGTGGCTAACGGACCCAGTTATCACTTCAAACCCAACCACACGGTATTTATCCTTCGTGTACATGTGATAGGAGAGTATGAACTTCAGATGGTTGTTAATGTACATCTTATCGCCATCCACTTGTCCCAACCGATAACCATGCTCATACGTCACTTCAGCGGGATTCGTGGCACTGACAATGCGTGTCGCCACTGGCAAATTGTCAACTAACAAATGTACAAAATACTCATGCTGTATGCGTTCAGCGACCATCGCCGAATCCTCCTTGCTCCAGGTCATAGGTAAATCTTTTTTGTTGCATAGCAGTTTACAATTCACATCCTCGGCCATTTGAACCTCGTAGGGTGTGTTTACAATGCGATCACCGCGTAGAACTTCACCCAGATTCTCTGATTTGAAGATTAGAGTTCCATTCTTGGGATAACAGAAGCGTAGTGAATAATACTGATAAGGAAGCTGGGTTCGGCTGCTAGTCATTTTGACCGCTTTCACATCGATTTTTTGTCCACGCACAAACTCAACGGGTGCCACGCCGGGCACATAAAAGCAATCAACAATGACGACGACGCTGCTGCTGGCGAGCAGCGCGAACATCACCGTCCACTAGAAAATAAAATAAAAAGGGAAAAAGAACATAAACAAAATTTGATTGCGTGTCCCTTTTGTCAACGTTTCTTTATCGACAGTTCGCTGCAATTTACGAAATTCTGCCTACACGTTACAAGACTCACCTGCATGACTGGCTGCTAGATTGAAGCTTAAATGATAACCACTGAATGTAAATATATATATTCAACTAAAAATTTGCCAATTTATAAACTAGCTAAAAAAATATTCTTTCTTCTTATTGCCTCTTCTCGCTTGCAATTGTCGCTCGCTTAGTGTAGAGTAACGTTTAAATTCGTACTGTTCAATATCATTCGTTGTGTGGTCTTTTTCTGTTAATGTTACTATAACAGCTGAACAATTTAAATTTTAATCGTCAGAACTATTTCTAAATATATGTTTATTTATTAATGTTGGGGTATAAGAATTGTTGATGCTTCTTAAAATCTATAATTTGTATTGGTAAGATAAAAAAACAATGACACCTTGTTTTAATAACACGCTATTAATAACAGTCCTACATTCTGTTAAGTCAGAAATAGGAAAACGAACTAGATGAGCTGACCATTTTACACTAGTTCATTTTGTTTCGTTAACTGAGTCGTTTGAGCGGATTCATTCCAAGCGACTCTATACCAGCGAAAATATGTGTCTCAGTAAATTTAATTAAATATAAATTCTTTTAAATTTAAAAATCAAACGCAACAAAAACGTCACAATAACTTTCCGCTCGAAATACCGTATAGCCTACCCTTGTGTGCACTGCTGTTTTGTTGTTCTTGTTGTTGTGGCCGTTGTATTATTCCACTTGTTTTCTGTATTTGTGTGTACAAGGACGGTGCTGCGACGCTGTTAAATTTGTGTTCGTCCATGCTTGGTAAAGGCGCAACAATTAGAACGCGCAACAAGGCGGGTGAGTCGATGTGGTTCTAAATGTGTGCGTGAGAAAATCAATAATAGTCAAATATATATAATAGTCAAAAAAAAAAAAAAAAAAAACAATGCAAAACTGCAAGAGTTGCTTGTGGGTGTGTGAAATGTGGTTGTGTGTGTGCGTAGGTGTTCCGTACTAAACTTTCTTTTTCTACAAACAGCCGAACACGTAAAGCAGGCAGGAAAATACCAAAAAGTCAAATAAAGAAAATACCAAAACCTAGGTTACACATAGTATGGAAAATACGCAGAATGCTGCAGTTGCTGCCAACGCCGCTGCCACTGCCACTTCCCCCGCTGTCATCGTCGCCGCCAGCAGCAGCAGCAACAACGCCGACGACAATGACAGCGACAATGATGTGGTCACAGATTTTCTGAACTCCAATTGCAACAGCAACGGTAACGGAGTGGGAGACGTGTCAGCTGCACCTGCTGCGCCAGCAACGAAAGTCGTACATTCTGCTCCTCGCGTTACAGTGGAAAGCCAAAACTATTGCATACCTGTTATTAATGCACCTGTCCAATCCGTGACACTCCCTGGCAATAACAACAACAATACTAACAGCATAGCACACCACGGCAACAACAACAACATGATACCCACAATTAATGTGACACCGCATAGTCCTGCCTCGGCTTCCAAATACAACAACATCTTCGAGGACACGTTGAGTCAGTTACAAAATATACGCGAAACGGTACAGCAGATGAAGAACTCGTCCTCCAGCCACAATCAGCAGGATGGTTTGGCCAATAGCTATGGCCTGCTCAATGCAGCGATACTCAGCGCCTCGCTGCCAGATCTCAGCAATACGGGAGGCGCCACCAACGCCAACGGCGCCGTTGGCATCAACAACATGGGCATCATGTGGTCGGCAGCGCCACAGCAATGCCTACTACTGCACACGGATCGACGGAAGTCCTGGACGGCGGTAGATGATACTAATGCTACGGGGGATTGCACCAACAAGAGCGTCAGCCTGTCCAGCCTGGACAGTGAGGAACAAGAAACCATACGCGTTACCGAACAACGACGGCGCTCCGCTAGGAACAGCACTGGCGGTAAGAGCGTGCTTTCTCTATAAACTAATTTATCGGACTAACTTAACGATGGGTTATTTCATTATCTTTTGTAGAATTATTTATTTAAAAGTGAAGGGGGATATTATTCGCATAGACTTATAGGAGTCATATGCGTACTATGGAATCCTTTACACATTTTAGAAATGTTCAAATTTACTGCTTCATAGTGATGATATTTCTAACATTTGCCTGGGTTCAGTTTCTGATTCTAAATTGTAGCCTATAATAAAAATTGTCGACTATAATTTATAATCTAATCATAATTTTCGGAATTATTTGTGAACTAAGGATAGCTGACTTTGCTACAGCAGAGTTTTCCGATAATAATAATTTCGGCTATTTTCTGAAATTTTAAAAGCAATTATATAAGTACAAAAAAAAACGTTTGATTTACAAAAAATCATAAATAAAATAATATATAGACCATTTGCATAGGAAAGTCGAATAAGCTTACATCGCAATAATTCAAAGCTTCATCTTATTTAACAAATATAGGTTTATAACAAATATTTTCATCTTTAATTCAATTGTTAATTAATTGAATTTTGGAAATTTTACGCGTCACATGCGGTTCTTATGCGTTAATATGCCCCATTGGTCTAGCTGTAAGCAGTGTTTAGTTTCGATTACGATAAGAAATTCCACAAAAGCCTCATAGTGCTCGTTATCTGTACCTGGTACCGGAGTCCAAGAGTTAGACGCATTTACCTCTTTTTTTTTTTGGTTATTTCGCTCGGTTTTCATTTAGCATTTCCGTTTGCTCACATATTACATATTTTTTTCACTCGCAGGTATTTCAACTCATTCATTGAATGAGGCGGAGCTGGCGCGAGATTTCGAGCGAATTGCGGCTAAGAGAAGCCTAGCCACGGAGATAATTAGCCGAATACCATTGCAGAAGAGCATCTCAACCTCGTCAATCATTGCCAAAGAGGATATCAAAGCGATCTCGCGGCATCTTACAGATAGCGAGGATGAGAATCAGACTTTGTTGCGTTCACACGCTAAGATCGAAGTTTACGATCCCGTAGAGAAACGTCCAAAACGTGGCTCCCTTTTCTTTCGCAAAAAAAAACCAAAGGCCAAGACGAAGTCGCTCGTGGGTGGCGTTCAGCTGAGCGATATGGAAACGCACATGGAACGCAAAAAATTGTCAGCAGGTCAGGACTACTGTGATGGCTCCGAGAGTTTGCACCAGCAGCATTACCAGCAGCATCCTCAGATGCATCAGGAGCAAGAGGATCAACAGCCGTTGATACGTGCCGCTGAGCTGCAGTTTCTTAATGAGCCGCCAATTGAAGCGCAGGACTTGGGAACTGATCCAGTGTTGGGCATTGTTTTACAGGAGCCCGACTCCTGGACTCCAAATGTACCCAAGGAGCAGCTGAAAACGCTCAAGGAACTCCAAATCAAGCGACAGGAGCACATTTACGAGTTCATCATGACCGAAAAGCATCACTGCCAAACGTTAATTGTAATGCGTAAAGTCTTCGTTGAGAGTATGGAGCGGCATTTCCCGGCGCTTAATACACATAGCATGTTTCCTCGGCTTCAGCAACTAACAGAGCTGCATACATGCTTTCTGCGTCAGCTGCGGCAGAAACAGCGTGAGCATCTCCTTGTGGATAGCATTGCGGACATTCTGCTCGAGTTCTTCTCGCTGGAGCAGGCGCAGTGCCTGCGCTTGGCCTACGGCGAATTCTGTGCCAACCATCGTAGTGCGTTGGAACAGTTCAAACAGTATCTCGCGGAGCCGAGCTTTGCAGAATGGTATAAGCATTGTCTACAAAATCCCTTGCTCAAAAAGAAGGGCATACCAGAGTGTATATTGTTTGTCACACAGCGCTTGACAAAATATCCTCTACTGATTGAGCCGTTACTGAAAAGCGCTCGAGATAATAAACTGGAAACGGATAAACTGCAGCACGCGCTGAATTTAGTGAAATCTCTTCTGGTTGATGTCGATGCCTGTGTGGCGGAGAAGGAACTGCGTGAAAGGCAACTGGAAATTTATGCCCGTGTCGATGCAAAATCGTTTGCAATTTATAAGAATAAACCATTCCGCAAGACCGAGTTGGGAGTAGAGTCACGGCGACGACTTAAATTTGATGGCTTGGCTACGTTGATGCAGGGTCGAGCAAAGACTCAGTTGGTTTTGGTTGTGGTGCTCACGGACTGCCTTTGCTTTCTTAGTGAGAACTCGGCACATAATAAGTATACGTTCTTCACGCCCGAGCATAAGGCGGGCGTGGTTCCGTTGCAAAAGCTGCTAATACGCGAGAAAGCGGGTACCGAATCGCGTGGAATCTATATCATCAGCTCCAATCCCGACTTTCCCGAAATGTACGAGCTCAAAGTGCAAACGCCAAAAGACAAACAGACCTGGATACAAAGCATCAGGCAAGCAGTGCTCGATTGTCCGGCCACGGATGTTATCGAGGCTGAAGCGTTGACGGCTGAGGAGAAGCTACGCATCGGTGTAAACAAGCGTGAGATCATTGAGAAGATGCGTCAAAAGGATATTGAGCAGGCGTTACTGCTTGAGGAGAAACTGTTGTTACAGTTCAATCTGCTCAAGCAACAGCAACCTTTTGGCGAAGATCTCACTACAGCTAACACGAATGGTAGTGCAGCCAATTTCCTAGCCGCCTTTGGCTCCTACAAGGAGTTGGTCGCCACAGACTGCGATACCACAGAACTCTGGCGACGCGTTCTCAACACTGTGCAGGATATTAGCCAGCTGGCAGCAAGCATTTATAGTGCTGCAACTGGGCTCCCCGTCTCTCGCACCGTCAGTAGCGTGGGCGAAAAGCAAAGTGTTCTCTATGCGTCGCCCACATTGCCGAAACGTGCAGAAACCTTTGCGGGCTTCGATGAGAAAAGGGGTAAACTGGTTGTAGGACGGGACGCGAAGCTTACGCCCCGGTTACAGGAGCTGGAGGAGAAGCGTGAACTGAAGACACAAGCACAAGTTGAGACGGCAACAGCACCAACGCAGCTGCAACTGCACGCCAGCACGCTGCCCGCCAATAGCAAGGAGCATAATTATGCGGTGCTCCAAGTGTCGCATCACTTGCACACGCTGCTCTGCATTATCTCACAGCAAATGACTTGCATACAGAGCCTGCAACTGCAACTGGCTCTATATCGAGAATCGCCGAGGAACAGCAGTATTGGTGGAGGCTCTAGCGCCGGTGGTGCAAGTGGGTCAGGGGCTGGTGGTGGATCTGCCTATACGCACAAGGATCAGCTGGAGGAGCTACGCAACTTGCAAGATAAATTGCAGGAAGAGAAGACGGCTTGGTTGCGACAAAAGCAACAGCAAATGGATGAGCTGGTCGAAATGCGAGCACAGCAGCTGCAGCTGCAGCAACAAATTAAAGCCGAACAGGAGGACATACGTCAGCAGCGTGAGCAGCTCTATCGGAAAATGGAACTGTTATCCAGTCAAGGCCTTTTGCTGTCGCCCAGCACTCCGCTGCCAACGCTTACGCCAGCCCTCGCACCTGTCGCCTTGCCAGAGGATGCACACGAGCTGGACACGCCCACTGCAGCAACACCAACAACAACAACCGCATCTACCATCGACAGACGCAAGGAGAAGTGGTTGAGCAGCGGATCCAACTGCAAGACACCGCCGGTTCATTTGCTTAGCGCGAATAATGCACCGAAAGCTAACCCGGCGCTCGTGAAACAAAAACTGCCCATGAAGCTATCATCGTTGTCATCCGGAACGCGTATCGACAAATCAGCCAGCTTCAATAATACATCTACCAATATGTCCACAACTGCTTCCGGCGGAGTGCAGCAAATGTTTCCACTGAAGTTGGCGGACAAGCAACGACAGATGTCCACGCCTACGCCGCAGCATGCACGCACCGGCAGCTCACCAGCCATCATACAACAGGCCGTCGCAGCGCCGGTTGCCAATTTAACGCCAAATGCCACCGGACAATACGCTGGATATGGAGGAGCAGCAGCAGCTGCTCAGCAACAGCGACTGGCACAAACACCCACGAGCAGCCGCACCATGGCGAATTCGAATGCAAATGCAACTGCGCGTGTGGCTGCTCCTTTGGGCCATTCGGGGCAGGCACCGCGAGCCAAGCCCGATGAGGAGGAGATTTACTTCTGACGCAAATTCACGCCAGAGGTGGAAATCTAAAAACTTAAACAGCCAACCCCACACATTCCAATAACAGCTCAAAAGTGTGGTATAATTTGCCTATTAGTTAGGAACATGTTGTAGCTAAATTTGAACCTTTCGTTATTTAAAAGCTAAATGTCCCTCAAGTTTTCTGTAATTTCGTTAATTCCATGTTTAATGGCAGTATTCCATAGCAGAAACAGATTATGGAAATTTTAGGCTAAGTTACAAGTCCAAATGCGTATTATTCTTTAACAATAGTTAATTTGCTCCTTCTCAAACAAAGAAATTGTTATTTATAGCATCTATTCTCTTTAATACATTTCATGTGAAAAGCCATAGAAATTATAGATATATTATGTCATTTTGAAGGATATATAATAACAGAGGACCTACTGGATGTGTATTACTACTTTTGTCAAGAAAAATGCGAAAGAAAATTTAAAAGTATTTTCATAACTAGCGAACTGTAAACATTTAGTTCAAGAATTTCAATAATAATTGTTGGTGAACAAATTTCGGAATTTGACTCTTCGAAAAGAAGGACTAAAACATATCTCAACAACATTACTGAACAACGTTTTCATTAAATAAGAAATTAATACATATGTGGGCAAATTATACCATTAAGCAAGCATTTCAAAAACAGTCTACTAGTTTGAGTGTTCGTCCATTAACTTAAGTAATCCCAAGTCTGTGTTTATAAAATATATATATATATATATATATATATATATATATATCGTATTTATCGTTCCAACTGCATTAACAAAGCATCTCAAAAAGTATCGAGTTTTTATAAATGTACTGTATTATACATATATAAATATATATGCGTGGACTTTACAAAGTATAACTTTTACTTTATACTTCAAAGTTAAACTTATAAACAATTTGATCGACAAGCTTGTCAAACTGTTTTTTTTTTTAATGTGTTCCAAAGCTTTTAAAACTGTCAAATGTATTTTAAATCTATTTTAATTTTTAACATCTCAATATCTGAATAATCATTCGAGTAGTTAAAAATGTTCTTATCGTATTGCTAACTATTTATTCTCCCAATGTACTTAGACTTTTATATTTTTCGTAAATTATATACGTGTTTTTATTTTTAATCTTATGCAAATCCAACTTATATATGTATGTATCAAAAAATTATACAAAAAATAACTAGGTATTAGGAAGCGATATCGATAACTGAAACGAATATGTCTATAAAACAACAATGTATGGGCATGTCTCCATATAATTATAATTAAATTACAAGATCTATGTATATGTATATATACACATACCTAACCATAACTGTACTTATATGCAGTTATATCCTGTTTAGTATTTAAATATCGTATAAGGCACTAAAGGTCTGCTAATGTTTTATTTCAGCAAATTCGTTATTATTTATGCTTAAACTTAAGAGAGCTGTAAAACGAATTTGTAAATTGCAAATCAATGAAAATATTTGGAAATTTACAAAAATTCGGTTTTTAAAAATAACCAAAATAAAAAGTTACTTTAACAAATTCATTATTATATTTTTTAAAATTTTGTTTTTAAAAATTTATTATTATATTTTTTTAAAGTTTGTTTTTAAAAATTTATTATGTACATATTTTTTCAGTCATTTTTAAAAATAATTAAAATATAATTTTGACAAATTTACATTAAATATTTATTTATTTATTTTTTTTTAAATTTGATAACGACAATTTAAAAACAAATATAATTTTAGTAAAAAGTTTTCAGTGAAATTTATATTTCATATTTTTTCTCGTCTAATCTAATTCAATTGAATATTCTTTATACATGTAAATAAAACAATTTTCAGCATTTTATGGGGCTTTTTCAAGTCTAACTTCAGTTTAACACCGATGTATATTATATATGTACATATTTTATCTTAGTTTCAATTATAAAGAGTATGAAGTATATACACTGCACCTCACCGATCTGCTCCAATATACTCATAGCTTGTACCTATAAATGGACAAAATAGAGGCTGCTCTCGCCAGGCATCAGAGCTAAATCTCTTTGGGTGAGACTCCACTAATTGCATGTCAAGTGGCAAATCCAAACCAAAGTTGCAGTTGGCAATAGGAGCACAATCCCAAGGGAAATGTAATTATTGAAAGTACAGAAATTATGATTGCTGCTTGCCACGCTGTCCAAACTTTTAATTTCTTTAACTGTGGCGATTTAGTCAGAATGCATCCCTTTAACATATATTGGCCATGTTTGCAAAATTTTATTAAATTTGGAGTAGGTATCCAAGATTTATGAAAAATCCAAAAAGAAACGGCAATGTGTTGAATATATATATATGTGTATATATAGATATACGGAATAACTTACGATAAATATATATGGTATATATACAAAATGTGTTTTTGCGCTATGTATTGTTATATATATAATATGTTGACCGCTCCAATAAATATATTAAAGCTAAATATGGAATTCGTTGTTTCAATAGTCGAAATCCTGTTTGCGTGGACACTTTTGGCGTGTGTGTCCTTCCTCGCGACATAGGCCGCACCGCCGCGTCCGATTTCCAGCTGTAGCAGTGGCACCCGTAGCTGGCTTTGAAGAACTGGCTGTTTTAAAGAATATTTATTAATTTTATTCATACAATTAATTATTATTCCACTAACCCGATTGCTCATTCGAGTCGCCCCATTGAAAGAACCCACAGGACTTCTCGCGATTCGCGCACGCAAAGAAGGGACGTCCCTTATTGGGTCCCTCCTTGCGCACGACTAGACTGCTAGCGGGCTTATCGCAATTGCATTTTGTGTTGCCGTCGGTAGCGGCTCGTTGAGTGATGGTCACTGTGCTGCTGGAATTGGATTGAATGCGTGCGCTTTGGGAGTTGGAAGCTGCTATAGTAGTTATACTCCAATTAGAGGTTTTGTTGCGTGCATTCGTTAGCTGGACGCTTGGCCTTTGTTCCGTAGCTGACTTTGTACCCCAGCCTGAGTTACTGTTGCGACTTGATCCCGGAGAGATTGTTGTCGTTGGTTGAGCAGCACTTCTTGTGCCCCATCCGAAGTTTGCCGTCGTGTGGCTTCTTTCTTGTTCCACAGTTCCACCACTTCCCCAATTCGAATCATTGGCATTTTGTGAGTTAGCTCGCTTCGCTGCGGCCTTTGTGCCCCATGAGAAAATGTCCTGCGAATTACGTCTTTCTGCCTTCGCAACTGCTTCTGTGCCCCAACTGTAGGAGCTGTTGGCTTCCTGCACTGTTCCCTTGTCCCAATTGCTGGATTGTGTTGTGGGACCTGCTGCTGTTGACTGCTCCTCGGCCCACTGAAAGAATTTGCACTCATTAGGTTTGGGGCATTTGTAGTAATGCCGACCCTTGTTGGGTCCATCGCGCAGCACAATAAGCGGACGCGCAGGCTGATGGCAGCCAGTGCAAAGCACCACAGCTGGAGCTTGAACTCGAGAAGCTTCATTGAATCGTGCCCGCTTTACTGTTGGCTGTGCTTCGGCAGCCGCACGGGCCTGTCTGCCCCACAGCATGGGCGTCTCTTCGGCTTCGTAAGCCTCGCGCATCCATTGAGTCAGGCTACTGTCTAAATTTCCTGGCATACCATTACTGCTATTATTACTGTTGTTTTTGGCTCCAGCCAGCAACGCCTCAAAATCAGCATCATCATCGGCAGCAAAGGCGGCCGCAATGTCCTCATCCAGCTGAGGTGTTGTCGCAGAAGCTGATTCGGCTATAGCTGCAGCTGCCAGCAGCTGCTCGTCGAAGCCATCGTTGTCGCCGTCAAAGAAACCATCTAGACTTGCATTGTCCCGACTGTTGGAGCGCGTGAAAAAGCTTCTTATGCCCCCTTCTGTTGTTGTTTGTGTTGGTGCAGCAATAGCCTTTTTGATACTTGATGTTCTTCCAGCTGATATTTTGGTGTTGCGCTTCGTCTTTGTTTGCTTTTGCGTGCTTACGTTGCCTGCTGAACCCCAGGAACTAACATCACCACCACCAGCACCACCACCAGCACCGCCACCACCTCCTCCACCTCCACCTCCACCTCCACCTCCACCTCCACCTCCACCAGGACCACCACCTGGTCCCGGACCTGGTCCTGAGCTGCCCGCCTGTCCCACAATGCCGCCAACGCGCTTCACCTGTTCTAGATTGATATTGAAGGTGTTTCTAAACAATTCATCACACCTTAAGCAATTCTTGTACCACCCGTGGGGCGCATTGAACAAACCGCGATAGTAGGCAGTGCTTAGCTTAAATTTGAGCATTTTATAGCCCTCTCCACAAGTGGGGCAGCATTCCTCCAGCACGGTTAATTCCTTGCACTCCTCCGGCAGCCAAATAACATTCTTACAATCGGGGAAATTCAGGCAACCAATAAAAAAGCTTGTCTGGTTCTTTTTGAGCTTTAAGGCGAGTGGTGCTTGCTCGCATTTAGGGCACTGGAAGAGCTCATGCACCATAGCTCTTGATGGGTTGGCGTTGGCTGCTGCTGGCGTTTCATTAATCCTTTGCGCTATTTTGTCATCCATAGCTGTGATCTTGTCCATTATCTGCTGGTAGGCTACTTTATATTTAGCGATTTGCTCGCGTAGCACAAGCTTTGGTTCCTTTTCGCCCAGGCAAATACGTTTAAGATCAGCTTCAAACTCAGCGCGCAACAGTGGCTTTGCCAAAGTCAGCTCCATGGCATCGTAGCCTTCGTACAAGCCCATGCCAATGACACCTGGCACTAGAGCTCCTTTATCCACCACGCCAATGTAGCCACGCTCTTTGATCGTATTTATGTGCTCCGCATGCGTTGCATCCGTTCCAATTCCGTGTTTCTCCATCAACGCGATCAAATCAGCTTCTGTAAGCAGCGGAGGCGCCGTAGTCGCTCCCTCATGCAGCATAATGTCCGTCGGCTCAAATCGCTGATCCTGCTGATAATTGTGAATCTGCTTCGCACTCCACTTATCATACACATACACATCCAAGTAGTTCCTTTCGTGTATGACCAATCCATTTGCGCTAAACTTCTCCCCTGCTATATCAATGCTGACAATTGTCTCCGAGCCAATTGCATCCTTGCTGACGCATGCCAGAAAATGTCGCACGACCAGCTCATAAACGCGCGCCTCGTTGCCCTGCAGATCTGTTATTAAGAGTTATATAAGGCTTTATCTAGTTAAAGCTAAATATATAAATAAATAAATATTCTATATCAAATTTTTGTTAGTCCCATTCATAAGCATTTGAATTCCCATCACATAAGCATTCAAACTGTCTATCCATCAATCTTTCCGTCAGTTGGTCTGTAAGCTATGTATATAAATCAGCTAGGAAAATAAGATTTAGTTTTGCTAAACTCCAGCCAGTTTGGCAGGCAGTCCATAAGTTAGATGAGAATTACCAAATCTTTCGAAACTTTTGTGATCGTTCTAACGAATTAATTGGTTTGTAAGTCACATTTAACTTACTTGAAACAAATTTGGTGGGGTGTATAGGCGGATGCGCTTGATCGGATTTACTTCCATTCCTTGGATTTGGTCCCCACTCGAGGACACGTTGAGCGAATGCACCCCACGCCTCGTGCCCTGTTTGCTGCTCAACAAGGGGCGCCAGTTCAAATTCCTTAGAGAACTGATTGGTCTCGGTACGTGGATAACTTATGAAACCCTTGCTATAGAGTTTTTCTGCTATAGTCATCGTCTCCTTAGCAGATAGTTTTAGTTTGCGTGAGCCCAACTTTTCCATTTCCACGGTATCCATCGGAGTGGGTCGCCACTTGTGTTTCGGCTTCACTACGACACTTTCAACAGTGGCGCGGGGCTCTGGCTCTGCAAGGCACACCAACAAATAGTTCTCGCAAGCCTCTTTGTCAAACAAACGATTGCGCGCCCAGTTGAACTCCACTGTAAGATCCTCAATGGAGTGTAGCACTGCAATGGACAATTAATGAGAATGAGATTATACGGTAAGCAACTATGGAAATATAGGGTAAATCTACGCATAAACTCCTTTTGAGATATTTTAATTGGATAAATACGAATAAGTACCCCTGATTTTCCAAAAGGGCTCCGAGACAAAGGCTTCAATTTCCTTGTAGCGTTCTGCTACGAAGCCAAGTGTGGGTATCTGGCAGCTGCCATATGAAATTAGCTTGTCTGCAATATTGGCAGGGAATAGGCGTTGCAGTCGCATCGTTTGGAAGCGTGTTATAGCTGCGCCAGTTCGTAAATCCAGCTCGGTGCGCACATCCACCGCATCGCTCTGTCGCTTATCCGGCAATCCTAGCTGCTGCAAAGCGCGACGGACTGCAACTGAGGTAATCTCTGAGAAACTGGCGCGATGAACGGTCAAATTTGGTTTGATAGCGCGACATACTTCAATGATTTCATAGCCGATGTTTTCTCCCTCGCGATCGCAATCGGTCCAGATTATCAGCCCCTGACAACTACGCACTTCACGTTCCAACGTCCGCTTGATAGGTAAAAAGTTTTCGCTGACGATCTTCCGAATGGGTGCATCAAACAGTGAACGTGGATCGACATTGCGCCAATTTCGGTAAGATTGAAGAAACTCTAGTTCCATCAGATGTCCCGATACGGATGTCATAACCATTTTGGCATTACGGCCTCGTACTGGGGTCTCAAAATCGTACACCTTGTTATATACTGAATAGCCTTCGCGCTGCATTGTAATTCATAAGTCAACAGCTAATTAAAAAGATATTTATGTTTTACCCGCTGCGCAGCGCCATTTGAAAGTAGGCCTGCAATTGTTTTGGCCGCATCGTTCTTTTCGGCCACATTTAAAAACTTCATATCCTTTAGTTGCTTACTATAGAAACGTGCATATCTTAGCAAATGTAAGCATTTTAACGCACTAACACGCATTTGGAAACTATTTTAGCAACTATCCATTAAATCCCGCCTTATTTCTATTAGCGATGAGCAAAAAACATCGATAGAAGTGTAATTTAACACTACTACAAAGTGTGAAACAAGACGCCGGCAATAAAAAGAGACGCAACAATGCATCGATATACGAACTATCGATATATATCCATCAAATGTATATATACCCTGACTACACTACCTTGTGTAATTAATGCGGAAGTAATCGATTTCTTGTAAAACTATAATCGTTAGTCGGGTACATCGATTCATATTATATTATCATATCTTATCGAATTTGAAATAAAATCTGCCGGAATATACTCCTCAAAGGCGTAATACAGCGAAACAATTTTGTACAATATATGTGCACTCTCAAGTTTTTTTAAAACACTATTAGATGCAATGAAACACAATGTTTTATTTTATGTGAAATTAATAGCAAATACGAAACTATTTACTTTATTTATTATACTCTCTCTAAAACTTTGTATTCACGCTTTGTTGTTTTAACTTTGATTTGCTTTTACCATTTTTTTTTAGCGTTTTTTTTGTTTTGTTTCTTTTTTTGTAAGTGAACATAAGGATAGCAGGAAAAAGTATGTAAATACAAAGTAGTACTTATATATATATAATTATATTTATATATAATGATGCTCAATCAATACATTTGCGTTGCATTACGAACGCATAGTTGATTCTGTTCTAATATTGTTTGTTATTATTGTTTTACCGGCTCTTGTTAATTGTGGACTATAAAGAGGCGCTTAGCTAATTGCAGCCGTTGATCGAATGCAATGTACATATACATATTTAACTTATATATTCCATAATTATTAGTAATATTAAGAGCGTTTTTTATCATTTAATTTAAGACGATTATAGATTATTTAGCTCTAAGATTAGCATATAGAGCTAACAACAGTTCCAAATGTCGATTGTTTGTGTGGGTGTATTTTTTGTGTGTAGCTGTGTGTGCAGCATGCCGTTTAGTTTAGAATATTGTACATTATATTATATATATTTTTTTTTCTGTATACAATTAACGATTTGTACCATGCATGCATATATATACATATATATATATATATATATATATATATATAGTACGTGTACGTTAAGCATATAGAATAACAACAAATAGAAATACAATTAATGTTTTCCTAACGATTATGAGCCACGATGAGCAGCTAGACAGCCACTAAGAGTAGCACATGGCGTTTAATCAACGACGCCAGGAACGATCCTCAGACTCCTCATCCTCCTCTTCATCCTCAAGCCGCAACTCTGGGAGAGTATCGCTGCCCAGCAGAGACTCGCTCTCGCTGACCGACGAATGCAACAATTGCTTCGGATTATCCAATTTATCTCCAGTTGCTGACGTGATTAATGCCCCCGGTGACTTATCAGCCGGAGCGCCCATGGGAACAACGGACGGAGTTGTCACCACTGGTGCCCACGATATCTGTAAATAGGAGCCGGTCCAGATAAGAATGATCAATGTATATCGTTAGCTGAGACTCACCTGCAGGCGCTTATCTTTGTATACTTTGCCACGGAGCACTGCTTGCTCGGCATTCAGACGTGTGGCGTATGAGAGTATTAACTGTGGTATCTCACGGTCCACATCGTGTTTAGATATCTCGCCGAAATGCTAATAAAGATGGTACGGATTATTAAAATGAACTAGTCTAATTTCTCTCTGACTAGTGAGCTAGTGATATAGTTCACTTCGTTTTGAACATTTGCAATGAGTGACAATAATGGATCAGTTAATCATATACGCTCGATCACTTACCACACAATTCATGGAGTCGTAAATAAGTGATTGATCTTATAAATATACAACTGCTCTAGAATTCTCTCCATATCGAATGATAAATTAGTAATTTATTTTTTCAGCGCTCACCTTGAAGTGACCCAGCACAAAATCAGCTTCATCGGGGGCAAATCCGGTGACCACAATTGCTTTTGGTCGTCGATCGACACGGGTCGGCCCCTCGGGATACGTGGCACGTTTACGTGCGCCGCCACCGGGCAATTTGGCACCACTGCCGCCAGACAAGGAGCCACCTCCAGTTGATGCAGAGAGCGTGCGCTGCAGCTCTTCGAGACGTTTTTGTATAGCCGACGTATCGTTACCCTCCTGCTGCTGGGCAATTAGCTCGAGTTCCATGTCGAGCAGTTCTTTTTTCTGTTGCTCTTTGGTTTTCTTCACGGGAAGCGTTTGCTGCTGTTGTTGTTGCTGTTGGATTTGGGCCTGTAACTGATCCTGATCAGCATGCACATCCTTGCGCAGCTTATCAATCGTGGCCTGCAAAACTTTTATCGTTTCCAGCGTCGGAGCACGCTGCACATCTTGCTGATCCATACGTTCAACCAGTTCTAGCGCAGTCTTCATCTGCTTCACATAGCTCTGGAGGAGCTCCTGTTTACGCTTACGTAATCCATTCGCCAGCTGATGCATGGCCTTCTGTTGCTCCTCCTGCTTCTTGCGTATGCTCGCAGCATTGGCTGCCGGCGTTAGGACTCTTGATCCACCATTCGCAGACGCATTGGACGCTGTGGCATTCGTATTGAGCTTCAGACGCATGGATGCGGGTGCTGCTGTACTAGCCAGTCCCTGGTCCGTAGTTGAAGCTGCCAATGCGTTGTTAGTATCTCCAAGCGGAGTGACCTGGTTGGGTTGACTGTTATTATTGTTGTTCGTGTTGGTTATCTTGGCGCTGTCTGCATTTGGAGTTGGCATTGCAGGCACATTGTGCAAATGATATTGACTCTTGCGATTCATATTCGGGTTGCCCGACTCATTGATGATGTTATTGTTATTGTTGCTATTATTATTGCTATTGCTGTTGTTGTCGTTGTGCCAGAAAACCTTAATGAAACGATTGTTGAGCACTGCCTCGGTGCTGCGATAAGCAACATTCGCTTCTGCATGCGTCGAGAATGTGACAATGGCTGCCTCCGGATCGCCCTCATATGACACTTGGATATTGACAATTTTCCCAAATTTGGCAAAATGATTGTTCAGATGTGCTATGGTATTTAATCCACGCGGCACTTTCCGCAGCTCCAGGGAACTGTTGTGCTGTTGCATATTTGGATTGACACGAGGTCCCAGGCGACTATTGATTGGCAGCTTGCGCATTTTGCTAGGCACATCAGCTATGGCCACACTATCCTCTAGTTCGAATCGCCGCTTTCCCATGTCTGCAGCCATGCCACCACCGCCGCCTCCTACACCACCCCCAACACCTCCAACGCCACCATCCATCACGGGTATGGGTATTAGTTGGCGTTGCAAAGGCGTTGTTACGGCTGTGGGATTGAACGGGAATTGCATCATGGGTGGCGGCGCAGGTACTTGTGGCGCCTGACCTGGCTGTCGCACATAATCAGCAGGATTGGGCACACCGTGCGGCGCACAGGCACGCACATTTCCACTGAAGGGATTAATGCTTGATTGGCCACCCTGTGGCGGCACAGGCAGTGATTGTGGTGGACCACCGCCCGGCTGAGGCACGCCTGGCACTCCAGCAGGTCCGCCACGTGCCCAAATCTCAGGTGCATCAGGATTATACTCGCGCATAGACATCATCAATGCTGAATTGTTAATGCCTTCAAAGACCACAGGATTAATTCCATGATCCCAGGGGCATGTCTCGCCGCGCACACAATATCCCTTCTCATCGAAGTCGCGACAGCGTTGGCGACCCATTGCTGAAACAGGATGCGATACGGGCAATGGCATAGGTACAGCAGCGGCTACAACAGCAGCAGAGGAGCAGGCAGCTGCTTCCATATTATTCGTGTTGTTAAGGTTGTTGTTGCTGCTGATGTTGGCACCACGCCGTGCATTGCGCGATTCGGGTGAAATAGAACGACTGCGTGGAGAGTGACGACCCTTGCCGAAGCGTTGAGCTCGCTCCTCCATGCTACTGTTGTTGTTACTGTTATTGTTGTTTCCAATGCGACGTCTATCAAAATTGTTGGCGCTGTTAGTGCTGTTATTGTTGTTGCTGCGTCTGTGGCGCTGTTCACTCGCACTACCCGGCGGCGACTTATTGCGAAACTGGCGCTGGCTCTTTTCGCGCTCATTGATGCGGCGATCTCGTGAACGCGATCGCCTGAACGAACGCTCATTGGAGCGGGAACGGGAGCGAGAGCGGGAACGCAAAGAGGCGCGTCGCCGGCGACTATCACGAGGTTGATTCTCTTTATCGGCGGCATACGCACCTCCTGGTCCGCTGCTCCGCAGTGGCGGACTTGCGCTACGGACAAAGCCAGATGTGTTGGCTGAACCACCTCCACTACCGCTGCTGTGATAATGATGCATTAGCTGTTGCTGCTGGCTGTGAGAGTCTTTGGTTTTGTGCTGCAAACAAAATGAACCCATTACAATCATTGACGCACTATGGTTGTCTATACCTACATCGAAGGCTATCTTGGTGCTGTGTGTACCCGTGGTGTTGGCATCTGTTGGCATTGGGGTGCTAGACGGTTCTATGGCAATTTCCCTGCTGCTATTGTCGTTGCTTAACTGCTGCTGATTGCCATCGGCTTTTATCACAATATCTTTTGGCGCGGTTTTCGGTGTTGGCGGTGGCGGCGGTGATGAGTTAACAGCAGCCTCCATCTCAACTACACCATCCAAGTCAGGTTCCAGATCCAGTTCAGCAATGATAGCTGTTGATGCGGGCATTGGAGTAGGCATAGACAAATACTCCTGGCTGGCAATCGCATCGAATAGACGATCGACGAAACGTGTCGTCTCCTCTGAAAGAAATACATCCAATTGTTCGATCATGATGCGCTTGAGATCCTTATCCGATTTGTCTTTTTTCAGCAACGCGATTACGTAGCGTGCCAAAGCCGAGGAGTCAGCATCGCAGCTAAACAAATGGAAATTTACAATAAAAAATAAACATTTGATAACATTTTTATTATCGAAGCGCATTCGATAGTATTAATAGTTTTGACCGTGTCGATTACTTACAGTGGCTCGAGCACAACGCTCAGCCAATCCTTGAGCTTATCCGAGTTTTCCAATATCATTTTATTGAATGGCCCCAAATGTTGTATGCGTTTCGATTATTACGTTGGTCTCTGTGGTTTCTTTCTTTTTTGTTGTCGTTTGGGGGGGCCGAAAAATACTTATTTTTAATATGACCTCTGCCACACTCTTCTCGCTTTGTCACTCGTTCTTGTCTTTGTCACACTCACTGAAGGGTGTGCTTCGTACCAACTGCACTATACGCTCGCTATACGTATATATAAATGTATATGTACAATATTAGCTAAAATGCTGCAAGTATACAAAAAATACTTATATTAACCCATGTTATTTACATACGTATATTCCAATTCTAGTACTCAAAATACATCGAATTTTTCTATTGCTGCTATTATTATTATTACTATTATTATTGTTTGTGCCACAAGGGCAACACCAGTGGAATTCATTCACACTTATAGCAGGCGGTGCATAATTAATTGATTTTTATAAATTTTATTTTCACTTTACAATATTGATGTAAGATTTCATTTTTTATTTATTTTTTTGTCTGACAGCTGGCTTGAACGCTCCCCACTATGGCTGTAATTCGTTTGTGTATGTTCCAATAAGAAAGTTTCTCGATTTTGCTACCCGATACTTTTGCTTGCGTACTACAGCCGCACACACAAACATATATATTTATATGTATATATATATATATGCTACACCACATTACATTTGCACTCACACATGCAATGGGAGCAGCTAGAATTGTGCGCTCAAATCTTGGGCATTTCTTTAGCGGTTTTCTATAGTTCAACACTTTTTACACATACCTTATGCACTAAATTAAACTTATGCAATAGTTTTTTATAACAAAAAACACTTTTAAATAGTTATTTTTATATTTTTCACTACACTTTATTGCTGGGCGCAAGGTTGCTTGCTTGACAAGTTGGCTGCTGCATATCGCACTTCCAGCCGATACATTTCGATAGAAAAATCCATTGCAGCTCTGTACGACTTAAAACGATATTATTTTATATCGTTTGGTATATCATTCCTAAATTCTGCACGCGCCCAATATTTTGTGAGTAGGTTAATTTATATTTCGCTGTTTGTTGAAATTCAGCTGTAATGTGCAGCATTGGTGAAGATGATTTTGGCGACGAAGGTGCCACACATGCAATGTTGCCTGGCTCGTTAGCAACAGGCACAACTTTAAGTGCTGGTAATTGCAGCAAGTGTGGCCTAAGCTCACGAAACCTTTACAAACTAAACTTTCGCTCGCCTGAGTGTTGTGAATGTTTTCTAAAGTATACCAGGCACAAATTTCGTGCTGCATTGGGGGCTGCAAAGGCGCTGCCTCGAAATGCTGAAGTATTGTTGGTCATTGATGGTAGTTCAGAGTCTCTGGTACTGCTGGACATGCTGCACTTTTCACAGACACAGAATACGTTCAAGCGCTTGCACTGCAATGCCCGTGTGCTTTATATTGATGCTCGTTGCCCACCTATTACAGAAGGAGAGAGTCCTCTACTATCTCTCAAGGAGCTACAAGAGCGTTACGAAGCCTTTGAGTTCTATATTATACACCAAAACGGCGAGCCACAAAGCTTGCAACTGCTTAAGGATTATTCAGTCCGTCAGTGCGACTCGATTCTGTATGAATTTAGCAGTTCGACTTCTCGTCAGGATTATGTGCAGCAGAAACGTAAACTTCTCATTGGTGGCGTGGCTGTGCAGTTGAGATGCTCACATGTCTTTGAGCCTAGCATAAGTCCCAGCTTAGCCACTCAGCTTCTGACTTCTGTGGCTCTGGGACGCGGGTCAAGCGTTGCGTTGGATGTTGCCTTGCTGGATGATCGGCTGATGGGAGATGTCAAGTTGTTGCGTCCATTGAGGGATCTCAACGAACAAGAAATACAGTTCTATGTTCAAGCAAAAGGGCTTCAAGCAATTCGTTTGGATGATTCTGGTCCTTTATCCGGTGTTAGTTTGCAAAGTTTGACTAGGGATTTTGTGGCCAATCTTCAGTTAAATTATGCATCCACAGTGTCAACAGTGTTTCGGACCGGTGATAAAATTGCAGCTAAACAAAATTCTCCAGAAATTCTAGCTTCTTACTGTGCGTTATGCCAATCTCTACTAGATGCGAATATCTCCGACACTTTGCTTGCAATTGAATATTCGAGCGCTGTCTCTGAAGTCGGCGTGGAACTACAACTGAAGGATAATTGTGACTTGTTGGAGCAACGCGTCATGGAGCGTTTGAAGGAAAAAGAAGAAGTGTGCCATGCATGTCGGAATATACAAGCAGAGCTAACTAGCGGTACATTAATATAATTAAATCGAAGTTTATATCAAAGTATTTAACCATCTTTTTATAATTTGGCTAGCTGCGTATTAACGCACGCTTGCAGCGGAAAATGCCCGTCAAGGGGAAGCACATTGCTGGCAAATTCCACACGTTGAAAGCTGTAAATCATATAACGATTGAAGTGCTTGGCATCAGCATTGAGTTCTCTAATGGAGCACGGCAATATAATAGATTCATTGCAGTTCTCCGGGTGCGGCAGGTAAAGCTCATCACCTGGAAGCACGCCAAAGAGACAGTCATTGGTGCGATAATAGATGGGCTGCAGCAGTGTAGATCCCTGTTTACTGCGCTCATATGCAAATCGTAGTAGCTGCTGCCAGCTTTGAATGCTCATCAGACGCGCCGTCTCGTAGAGCAGCATGTATGGTAACCAAATGACGCCTTTCTGACTTTGAAGCCAGCAGTCGAGAGGCTGCAGCCAATACGCCGCCTCTACCTCATTTGGTTCCAGTAATAAATTCACGTTGCTGTTCTCCAAGGCAGCAAAATAGTAGACCGTATCGTATTTGCGACTCGATGCGGATGCTGGCGTGCGCCAAACGGACCACTCGCTGAGGGCCCAGAGATCTGGCATAACAGCTAAATAACGACATAGCTCGAGAAACTGTTTTGCATCATTGTGGACTCTTTGCTGCCAATAGTCACGCTCGAACGGTTGCTCCATCAATTGTGCGGGCTGTCCACCTTTCAAATCCTTGAGGTTCCTGCTACTGCGACAAAAAAGAAGGCCCACTTCCTCAAAGGTTTCTCTTAGTGCTGTTAGTCGAAGTGAGATATCACGCGGGAACTTTACGCCTTTTGTCATGAGCTCTGGTCTACCCCTGGTTTGCCTGCTGTACAAGAGCATTAGTTGTTCCTGGGTTACTCCACATTCTTCAAAGTATTTCAGCCAATCAGCAGATTGATCCGCCTGGGCATTGAATACGCCTCCAGGAAAGACACAGTGATTAAGTGCATAAGATGTATGCTCTGTGCGTTTCATTACCAATAGCTGTCAATAAACAGCAACGTCCTTTTATTTGAACATTACTTATAATATTATTTACTCTTACGTTATAATCGAACTTATTTTTAGAATGGGACACCTGTTTGCTTGCCAGCATTAAGCTAGCTGAAGGCCTATACTGGATTTTATCTGAGTCAGTCATGATAGCGATTGAGAACTTATCGTGGCTGATGTAGCACTGAAAATAAAACCAGCCATATTATTCTACTTTTAACCTTTGTACCGCGCAGCGCAAGTTCAACAACTGGTTAAATAAATTAGGCATATCGATACATTTAGTTGCCACCAAACAGCTGCCAGATCGTATTTACTCACTTGAAATCCCTGTAAAGACAACTGTTGGCAGATATTGCTAATCGATAGTTGGCTGCAGCGCCACTTACATCACCAGCCAAATCGATAAATCTGTACTTGAATTGTAGTTGTTATCGTTATTATCTAAACTATGCCGAACAAAGTCTTGGCTAAAATTCGTCAATCGGCTAGTCTAATACTCCTGGCCAAGGATAATAAGGTTGCAAGAAGCTCTGATTATGATGTGTGTACAATTTGATTGATAGATATTGCAAGTTTATAACTTAGTATAATTTTGGCAGGCGCTACTTTTTACGCGTAACTCAAAGTCGTCCTTCATGCCCGATGCTTCAGTGTTTCCAGGCGGTGTTTGTGAAACTGTGGACAGTTCACCTATTTGGCTAAGTCACTTTAAACGCTATGACGTAAGTGCTGATAAATTAAATAAACTGTGCCAAGGAGCTACGCACACGAAGGGCTCTGAAGAAACTGTCAATGCGTAAAGTATAAAATTTGAATAGGTTCTTAATTGTTGGCTTTATCATTTGTTGTCTGTTGCAGTGCTCTTTCACTCCGTGTGACTGCTTTGCGGGAGACTTTCGAAGAGATGGGAATTTTGCTGTGCCGCGATCGCAAAACTCTGACCAGTCTCGATGGCTATGCACAATTCCATGAGCAATTCGATCAGAAGCATTGGCAGCATATCGTCCACAACGATGCGAGCAAATATTTTACGCTCTGTGAAGAGCTGGATGTGGTGCCCGATATTTGGTCGTTGCACGAATGGTCTGCCTGGCGTACGCCCTCTACTTTCCAGAAGCGTTTCGAAACTGTGTTCTTTTTAGCTGCCCTCCAGTCTCGCCCACAGGTGCTGGCGGAGCCAAATGAAGTGAAGGATTATAAGGTTTGTATACTAATTAATATAGACTGGGATAGATAAATCCAAAATCTAGAACACAACTTTGGGAACAAAAAAGGTCTGAGGTGATTCTATCTTAACCGATCTCACTTTATATAATCTATTCTATCTTTAAAGTTAATTGTTAGTTTCCCTACTTACATATATGTATCTATATATATGATCGACTCAACAGTGGCGTGCCCCTTTGGATTATCTGAAAGCTGCGCTGAAGAAAGAGCTCTGGCTGCCTCCGCCACAATATTACGAACTCTCACGTTGTCTCAACTTTGAAAAGTTGGACCAATTGAGTCTGTTTGCTCAGCAGCGTTTGTCAAAGAGCCATGAGGTCATTCATCCTGTAATATACAAATGCACAGATGGGTTCGTTCATCTAATGCCCGGTGATGACTTGTATCCCTTAAACCCAGATGCGAGCAGCGAGAAAATCGAGACAGGGATCTCAACGGCAGAATTTCGAGCGCGGGCCAAAAAGAATTTGCATCGTTCCGAGCACAAGAATCAGCATGAATCACAGTTGATCGTTAATTTTGAGCCAGCGGACGGTCACGTTAATCCTATAGATCCCAAAACTCATGGATTAATTGAAAGAGCTTGACATTACAACAACAAATAACTTTATTAACAATTTGTAAGTGAAGCCTGTGTGTAAACAATCCTGTTGCAAGTGTTCGTCCACTATAAAAGACAACAGAGGCTCAAATTGGTGCATTTGTTAGTTAAAAGACAAACTAATAATAATAATGTTCTTTTAAATATGTAATAAATGTTAAAGGTGTTATGCGCTTGCCTTCTACTTTTTATATTTATGGCAGATGTCAATTACTTTCTGATTTCTGATTGCCCGAAGAGTTGCGATTTGGTTACATTATTATTTGTAAGTATAGACTAATCAAAGTATAAAGCAAGGCATGACAACTTTTTCGATCAACAGCTTCATCTATTTATCATCCTTGCCATACCATAGCTGGTAGAGGTAGGATGCATCATCGGCATGATCATAAGTGCTTTCATATTCCTTTGAAGGCGGCTGCTGTGCATCCTTGTGACTGCAGTAGAGAGGAGAAATGAAATGATTGTAGAGCCGAATAAGTAGAGATAAATTATTTCACCTACTCGTAGGATATATAATCAGGTTGTTGCCAGTGGTCATGCTCCGGCTTCTTGTCGGATGGGAAACATTTCTTACATTCTACCAATGCTCGTTCAATGTTCTTCTGTGTGCTGAGCAGCACACCCAACTTATTGTTGATCTGCCAGGTGCTGGCTCCCACCTGATGCACCGTTTGTCCGATCTCCGCCAATTGGCGCTGTTGCGTGCTGTTTATGGAGCGCAAGCCGTGCTCCAATTGCTGCACCTTGCTGGCTGTTAAGCCTGACAGCGCTGCCAGCTCATCCAAATGGCCGACCTTGTTCTCAATTTGACTTTGGGATTGCTCCAACTTCTTGGCCACTTGGACAAGGGCCACTATTTCTTTGAGCACGGACTGCTTCAGCAAATTATCGAGGCCTGAGAGACGCAGATTCACTGATTTGGCTGCCTGATCGAGGGTACGCTCATGTTTGTTCTGGTTGGCATCCACCTTGGAAATCAACTGCTTGATATCCTGCTGCCCGCGGGCAAGATTCAGGAGAGCCCGATCCGTTTTATTCTCAGCAGCTCGAATACTAGAACTCAGGTCTCTAATTCCATGCGCTGTACGATGAAAATTAGCCGCTGTGTTCAGTTCCAGTTTCTTGAGACCATCCTCTAAGCGTCCAATGCCTGCGACATCCTGACCCAACAGCCTCAACTTATTCTCAATGCCCTTCTGCGAGTTGCCTATGCCCTGCGCTTTGTTGTCTAATTGTCGCAGAACCCTTGTATTCTCGTTCAAAATGCGACGTATAGCAGTGTTGCTTGAGTCCGGTCGGCGTTCGTCATGTTTGTTAGGAGCTTCTGGTTCTCCTACTACTTCTGCTGCTTCTCCTGCTGCTGGTACTTCTACTGCCTCTGCTGCTCCCTCCTGCTCCTGGAGAGGAATGCCATTGGAAAATTGAGATTTGGCCATTGGCTTCCATTAAGATCTCACCTGCTCCTCTGGCTCTCCCTGAGCTCTGCAGCTGCTAACCAGGCACACCATAAGCAAAACTAGTTGAAGTTTCATGTTTGTCTGGTTGTTTGATTCAGTTCGAACTGCGCCATGTTGCCGTGGGACATGGCTTAAATAGTCGCTGTTGTAACCGAGTGGCACGTGCCAGCTGCACTTTGACCCTATCAGCGACAGCGCGAGCTGCTGTTATATTCTATTTGATATAAGTTAGAATCTTTCTTCTCTGTATTGAGGAACTTTTATAACAGCATTTTCTCCTTCTCTTATCAACATCTATCACAGATCCCAGTCTCTTCATCCCAATCTGCTGTCCCGTTCTCTTGAGTCTTTGGCGTTTAGCTCTCGGAATCATCAAAAGCACATAGTAGTTCAACGACTTTTCGACCACGAAATAGTTACAATAATATGTGTTTGGGCACGTGTCAAAATTCTACTATGATTACTTCTATATAAAGCCGATTTGATACACATTTTGAACTGAAGGTGCTCAAGACGTGCCGAATTTCAGAATTTCCGGCTGCGTGCAACTGCTGCCTCACCGTAATCCAATCAACGTGTTCTAAAATTAGTTCATTCACAAATATTTGATGCTAAGCGCTTACGACATTGGGTTTTTAAAAAAATGGAATTGATCAGGACACATTGAGGAATAGGAATGTCTATTGTATAAGAAGAGCGCTGCAGTCGGGCGTGTCCGACCGAAACAATATGAAACGAATGAAATTACTATTAATATTAATATTATTTTTCTTTTTTTTTTTATTTACATACATATATACATAAATACGTATTTATATACACCAATCGATCAGTTCCAAGACACAAGCCAAACATTTTTAGATGAGAACTATATTTAAGATCCATGAATATCATAAATTCTAGGTTTTCTCAGCTTCAATAATAGCATTCTACAGTACGGATTT